>JAYEVI010000075.1:0-100000 GCA_036346575.1 Dendrocalamus sinicus | reverse complement strand
GTAGTTAACATCAAAGTCCTCCCTTCTTTTGAGCAGAAGGTTTCCCTTTGGTGACCCATGTTTGACTGGCCTCTCGGCGTCTGCTATGGTATGTTACTTTATAACAGAGAAAATAGTTCTTCCTACTTGCAAGGGTGGGACGTGCATTTTATAGCCCGTGGGGTGTCGCAGCGTGCCTTATGACAAACTACATCATGTGCAACCTTTGTGCAGTGACTACACTGGACAGAGTAGCTTTGTGCAACGACAAAACCACATAGAGTAGCTTTGCTTAGCAACAAGACAACATGGGGCAGCTTCACGCAGTGTGAAGACAAGACGGGGTAGTTTTGCATAGTGAGAAGACTAGATGGAGCAACTTTGCACAGCGACTACACCAGACAGGGTAGATTTGTGTAGCGATAAGACCACATAGGGCAACTTTGCATAGCGACAAGACCACACAAGGCAGTTTTGCATAGCTACAGGACTACATGGGGTAGCTTCACACAGTGAGAAGACAAGCCGGGGCAGATTTGCGCAGTGAGAAGACCAGACAGAGCAGCTTTGTGCAGCGATTACACCAGACAGGGCAGTTTTGTTCAGCGACAAGACCACACGGGATAGCTTTGCATAACGACAAGACCACACAGGGTAGCTTTGCGCAGCGACAAGACCACATAGGCCAGCTTTGCATAGTGACAACACTAGACGAGGTAACTTTGTGAAATGACTACACCAGACGGGGCAACTTTATGTAGCGACAAGACCACATGGGGCAGCTTTGCACAGCGATAAGACCATACGGGCCAGCTTTGCACAGCGACAAGACCAAAGGGTGCAGCTTTGCACAGTGAGAAGATCAGACTGGCTAGCTTTTCGCCAGCAACTTTTCCAAAAGACAATACAACACTCTGCCTCGCAGCCTACTCACATGAAATAAACCACACTATGTCAACCCTTTGGTTTATAAAAGGAGGTGGAAGAGATCTAGGAGAAAACACTGCACAACCAAATCCAACACTACACCAGAACTTGCTTAACCCTATCGGGATGAAAAAGAGGCAGAAGAAGCAGTGGGACAAGATGATAAAGCAATAGGAGGAGACTCGCAAACTAGCAAGGTCTGTTGCTGCCCGCGATGAATAAGAAAGGGCTGCTGCGGCCCGGGCCAAACAAGCGGAGCGTGCCATGAGGTCAACTCCCCGCAATGACGTCACCCATAGCAAGAACCCCATCCCAAATGTTCCAACCGAGTATTTGCCACAACACTTGCCCGAGGGAGAGATGCCGTCCCTCTATTGGTACAGGGACCCATGCAAGTTTTTTAAGTCTAAGCAGTGGCTCAGCTTGGGCATGCATTATTGGGGTTGCACAAACTACTCATGTGACTATCCTGACCACTGTTGGGATACGAGTAGCTATCGGTAACTGGTAAGAACTAGTTACAGCGTGTTCCCTGTACTATTTCTCTTTTAAAGTATACACTAACAACCTCTCCCGTCTAACCACAGTCCGTAGAATTGCTATGTGGCTACCGCAAGTAGATTGACTTAGAGATTCACCCATATGACCAGTGGGCTCTTGACTTTGAGGAGTGGGGATGTCAAAAGAGCCTGTGAGATCTGGGAGGAGGAGCACCACAACGACAAGCAGACTGAGCGTATACGTCGGGAGACAAAAACTCATCTTGAGGCGTGCACGCATAGGGAGCGTGAGGCTCGCGAGAGCGAGCACGAGAAAAAGAGGAAAATGGTGGTTAAAGCAAAAGAAGTCGCCGAGGAGTTCAATGTTGAGCTCGCAAGGAAGGGAAAATGGCCCCGATCCGCATAGTAGGTTAGACCGTCATGCACTAACTAGTCCCCTGAAGGTCCAATTTAGTTCCATTCCAAAAAGACGCATATGTATCGTACGAGTAGTTTGGTTTTATGCATTATGCATGATGCTTTTTCTTATGTATGTAACCAAATCCTACGCGCTGTGTTACCCTAACTTTTCTATGAAGTCTATTTTAATTTGGACAAGCGTATTTTCTCGTCTTTTTGTATTCAATTAGTCGTGTATCAAGTCATCCAATAACATTAACAAACAAGTTCTCCTCTGTATGAATTCCCGGTTACATCACAATATCACTTACTTTTGTACTTACCAATCGTTGTTATTTCAATCATTCTAAAAAAAATTCACGAAATTTCTTGCATTACAACAATATATGACGATCGTAAACTATTATTGCGAATCTAACAGATTATCTAACATTCATAATCTACGAAAATCACGAATGGATTAACCGACATTGCCTCCCAGCTACCGTACGAATGGGTCGTTTGCAGTCGCTGAACAATCGAGCAACTACGAATGTAGTTGCCCGGCTGTTAGGCAACAGACTCTAGTCACCCAACGGCTCGGCGACTGAAACCTATCGTCCAACGGCCCACAGACAGCTTGCGCGTCTCACAGCTGTTGGGCGATAGGCTCTAGTCATCTAACGGTTCGACAACTGGAAGTCATTTCTGTAAAGAATATTTATACAGATATATTTCTGTTATTTCAAATAAAATATAGATTATTTACAAAAAAGTTCCACACATATGGCTGTCGGCTGGGCACACTCCATGTGCATACGACCTCCCAAGACAGGCCCACGTGGTAGTAGGTACAGCTAGAGGTGAAAACGGATCGGCTGGTTTCCAACCGATCCGGATGAAAACAAATACGGATTATGTCGGATTGGATTTTCTTGGATAATTCTCGGATCGGGAACGAATACGGATTTTTTGTCGGAAACGAGTACGAATACAGTAGGCCTGATATCCGGCGAATATGGATACGAATACGGATTATCCGGATAATATGAATCCAGATATCCAAGATTTTAGCCCAACATTACCCAGCCCATGCCAGCCTCTCTCATCTCCCCTGCAACCAGCCCACTAACAAATATTTATGTTTATTAAAAATAAATTTAGTATTATCGGTAGATTAAAATTTGTAACAATTGAATTGATGTACTTCCGTTTAAATTGTTTTGATGTAAATTTAAATTCTTAATTAATTTGTTAGTCACATGTAAATGGTAGAAATCCATTAAGAATTATTTAGAACTTTAAAAAAATTAACTGTCATTTGAAGATTTAAAATCTGTACAATGGTATGACTATTATGGATAAAAATACTTATACTTGTTTAGATTTCATTAATGTTTTGACAAGATAAACTATTTATGTATTTTCATTGATTTTGGATGTATAATTTAAGGGGTTTTTATGTTCCGCTAAATATTCGTGACCGTATTCGTTTTGATTCGTATTCGCTCCGTATCTGTATTTGATATTATTCGTATTTGTATTTATATCCAAGGTATCCGTATTCGTATCCGCATCAAAGAGAAAATATGAAAGCAAATATAGTAGAGACATTATCCGTCCGTATTCGATCCGTTTGCATCTCTAGGTACAGCTCGATGACGTACGATTATTTCTCCGGTATTCTTCAGCATCTTTCTCATCAGTATAACAAATAATATATCCATTTCACACGAGATCTTGGCAGCCATACCATTCGGTCTGGCATGCAATGTTTCTTTTTTCTCGGTCTTTCGAAAATATCTTTGCTTTAAGTTTGTATAGATCAGATGTAAGATGTAGATCTACATATAATTAAATAAAATAGTAGCACTGTTTTTTATGGATAGTAAATATAGACATAATGATATTAGAGTTTATATGATAATATTTAATACGATTCAATAGCTCTTTCCATGCAAATAACTGAAAAGTGTTTTGTCTTGTCTGTATCTGCGTCATGTTCTTCTTTTAAATCCCGAAAGTATAATGTTCAGGCTTGGTACTTGTTTGAAACTCAAGTGTTAACCAGTACTTTATGAGTACTGCATGCGAGTTGTGTAATGTTTGGGGGTTTAGATTGTTGATAAACAAACAGAACCTCAAAGGCTATTATTGTCAGGAAATGCCACAATGCACAGAGGATGGCCAGGCCCAATTATTCTTTTTATAAAGGAGGTGACACCTCGATGCTCAAGCTTCCAACAGTGGAATACTGCAGGAAACGGCATGCAGTGCCTAGCGATACTGATATGCTCAAACTAAATGCAGATACCGTTAAAGTCATGCAGATGATGCCATATATGAGAAATACGCAGTTAATTTCATTAGCACTTAGTTGGGATTGCCAGGAGTGCTATGGAAGAGTGTATATATATCAGTCACCTTCGTGCCTACAAAGCCATTTCTCAGGAGTAGACTGACTGGATTTGCATTCCTGACATCAAAGAAACCAACTTGTAGGTGAACTAAACAATTGCATAATGTACCTGGAATAATCGCATATCCTGAATGTTAGACCTATATCTATGTTATACAGAATATTATATGTATCTCCCAAGCAGAAGATCCTGACATAATCACACGTTGTCTGATATTTCCATCCGAATAACCTCCTTCAGAATACATGAACTCAGTCGCTTAAAAAAAATTACCAAGCTAGTTCTATAACGTGTATAATAACAAGGACATGCAAGCTGGTTCCATTTAATTTTAAAATGCAAAGGCAAGCACCAACTAAGGCCCCATTACAAAGAGCGATGGCCAGAAGTCGAAGCCGTTTGAAACATGTTGGCTCTTTAACACGGCTTTTTTCTTTTTTCTCTCTCTCTCTCTTTTTCCTTTGCATTATTCATGAAGATATACTGATGTTTTTTTCATTTTTTCCCCTTTTGTTTATTTTTAAATTAAATATCTAAGAAAAACTAACAACTAGTGCAATATCATTTCGATAAAAACCATGTCACTTTAAAACATAGCATAAAAGTCAGTCAGTGCGACCAAGGGAAACCGACTGCAGCGCAATAAGCAGCCATAGGTCAAGCACGGCATTTCACGGCACCTCCAAAACAATTATGACTGACTATGAAAGCGGATAAGAACAGCATAGACCTGCAGATAGAAGGACCCCTCAAATACAACCGGGTTGGATCATAAAAAAGGGCTCGCTTTTTACGGATGAAATGGGCTATTGATACCCCTGAAGAGGACCTCCTCACTACGAGGCACGCTCGCAATGAAAATGCTGTATTTGTATCCGCTGAAATGCCATTCAAATGGTATGAAAACTGTTCTGTCAAAGTTCGGTGGTCTAGGATGCTCAAAAATTTCCAGACTTTTAAATTAGCCATCCAAAACACAGCCAAACCGCGCAAACGGGCCAAACAACATCAAATACACCATTTGTACTGATGCGAGAGAATATGAATGCCTCAAACCTTGCAGCTGGTGTTGCTACGACCGTGACAACTACTCATGTTCAATTCTCCTTCCAGGTTCATGACCTCGACAAGTCGACGCATGTGCGTACAACTTGCTCTTTTATAAACTTGCATCAGTTGTCACATGGCGTAGGTCAAGAATTGGTGAGTCTGCAGTCTACTTAGGATAAGATCGAGTGCACAGAGTCTCGAGCATTTCGATCTAATCTCTACGTAGTCCCTCTACCGTGCTACTTAATTATCTGTTCTTGGATTCTTCCATTCAACTTGCTAATAGTGATCATGACATAGTCCTCTTACAGTCTTACTAGTCACTATGTGCTTTTTCAAAGAGTAATGTAGTCCAAATCAAGCTGTCTGTTTTCTTCTGGAAAGTTGAGTTGAACAAACTTTTATGCTTTTTAATTTTTTGGGTACTTTTGGATCGGACTGACGAAAACTAGTGACACTCAAAATAATGTGTACCCAATTGACCCAATTGATGGTAGGTTCGGTCTCTGAAGACAAACAAAACACATAATGTTAAGATTTAACAGTTTTTTTTTTTGAAATGATAAGCTCGAATATATTTTTTCCAGGAAAACACGCGCAAACAAAAAGACCATTCTTTGTATGTAGGTGCATCACATTCAGACAACGATGGATTAGGAAAAGTAGGCACCAGTGCAAGTCATCGGTCATCCACGTCGTAGCTAACAAGCTACCCTCTCTGGTCGGCACTCGATTGTTTTTTGGGTTAATCGTAACACTTCCCTTTATCATAAAGTGCATAGCAGATTGCAACCTACAACCACTCTGTGTTTGGCCGAAGAAATACCTTCTCTCTCCGTCATTGTTCACTTTGTTCTTCGCCTAAGAAACACCTTTCATCTGCATCACTGTTCAGATGGGGCATTTGCCCGTGTTCTTCCTTCTAATCTTCCTCCTGATCTGTCTTACCATTAACCTTGCATCCTTCTGCGCCGGCGATGACCATTTTGTCTACTCCGGCTTCGCCGATGCCGGCGCCACCAACCTCAAGCTTGATGGCACTGCCACGGTCAGCCCCGAAGGACTCCTTGAACTGACAAACGGCATGTCCAATATCAAAGGCCATGCGTTCTACCCAACTCCGTTTCAGTTCAAGAAGTCGCCCAATGGCACGGTGCAGTCCTTCTCGGTCGCCTTCGTGTTCGGCATCGTCTCTGCCTACCCCGGCGTAAGCACTGATGGCATGGCCTTCTTCATCGCCCCCAGCATGGATTTCTTAGCTGGCGCGATGAATGCCCAGTACTTGGGCCTCTTCAACAATCAAACCAACGGCAACGCAAGCGACCACCTCTTTGCGATCGAGATTGACACCATCCAAAACAGTGAGTTTCAAGACATTGACAACAACCACATCGGCATCGACATCAACAATCTCTGCTCTTCGATATCCAACTCCTCTGGCTTCTACGACGACAAAACTGGTGCCTTGACAAATCTGTCACTCATTAGCTGCGAGGCGAAGCAAGTGTGGGTGGACTACGATGGAGATGCCAAGCAAATCAAGGTTACTTTGGCTCCCGTCAACGTGGCCAAACCTGCAAAGCCACTGCTCTCAAATACCACCGATCTCTCGTCTGTGCTCACTGACCAAGCATATATCGGCTTCTCAGCAGCCACTGGGCCATTCGGTTCAAGACACTGTGTGCTCGGCTGGAGCTTCCGCATGAACGCTCCTGCTCCGGTCATCAACATCGCCAAGTTGCCCAGGCTGCCTTGTTCTGGACGTAAGACTTCAGCAAAGGTCTTGGAAATTGTTCTGCCAATAGCCACTGCCGCAGTGATCTTGGCTACATGCATTACAGTCATTGTTCTTGTGCGGAGGCAGCTGACATATGCTGAGTTAAGAGAAGATTGGGAGGTCGAGTTCGGGCCGCACCGGTTCTCGTACAAGGATCTATTTCGTGCGACGGAAGGATTCAAGAATAAGCACGTACTCGGCATGGGAGGGTTTGGGAAGGTGTACAAAGGAGTGCTTCCGACGTCTAAACTGGAGGTCGCCGTGAAGAGGGTGTCCCACGATTCGAGCCAGGGGATGAAGGAGTTCATCTCTGAGGTTGTTAGCATCGGTCACCTTCGGCACCGCAACCTCGTGCAATTGCTGGGTTATTGCCGACGAAAGGGTGAACTACTGCTGGTCTACGACTACATGTCAAGTGGTAGCCTTGATAAGTACCTATACGGCGAAGAGGGCAAACCCATTTTAGATTGGGCTCGGAGGTTACAAATTATCAAAGATGTGGCTTCTGGCCTGTTCTACCTCCATGAGAAGTGGGAGCAAGTTGTCATCCATCGAGACATCAAAGCAAGCAACGTGCTCCTCGACAGCGAAATGAACGGGCGCTTAGGTGACTTTGGTCTTGCAAGGCTATACGATCATGGTGCCGACCCACAGACCACGCGTCTGGTTGGCACCATGGGGTACCTAGCCCCGGAGCTAGCCCGCACAGGGAAGGCGTCCCCTCTCACGGATGTGTTCGCCTTCGGCACCTTCCTTCTCGAGGTCACCTGCGGGCGAAGGCCGATCAGCAACAGCGTGCAGAGTGGCCGGAAATTGTTGGTCGATTGGGTCCTGCAGCATTGGCAGAGAGGATCGCTCACCGAGACGGTGGATCCAAGGCTGCAAGATGGCTACAATGTCGACGAGGCATGCCTGGTGCTTAGGCTCGGGCTGATATGCTCGCACCCGTTCCCCAACGCGAGGCCCGTCATGCGGCAGGTCATGCAGTACCTCGATGGCGACATGCCGCTGCCGGAGTTGGAGCTGGAGAGCTTGAATTTCAGCTTGCTGACGCTGATGCGAGAAGAAGGGTTCGACCCGTACGGCACGCAGCATCCATCGTCGTCGACCAGCTTGGGCTCGAGGACACCCGACATCTCAGTTGGAAGATGACGTACGCAGATTCTGTCCTGCCTTTATTAGAAGTGCTTGCTTTCTTGGCATCACAAGATTCACTTGCACATATGTGGTGTATTTGATCAATTTGTAAATCCGTGTAAGTTATTAGAAGGGCTTGCTAGATGGCACGTACGGTCTACTCGGATAGATTGAATCCTCAGGTGAATATATCCCTGGTTTAATTATCAATGCAAGGTTGTGTTATTTCTTTGTTGTGAACTTGTGATGATGTATTAAATCACTAGTCTCTGGGTTGTGTGAATCCTGTGAAGGGTACTTGTAAATCCTGAGGCACCCGAGGCATTCACATGAGTTGCTATTTTGCTATCTGAAACGAGAAGCCCAATTAAAGCCCAGCTATCCCATCATACTTTAGCCCACTACATCACGCAGGCCTAGCCCAGCTCAGCCAACACTGCTCCACTCCATTCGCTCATTTTGGGCTCAGGTATTTTTACGTCAGGGGTTCCAGTCCACTTCAGGCCATTTTTTTTAATTTCTTGTTAAAGCCCAACATAATCTTCCACAGGTTCAAGACACTATCAGCGCGTTTGGTTCACTGGCTCCCGCCACTCAGGCTCGTTTCCCTAGCTCCCGTCAGCCAGGCCAGGGAGAAACGAAACTAATTTTTGTTTCCGCGCAGCCAGGTGCAAGGCTGCATTTTGCATGCATAGAACCAGGCTGCTAGCAACCAAACATTGATATCTTGCATGCATAGAGCCAGGCGGAGGCAAATCCAGGGTACCAAACACGCTGTATAGGATTCCCTAATAACCAAAAGTGGAGATAAGAACAACTGAACAAAATATGATCCAGAATAACCCCTGAAAAGTGAAAACCAGAACTGCCTGCTACTTGTGTTGTGAAAGAAAACCTAATACCAGCTTCTGCTGAACTGAATCTGAAACCTACAAAAGAATTGCTTGATTGAAAGGAGTATTTAAAAACTAATGTGACATGTCTCTGCAAACTTCAGTTTAGTCAGCCTCAAATTTATTGTCACACGTAAATGAAACCCAAATTTATGTACCAAGCTAGCACTAATCCTGTGATCATTCATACTCACACACATGCACTGACCTTTGTGGCCTTGGTTTCTTGGTGACCTGGACAAACAAATCTCATTTTCAGTATTCTTTCTATATAAAAAAACTCATTTTACATATTACTTGCTGCATACTTCCAGACTAGGTAGCAAGCTGGAATGGAATTAGGAAAAGTATGCAGAATACTTGGACAAGCAAGTGATGCGTAAGTAACTAGAAGTTGGAATTTTTAAATAATCTATTTTTATTCTGAATTACAGTAACATATCTATTGTTTTTTATTTTACACTAACAACCCTTTGTCGCTCCACTGTTGGGTTAGCTGCCCAACGATTGCGCGTCAAGTGTCTAAGTCGTCTACCGGTTGAATGACTAGTCCTAGTCACCCAACTATTGAGCAACTAGTTCTAGTCGCTCAACGGTAGAGCGACAAGTCAAAAGGTCACACACCGGTTGGGCAAAAATAATAATATTATTTTATTAATCTTATGGAAATAATTGTAGGAAAATAAATGGCAATTTTTGTAGTTTATAGCTTGTTATTTGTTTTAAAAATAAAAGGGCAGACAAGGTAGGTTGGTCCGCTTGTGATTTTCGTAGATTTTCAAGGGCACAAAACCCATTAGACCCGCAATAACATTTTGTGATTGTCGTATGTTGTTGTAGTATGATAAATTTGTTGGATCGTCGATGGCAATTAGATGGGGTGAATGATTGTACCCACTTTTTCGAATCTCTTAATGCTCGATGAAAGTTTCGACCGCTCGGTGTTCAACAGCTTACTTGACCGCTCGCTCGACCCCTTTGCACGTAGTCATAATCTTTCTCTGCTTGAACGCTTCAACACCGATGTTGTTGGCAATGATCGACTGGGCGACTCGACAAGCGATCAAGCACCACGAACTACTCTGCTCATAACGAGAATGAGTTGAAAATGACGCCCAGAAAACAAGCCACTGATGTCGACTAATGTAACATCCAAAAATTTGGATGTTTGAAATTTGGAGTAATTTAAAGCTTTTATTTACATCTTATTGGCATTTGAATTTTTGACTCAAAATCTTATTTGGGTTTTCCCTAATTTTGTGCCGAGCTAAATAAAAACTGGGAATAAATTTCAAATACAAATAAGAATTATGACAATAAAAGATAAGAAATAATTTTGGGGAGTCTAAAACTCTAAGAATCAAAATACCAAAAGTCTGGGATTCAAATCCAAGTCAATAAAAAGAAACCAAGAATCCCATCTTTTAATTTAAATAGCATACAAAAACCCAAGGTTGGGCATTCGAAAATTTGTATAAACAATTCATTACCAAATTTAATTAAAAATAGAAGACTATTAGATTTTGTGGTTGAACCAAGACTTGAATTGAAGATCCAAAATTAGATACAAGGTTTAAATAAAAACTTAAATTTTGAATAACATGCAAAATTCTAAAAATCAGTAAATTTTAATGCAAATTAAAGATCAAATCAAAAATCAAAATTTCAGGTCAATGCCCTGGCATTTTTTCACTTCAGTGGGCCCCACCTTTCCTATTTTCTCTCCCCTTTTCCTCTCTTCCTCCTCCTCCTCCTCCTCCCTTCGGTGAGCATTCTCCGCTCTCTTCTTCCTTTTCTTTGCGCGGGCTCTGCTGCTCTCTGCCTTCTGCACCCGAGTCGTCCCATCCGTCGCAGCCACTGCTCGCCCTCTCTGCGCGCGCCGCTCGCCGACTCCTCGATGCCGCGCCGACCGCCGCCATCGTTCGCACCACGCGGCGCCTTGCCCGGTGGACCTCCCGCCGCTCGGTCACACCATGAGCCGCCATCGCGTTCGGTTTCGTCTATAAGGGGCCTTAGCCTCCTCAGCCCCTCTGCTTCCCTGCCAACTCGCTAAGCCACTCTCCCCTGCCCCTTCTTTCGTTTCCGCTGCATGCCGCCGGCGCCTCCACATCGCTCCAGCCGGCCCGGTGGCTTGCTCCAAAAATTAGCCGCGTCACCTCGTGTCCGAAGACCTCCTCTCCACTTCCCCTCACCTAATTGAAGTATCGTGCGCCGGGGAACACCGACGCCATCTCCCGCCCAAGTTCGCCCGCCGCCACCGCCATCTCCGCCGCAGCTCCTCCAGGGCGTCGCGGCTCGATTCCTCCCTTCAGAAGCTTCACCACGCCGCCATGAAGCTTCTCTGAGCGCCACCCTACTCATTCCTTCACCGTCGTTTGCCGGCGACGCAAGCCCCTCTGCGCCGCCGCAGGCTCACGCCGCCGGCACGCCTCACCACCGCCTCGGCCGAGCCACCACTACCGGTGAGTTCCCCACGGCCATCTCCCTCTCCTATCCCCCTTGGGTTCCCTCCTTCTCCTCCCAAAGTCGCCGGCGCCATGGTCCACCTCGCGCCGCCCATGGCTTCCGCCGCCGGCTCTCCTCAGGCGTGCTCCGGCTCGGCCCAACGCGTGGCGAGTCTTCTATTGATCTCTGGTAGCTCATGCGCCCACCACTTTCTTCCGTCTCCCCTCCGGTCGCCGGCGCCCCGTCCCACCCCGCCTCCGGCCGCCGCGCCTCGCCGCCGGCCTGCCTCGGAGCCTCTCGGCTCACGGCCGCGCATCCCTCAGACTTCCCCTGGTTCCAGGGTTCCGTTTTTGCCGTCTCCGGCGCCTCCCCGGCCGCCCTTCGCCGGCGACGCCGCCTTCTGCCCAGCTTCACCGCTTGCTCTGTTTCGGCCGGCTGTTGGGAGCTCGGTGCTAGCAATTGCTTCAACTAAATTGATCCCTCCCCGTATCACAAAGTGGCTAGGTGCCTAGTTGGTCACCAGCGTTTGCTGCATAACGCTGTTGGCTTGAGGTCCCAGGTTCGAACTCACAGCCCGCAACTCCATCTTTTTACTCTTATTTTTATTTTATTTTATTTTGATCCATTTCAGTTAAAGAAAAATCAAGGAAAAATATGAGAATTAATCCATGGAAGCCAACAAATTATATTAGGATGCAATTGAGATTATTTAAGATTTAAGATTTGATTGATTACCATGTATTCATAAGTAATGTGCCTTTATTATTTATATTAATCTAATGATTATGTAGAGGCATTAATAAAAGAAGGTTCTAAATTTAATAAAGACTCAAATTAAAAGATATACAGTTAAAGTTAAGGGAATAAATTGGGTATTATGTTTGGCTATAAAACAAGACTTTAAATTAAAGATTTTCTTTAATTATAATTAAATATATGACATAACATTTAACTGCAGCCATAAAATAAATCTTAGTGGTAACTTTAATTAAATGACAATCAAGCAGCTTCATAGAATTATTTAAACAATATGTCATAATCATTTCGAGCAAAATTCATATTAAAAAGTTGGAAAAACATAATTTAAAGTATAAACCCCACCATTAGCCGTCATCGATAAATAAGTCTCCACGGCAACTTTAGTAAAAGTGGTAGTAAATAAGGATATACTAAAATTTAATAGGAAACATCAATGAGACAATTAAATACTCACATGCTTCAATGAATTATTAATCATTAGGAGAATACTTCAAATAATTAGTAAATAGAACCACATAAAATACTATAACCTAAGTTGCAAGGAGTACATACCCTAAAGATGAATCTAATGCATTAAACTCCTACACCAGTCTATAGGCCTAACCTGATGCATGGAACTTCCTAAATAAAAATGATAAAAGAAATTATGGAATAAAAAGATCAATCCATGATACTCTAAAGCCAGCTATGCCTAGCCATTCTCAAATCCAAAGTATAGTATTACTGTGAATATCCTAATATCATGAACTAACCCTGGCAGTCGTCTCAATAAATCTTCCTTGGCCATTCAATCACTTCGCTCCACCCCAATTGACTCGCCAAGACTCGCGCCCCATCAATCATGCCTCAAACCACCCAAATCACCCATTAACTCATAATAAAGCTAAAATTGAGTTACTTGGAGTTGTTTGGATCTTCTGAGTTATTTGCTTTTATTTGAATTCAGTCGTTTACTGCGTAATTAGAAACTGGAGCCTAAAGACTCTACGGATCAAGCGGGAATGGGATCGATGAAAGCCAGAAATTAAAGATCATCGCTTGAAGCAACTCTGTGTGAGCTCAAGACCGCTAAACCGCGCCAGGTGAGTCAATACTTTGATCATGTTGATCCTATGTTTTCTGCAAGTTACTTTGTTTTAAATTATCAAATTGCATGCTGTTAATTTATATGCAAATACATGCTTAATTTAATATTCTAGTTATGTGCCCATTGTTTATCTTGAATAATATTACCCCTCTTTTGGAATAGTTGAATGTGTGAACCTTGACGCCCTAGCAAAAATATAATAGTAAAATTTCGAAAATAAGTCCTCAATTATATGCCATGCTTAGCATTGATTAGGAACCCGGGGCAAGAAATTGCCCCAAGCATCACTTTTATTCATGAGAAAAATTGGATGGGCAGTCATGGTGGAATGACTGGTGTATATTGGATACGGTTATTTTATATTCCCAAAAACCTCGAATTGCTTAATTATCTGGGCGGATGGTTCGGGGGTATGGTGCAGGGGTGCACGAGAGTGTGGTTTGTGGTAGAACCGCCCAGATACCATTAAGGACTGAATCTTGTCATGACCTCCTGTGTAAAACAGTACAACCACAAGTCTGTAAATACAACTTGGCTAAGTAGACTTATCGAAACCCGGACTCATCTCACCGGTAGGGGATTGAAGGCTACGCTATGGCAAGGGGGCTGAAGGGACACTGTAGGGTGAAGTTTCCCGGTGTCCTAACGTTGCGGGAGGGGAGCCCTGCGTTAGTGGCTGTGGGAAACATCCAGCAAGACAGATGGGACCCACCGCAAGTGGGAGAAGCCCATAAAAGTGAGATGAGAAAAGGGGCTAGATATTTTGAAAAGTCACTGTGATGGTCTGCTCAACCACATGGCTAAGGAATCGTGTGGGGCAACGAGTTGATTGTCTCTTGTGGTGAAAGTGTACAAACTCTGCAGAGTCAAAACTATTCGAATAGCCGTGCCCACGGTCAAGGGCGGACATGGGAACTTAACCAGATATAGTTCTATTTCAAAATGCTTTGCGGGCGGGAATGGAAAAGTGTAAGGGCGATGGACTGCCCTAGTTTGGAATTGTCCTGGGTGTCGTCCCAGTGGTAAGTTAAGCGGCTATAACGTGAAGAAATTGCTATATGGTGCAGATGCCATGTAATGGTGGATGGAATCTGGATCGATATTAATAATGCATTTCCTTGTACATTATGATTTGTTCCAAAATTGCTAAGTCATAGGGCGTTTTAATTAATTGTATTCAAAAGCACTCTTCGCAAAATAAAAATAGCCCGAGCCTCTCCTTTGTTAAGCTATGCATACTATTTATTTGCATTCGTGTATTGGCTCGCGAGCACGGGTCGGAGTGCTCACGCCGCTTTGCGACAAAATTCAGAATCAGAATCAAGTCACCGCACCGCAGCAACAAGATTGGACAAGCTAGCGAGAAGATGAAGATGTCAAGAGCTAGGTCGCGAACCTCCAGTTGGCTGCCTGTGGGCATGTCCTGAAGGTCCCACCTGTGTGCTTCGTTCTTCCGCTGCTGCAATTTAATGATTTCGGCCTAATCGGCCCATGAGTAAGTCTACTATTAAATTTTACGCTTCCGCATGATATGTATTTTGATATTCATTACTGTAACTGTGAGCACTATCTACTGATCCAGGGAATAGTGCAGTAATCACAGAGGAATCCGGATGTTAATATCTGGGTCCCTACAACTAATTTTTTAGAATAGATCTGATCTTTTATTTCTGGATCATGTTCTGTGGCTACAAAGTGCCCTCATGGCACCCCTGAAATCTTAGCACAAAAACTCTCAACGCTTTCTCCTCAAAAGCCACCTCAAGTCCTTGGTTAACTGCTAACCTCTCCCCGCTTTTATGTGCTAGCGCTCCAAACCGTGTCCTTGTCAACTCGGACACGAAATTTTAATCGATTCCAAAATTCAAGGGATCCAAAACCCTTTCAAACATGGGTTTTCTAAAATATCTAAACCTTGCAAGTTATAGATACCTTCCATAACGTCTTCTAGCTCATCACGTATCGAAGCCTCTAGGACCGCACCTCCCATAGCTTCTCTACACATCCTTCACCTTTGAACTCCATGTGCTCCAGCATGAGCCCAACCACCTCGTGACATCTTCGACCGCCTGGACCTCATATTTCCCCCTAGTCCCAGTCCTCCTCCCCACTGGCCATGATCGTCTCCACGCCCATCCTGCACATGCAACGACAAAAGAACTTTCTCTTCAGCACAAGTTCTTTCCAACTTGACTGACATCACTCCACACACGCAAGCCATACCCTTAACCATCAATAAACATGAACTAGATCATCCATGACCTTAATTTCTACGTTCTCCAAAACTCAACCTCAGACCACCCATAAGACTAGTCTAACTGCCATGCACAAGCCGATCAGAACGCCGGTCCATCAGACACTAGTACACGAGGTACTTGAAGAATACAAGAATTAAAGCACTCGAAGTCTATGAGTACTGACCGTGAAGCTTACGATAACCAATCGCAAAGTCTACGACTATCGACCGCAAAGCCTACAACTACTGATCGCGAAGTCTACAACTACCAACCGCGAAGTCTTCAACTACCGATGGTGAAACCTACAACTACCGGCCGCGAAGTCTACGACTACCGATTGCGAAGTCTATGACTACCGACTGCAAAGTCTATAACTATCGATCACGAAGCCTATGACTACTAATCGGGTACTATATGCTACGACCATCGACAAAACACTGTAGCTATGACCATCGAAAAGGTACTGTAGCTACGGCCATCGACAAGGCACTGTAGCTCTAAATACTGAGTAATGAGTACCGACCAGGTACTATAGCTATGGCCACTGACCGGTTATTGTAGCAGATGAGCTTACGACCTTCGACTGGTTCACTGTAGCTAAGACTAGTTTATTGGTGCTTATGATCAGTTAACTGTTGCTTACGATCAGTTCATTGTAGCTTACCATCATCGACCAGGTATGGTCGTTCTACCATGGCTAGTTAGCTGTGGTCGTTCTGCCGTGGTTGACCTGTCGTGGTCAATCTGCCGTGGTCGGCCTACCATGGTCGATTTGTTGTGGTCATATACTCTCAGACTTTTGACCATTGTTGAAGTCTGCCAATCAGACCACCCAACATAAGGCCGTTTGGACCACCGACTACCGATCATGGTTGAAGCCTGCTGATCACTAATCGTGGTTGATCGAAACTTTTACAAATGCAAATTTTAATGCAACCGACAAGTCAATTATTTATCATCACTGTATTCACAACCTCCACATGGTCTAACAAAATTTCTCAAGAATTTTGTGTGGACATTGAGGTAGTAAAGATTCATAAATAGGAAGGTAAGTTATATTACAATGCATGAGAGAATTCATACACAACCATGTCATAGGACCTTCGAAGAATACATACACAACGAATACAAGTACACAAAGCACAATGAAGACCCCCTACTCGCCGCCCACTACACCATCCATAGCACCTCCTCCATCATCGCCACATCCCACCCCGTCGGTGCTCGCCCGTACGGCCCCACTTGGCCTTCCTCAGCACGGGGTGTCAACGCCCTGACAGGGTGAGGTGCTCAGGAGCCTTGCTGACCCATGCTCCCAAGGCCTCAGGGGTCGACTCCACCTGTGCTTGTGTGGCTACTAGGGCACTGCTAAGCTGCGACCCAGAAAGAATGTCAATGGGTGCGGGCTGAGGTGCTCCCCTGACCTCCCCAAATCATTCGTGAAGAACTCATTCACATCCTCTAGGGGTTCCTCGTTCGGGGATAGCTCAACTCCTCACTGGAGTGCAAAACTTATAGGACAAATATTGTTTATTCATACAATATATCAACGCAAACAAACTTCAAGAGATGAAATGTACCTTTGGTGTGGTCCATGCCATGCGTCCAAGTGTCATACCCACCATACCCTCCCTACTCGAATAGGTCGGGGAACAATGGATACTGCCATGACGTTGGCAGCTACGGGTCCAAGAATGGCAGCAGAGGTGGTCGCGGGGATAGCCACATGCCCACCCTGACCCCCAGGCTAGTCAGGCACTGGCGGGACACGTCCACGTGGCCCTCTGAAGCCTCCTAGCTAAGTTGCAGGACGTACTGGCCTCGGTGTATGTGTTGACGTGGCCACCTTTGGGAGCATCCTGCATGACGTTAGGGTCACAACATGCCTCGTCCCATTGTAAGAGAGCTTGCAATAGCTCATCGTGCGTCACCTCTAAACCGTGGGTGACCCTACCTAGGATTAACCTGGTATCCCTTGCAATCTCGACGGTGATGTTCGTCTGCAAGGAGCACATGAAAGAATCAAACTTGTAATTGTGGTAACCGTACTTAGATATATTGAAACATGAGAGTACCTACCACAAGGTGCATCTTCCATGCAAAGTGTACAAGGTACACATTGGTCTATGCTGGTATGTGAGGGGGGAGGGTCAACAACATGCACCAGCCTGGTGCATGTCTATGGAGGGTACCAGCGTAGGTACTCATCGTACGCGTTGGGGTCATATGAGGCACCCTCCTGCACATAGTCATCGAGGGCATCCGCCTACTCCGTCAATCACGGTGCGATCTCCGACACCTAGCTTGTCATGCTACCACCCCTCCTACTGTGCCAACGAAATGCACCATTGTAATTAGAAAGCAACATAACAGAACTAGAAAAAATAGGGACATGTGTTGTGTGTAACTCATGTGTGGATGGAGTCAGGCACCCAACGCCTGGCGAGGACTGGAACAACCTGGTGGAGGCTGAACTGGTGCATCACTCTATGCACTGTGTAGTCCTCGATGAACACGTTGAAGACGAGCTTCTTCCACATCAGCGAGTATGCCTGATCGCACTAGCATAGTGAGGATAGCCCGATGGGAGCGTGGTCCTCCATCTCCTAAGTAGAGTACGACTCTCAACTAGGGGTGAAAATGGATCGGATACGGACGGATAATGCATCTACCATATTTGTTTTCATATTTTTTTCGGATACGGATACGAATACGGATAACTCGAATACGAATACAAATACGAATAATATCGAATACAGATACGGATCGAATATGAATTGAAACGAATACGGTTACGAATATTTATCGGAACATGAAAACCTCTTAAACTATACATCCAAAATTAACGAAAATACGTAAATAGTTCATCTTGTCAAAACATTCATGAAATCTAAACAAGCATAGTCTTTTCATCCACAATGAAAATATACCCAATAGTCGATCATAACATAATTACATAAGTAATAACAACGTGCAATTTATGGAATACACATGATGACATGATAGCAATTTGAACAAACATAAGAACATTTCATTCCTCCATTTTATCCATCAAGTTGTAACAGCCCAGGTTTTTATTAAAATAAAAATAAATTAATAAAAATTAATTAAATTAAAATTAAAATAAGTAATTTTGTTGCCTAAATTTTATTTTTGGGTTTTGCCCTAGATTTTCTATTTTTGAAAAAGCCTGATTTGAAAAGTAAATTAAGTGAAAACCAAAAAAATAGACATTAAATAAAATGATATTTTGATTTTCTATAAAAATCCTACTTTAAATTAATTATTTGGAGTCATTTGGATTTATTTGGTTTCCTGAATTTTCTGGAGTTTAAAGGTCTACTTTTGAAATTAAAAAGTATTTTTAAGTATGAAAACCAATATCAACATTAGTTGGAAATATTTTTATTAAGTCCAAAATGTCACCAGGAACTTCTATGAATTTTCCTGGAATTTTTGGAGATTATTTCATATTTTTCTGAGCTTAAATGAATTTCCCAGGCCCCTCCCCTCCCCTCGGATATCGGTTTTCGTATTATCCGAATAATCCGTATCTGTATCCGTATCCGTATTCGACGGATATTAGGCTTACTGTATTCGTATCCGTATCCGATAAAAAAATCCGTATCCGATCCGAGAACTATCCGAAAAAATCCGATCCAACACAATCCGTATCCGTATCCGTCCGGATCCGACAGAAACTATCCGATCCGTTTTCACCCCTACTCTCAACACATGTCATTAGTGGTGAGACGGTTGAGCTGCTCAACAAAGTGCTCATACACATGTGTGACCTGCACATGTGCAAACTGTGCCGACGAGCCAGAATAGTGGTTACAAAGAATGACTCATAATATAATTATAGTAAAGATCCAGGAGAGTATATACCCGTCTATGGCACCAAAGGGACCATACGGTCGGTCGGTCCACCGTGCCCCCATGGTACATGTCTGCATGGTATGGACTTGTGTTGAGCAGCACTGGCCATCCGACGTAGAAGCGCTCAAAAGACCACAACTGCAGCAAGAGGGGGCAGCCTATGAGGACAGAGATTAGCCTCATCCTATAGCACGCCTCACACATGTCGTGGTACATCATGGCAAGTATAGATGATCCCTAGCTGATCTGCACCTCCTCCATGTCGGTGATGGCCCTCACATACCCCATGAGGTGGGCATCGATGGAGTTACATGGCTGTTGGTAACAATACCTAGCCTAACAACCATAGAAAGTACGCCTCGAGATGCCGTGACACCTGGAACTAGTCGGACTCTGGTTCCATCTCCTCGACCTATGCACAAACGAAAAATTAGTAAGTTTGTCATATGGCAAGGATAATTGTTTGATGAGTTTTTGTACAAATATGCTAAGTTAAAGAAAATACAAAGATATATATTTTAGAAGAAAAAGACTATGCTATTTGTGCATCTTACGGCCTAGTCCAACCAGTCGTCGCACCATGCCTCGTACGGCCGCAAGTCCCTGGCCGATCATGAAGTTTATGTTCCAAGATGACCCTCTAAGTTCATGGGTCTTCGACAATGTTGAGACGAACATGTGTTGTCGACGACACCAACTAGATCATGGTCACTTCGACCACGTACTACGACCACGTTGTGTCGACCACATTATGATGACCATGTTGTATCTTCCATGGATCGTTGACCATATTGTGTCGATCACAATTGCTTGACCATGGCTCATCAACCACATTGATTTTACTGCAGTTCTAATCATACCGCTCACCCAGAGCTGGTACTTCCAGTCTTCAACCACTAGCAGTTTCTTCCACGTTGGTCTAACCACTAGCTGTTCTCTTCAACTGTTACTTGGACGCCTCAACCACAGCTCCTCGATTAGGCAAGTCTTCAAAGCACCAATCGAATACTTAAGCTTGGTCTACCGAATGGCTCACTGTGTCTTATGACTGACTCACTATAGTCTGAAGGATCTTCGACTCCAGGGGTTCCGATTGGTCTCCAACTACTACATGAACTCGGGCGCATATGTTCTCGACTACCTTCAATAACAAGATTAGTGCCAACACAATCTATGGTCCAATTCAACCGATTGTTGTGTTGTGCCTCACACAGCCGCATGTTCTCAGTCGATTGCAAGGCGTGGTCGATTTATCGCAGCCTATGCACCAAGATGGAGGAAGAGATTGGTCCTGGGTGTATCATCTTCACAATGGAAAGGTGATTGCATTGTATCTCCATCTGATGGAAGTAATTATCAACAAATCTTTTTGATATGGAAAATAGAAGTCTTGAAGGTAAGAAATCGGTAATTAGTCAGGAATTTGATCTCAAAATTAATGGCATGATTGACACCGTGTGGGAGCCACATACGTTGCCTGTGGCCTTTTGCTCATGCCTGATAAAGGAGAGGCGAGGGAAGCCATCGGGAGACAGAGACGGATAAACACGAACCGATGGGGGGGGGGAAGGGACAGAGACACCTACTTGCACCATTGACCCCAGACAGAGGGACAAATGAAGCAAGCTGGTTGATAAATAGCAGCAGCAGCGAGATGACTGCCAATGTCTATGGTCGTTGCTAGTTATGCCATTGCAAAAGCACTCTAGAGCTCGCCGTTGGTAGCCTGTGGCCACAACGATGGGGCTAGCAAGATCACCGTCATCTTATTAGGCTTCAAGCATGAAATCCTCTCGCTGTTGCATGTGGCGCACACCCCAGCCAAGCTGTGTAGCTTTGATGATCTGCCATGTACCAGGTTTGTCTCGTTGTACCTCTGATCTGATGATAGCTCCACAGGGCCTACTTGCAAATCCTTCCCATTACCCAGGACATGATGTCGCCAACTGCTATTCCAATCTAATGAGGATGGTCTACGCTTGTGATCTTGGCGTCCTTCCTACGGTGTGCCCTCACTGCATTGAAGTTGCCCCAGTCGCCCGTTGAGCTTGGTCTTCTGCGACCGCCTGCTATACTCGATCACTCACGGCCACCTGCCGTACTCAGTCGCTTATGACTGTCGGTGATACTCGGTCATGTACGACCGCCAGCTGTACTCGGACATCGTCGACTGCCTTTTGGGCTTAGTCTCTTACGACCATCTACCGTACTAAGGCGTCACCTACGGCCTTGATACTCGGTCACTTATGGCCATGGCATGGTCAGCCGAGGGAGGGTGACGCGCGGCGGAGGGAGAAGCAGAGGAGGGGGAAACCTGGGCGGGGTAGGGTGGAGCTAGGCTGGGGAGGAAGGATGGACTGAGGGCGAAACCAGGTATGGGCATCGCAGAGAGAGCATGGGCGCAGGCGGCACGCGCACAGCGCACGCAGCAGGAGCAGGGGAAAGAGGACGGGGAAGGAGAAGTCGGGCTGGGCTGGAGCAAGCCACTGGGTGCGGGAGGAGAAGGCCGGGGGAAAAATGGGCCGGGAGGCCGAAAGAGTTTTGAAATTTTCAAGAAGTTTTGAATTTCAAACCGATTTGAAAAACAAATTTGAACTCAAACTTTAAATTTTGAATTTAGCCACAAAATTTTTATTAGCCACAAAAATGGGGTGTTACAGACATGCTTTATTTAATAGAGTTTTCCCACAGTTTCTATGTCTAGATTGTCTAAACATGCTTTCAGAATTTCCCTCCAAGTTCTCGATATCTCTCTGTTGTAATGTGTATCCATTGATGATTGGGGTTAACTGACGATTCTTTCATGATGATCTGGAAAGGGAAAGCCTGTGTTCTGAATTTTTTATACAAGAATGTCATTTCCTAAATTGATTTGGTAAAAGAAGATGAATGACAATGTTCAGTATATATCTCTTGGCACATTCACGCGTACAATAACGATACAATTCTTGCTTGCTTGCGTAGGGACATGCTATGTAGCATGTAAGCTTACTGATTTCACTTTGTATTTATGAAATTCATGAGCTTCTCTGTATTGTGCTGTTCAAATGTACCATTGATCAATTACGTTTTGTTCTTCTACAGTCACTTTTGACTGATCCAAACCCCTCAAGTCCAGCAAACCCAGAGGCTGCTCACTTGTTCCAGAACGACATTCAGGCCTATAATAAGTATGTAATCATATTTTCAACTCCCTCGTGCTGCTACCATATATAGTTTGGAATGAGATTATTATCTTGGCTTCCAAACTCCTGCATTAGAGTGCGGTGGTGTGCTCGGAGATCCATTGAATCTGCCTAGCTCTGGATAATTTGCAATGAGATCTCGAGATGTAATTGCATGATCTGTTGCCATGTCATTGTTGACACTGCTCATAAGCAGTGATGGTTCAAATCATGCACTATGCCAACTTGTGTTGAGATGACATAATATAATGATACCTAATCCCCTACAAGTTTAGTCAGCGTTGCCGTAACTCCTCTGTAGCCGAAACTGACGGCAGTTGAAAGTTTCACTCTTGATTGCGCAAACAAATATATTTGTGGTGCTCTGACGCGACGGACCGTCTAACTCTTGCTCCGTTTTTGTGCAGCACTGTCTCGATGGATATGGTTGCAGGTCACAGGCTGATGGATGCAACTTGCTGCTGATCATCACTTTGTACTGTGTGCTAAAAAACGATGTGTTGATACCACCTGTTGGGTACTATGAATAGGGACTAATCAGCGAACGAATGAGATCGGCAATGGTTAATTTGCATGACAATCTCTGCCTCCCAACTGACAAGAGCCTGATGTGGTTGCCAATTTTGTAATTGTGACGTTAGATCTTTGACATTTCTGCAAATGATTCGGCGATGGCAGTACGAAACATGACAGGTGCTTGCGTTGCGGCTCTGTCTCTTGGGGTTTCAGTTTCAGATGGTATCTTCTTACAGTATGTTTCAACCATCAGTTGTTGGGGGAACAGACTAGCCTTTCAACAGTGCAGGAATCAGAATCCTTTAAAAGTTAAAGCACTCATCATGAAATTGGAATGCTAACATTTTACTTTTGGCTGGCACAGCATTTGCATCAATATGATACAAGAAGTTGCAACATGCTTGCGACGCCCCGTATCATTACCTTAAGGGTAATCACACTTAAATAATGAATTATTATTCGTCTGATCAGTAGAACACTGCTCAAACGAATAATAAGCCTTTACCAAAGTCGCGCAGTAAAATAATAATGTAGAAACTATCTCTTTATTACATCATTTGCAACGGAGACAATGGTCATTAATACAAATACATAAGCAGAAAAGATATAGAGCATATACCCTAAGGCTCACTTGCTTGGCTCAGCGGGACGTCTACTCGTCCCAACCAAAGTAATCATTGCCCTCCTCTCCTGCGACCTCGACGATGCTTACGATCCCTTCATTCAGCTCGGAGTAATATTGGGTAGGACCGGGGTCTAACAAAGTAAAATAATAGTAAGGGTAAGTACTAACGTACTCCTAACATACTCGGTAAGCATTATAATAGCAAAATACACTGTATACGTCTTCTCTGTTCATCATCACAATTTCTACTCATCTGATTCTGGAAAATATCTTGTCAAATTAATTTATGAAAACTCTACTTTTCATTTGGGAGAAGAAAAATCCCTAGTGATCTCCGTAGTCTCCAATCTAGGAGATAGGTATGAATTCATGATTTTATTGTGAACTGTGCAGGTTTGTGCAACTGTATCCATAGCTACTCTGAACTATCATGAACTAGGTATCCCACACTTTCTTTGGTGCGGGATCAAGTTTAAAGTATAGAACGTTTTCCATATTACGTTACTCAAATCTCCAATCCATCTATTTTCCACCGGTGTACCGGGTCACTCACCCAGACTCCATTGGCTTCCAATAGCATTTGGTTGGGGCCGGCTCTCGACTATGCGCCTAGGACTTACTTCTAGATTGGCGTTACTAGTTCTAAGCTCCATCCATCACTACTCATGTTTATTTTACTTACCCAATGTGGAAAGGAGAATAACATAACATAGTAGTATTTTCTGCCCGTCTGAGATAGAAAAATGGTTGGCACTTAAATACGGTCCCCTTTCCAAGTCAAAGTTTTGTTAGTCCTTATATTCTATCCATATGTAAAGAGGTATTGCCTTCCCTCTCTTTTCCTGTTCAGGGTCCCCTTTACCCTCCTATTACATACTCTTGTAGTCCAACCACTTCTCTTAGTCGGACTACTCTTTCTTTCTCATGCTTCTTTTCTTTTTCTCCTCTTTTCTTATCTCTTTTCATCTCTTTATCCAATTTATTTTTCAAATAAAATTTTAATGCAATTATACATTAATGATGCAGAATGTAGTTTGTACATTTAACGTAACTATATTCATGATCAAAAGTAAACTTGTCTGAGTAGTAGTAAGTGTTGGAGTCAGCCACAACTTGGTCTGCTGCCTTGGCCTGAACCGACTTGACTTCTGCATTTATAGGCAGATGCATTACTTATGAAAATATTTACTTAGGATATTCATAGATTTCTAGAAAATCCCTTTTCCCATTTTGGTGGATTTCTAGTCGATTTTACCTATCACAGGGTTTTAGAGTCTAGTCGGTTTCCTCTCTTTGCTATTGCTCACATGGTTGAACCGGCCCATGTACTCGGTTAGGCCCACCACACTCTCGGCCTGGCTCGGCGCTATGCAAAATGCCTCGCCTCCTCAGCCTAGCTTGGTCGGCACAAAATGCCTCGCTTCCTCGTATGTATATGCACTTGGACGAGGATGCTGCACAAACACCTCGCCTCCTCAGTCATACACACACTCAGCCAAAACTTTGGCTCTCCACCGCCGCTCTTCTCCCTTTGCTTCTCCTCCTCAGACACTGGTGCTCTTCTCTCTCCCTTCTTCCCCATGGTCTAGCGCCTCCTTAGGGCCCTCCCTTGCCGGAGCTACGGCTGCTGCCTCTGTTCCCTATCAGATCTGGCAATTTCGTCGATGGTGATGGCTCAGTTGGTCCTCTTCTTGCCAGGTTTGTGGACTACCTCGTTGGATCTAGAGGTTACCTTGCTGGATCTAGCGGTCCTATGGGCTCTCCTCACCAGATCTAAGGGCTACCTCGCCGGATCTAGCAGTCCCGTAACTCACCGAATCTATGGGTTACTCGTTGGCTCAGCCGGCTCATGCACTTGCCAGACCTTTCGGCTACTCTGATCTATCGGCTTCCTTGGCTACCTCCACTCTGTGGCTTCCTCGGCTACTCGGTTTACTCAACCTCCTTGACTACTCCGACTACTCAGTTGCTCCCTTGGCCTCTGACTCGACTTCCTTGGCTACTCCAACTTGGGGACTCCCTTGGCCTCCTTCACCCTCATGGAGGCCACAATTGGTTAAGGGTGGCTCTATGGTGGGGCTCGTTTCATGGCTGGTGGTCATGGTTGTAGTGGTCTTTTTGCTCGGATTCCCTTCCTCGCTGGTTCTTCGTTCTCCCTACCCATTTTCACGCTTATGCATTCTTGATTTAGTTACTATTTTTATTATACTTGCATCTTTTTACCACACTCGGTTTTTGGGAGGTTCTAGGGGCTATGATGTCGAGACTTTGTTAAGGGGGGTCTTATGCCCCGAGAGCATACTCCCTTTGCTCGAGGGGGCTTGTGGCTCTATAGGATGTGTTGCCGATCGCTGTGGCAGCTACTAGTTGGGTGGGGTGGTTCCTTATCCCCTCTCGGCCGCCTTGCCTGACTGGCCATGCCAAGATGAAGTGCATGCCATGTGTTTGTGCCTTTCTGTGATGGAACCGAAAAGGGAACAAGATGTGGAAAAGATGTTGGGAGGGAAAAGTGGCCCTACTTGTTTTGGGTTGGAAATGGAAGGGTTCGTTGGTCGTGGTTGCGGTTGCGGTGTAGTCCTCACGCAGATATGGGCGTGGACGAAGACATGGATGATGCTTCCTTGTCGCTATTGGGGGTGTCGCCTTGTGGTCCACATGGTTAGCCTCCTGGGTCCCGGTGGTCCACGCTCTCCTTCGGCTTCCACTACTTTTTGTCCCCCTTCTCCACTCTCCTCTCTCCTCACTTGGTTGGTTGCGGGCTTTTGGGAAGAATGGTTCTCTGGCCTTCGACCGAGAGAGCAATACTGAGACTTTTTCTTGGCTTTGCTTGGGGGCACTAAGCCCTAGTGTTACTCTTAGTTGGCTTTGCTTGTGAAGGAGCTAGTGTGCACTCGGCTGGCTTTGATGCTCTCGGTTGGCTTTGGTGCTCTCGGTGATTTTGGAATGCTGTGGGTAGGGGCAGGATGTGAGAAGGGCTTAAAATAGGAAGCATTCGGCTACCTCCCCTCTCTCCTACACTGCTCATGACCATTTTGCGCTCACTTAGCTCCATCCACAATTGAGTCTTGGGACACTATAGGCTTTATGAACCAATGGTCCGAACTGTGGGTTGTGCAATGTTCTGGGATTTTCTGTGGCGGAGGAAAGTTGGTAAAGATGTGGGCGTTGGATTTCTAAAATCCGAATGATGAAACCCACTTATGGTGAAAGGCTCCAACTGGCCCGAGGCGATTTGGAAATCTCGATGAACGCCACTCTATACAACTCTAGTAGTCGGAGGGTACTATCGGATATTCTTTTCTCTCTTTCTTTTCATTCTCCCTTAGATTGTTCTTTTGCTCGCTCTTTAGTTGCAAAAATGAAAAAAGGGGGGCGGCTAGGGTGAGGCTGGCTTGGGTGCTAGACGTCGGGCAATACACGGAGATAGGGCAAGGCAGGGAATGCAACGCTACACTTATTTTAGTTTCTATTCTAATGCAATTTTGATTGTGAAAGTAGTTTTAGTTTTTCATATTTGCATAATTCTTGTAATAATGTTTTATTTCCTTTATTGAGGCCTACGGCCAATTGATTGTAATCCATTTTTGAAATAAAATGTGTTGTAATAACTTTTTATTATTTTTTGATTACTAGAGTTAATTATTTTTTTTTTTGAATGAAGGCAGGAGGACTGCCATATATTAAAGGGAGAAAAGGAAAGGATTACAAGACGTCCGAGGGCACTAAACTAAAAGCCCTCCAAAAGGAAAAACCGAAAGGAGCAACTAAAAACATAACAAACAAGACAACGCCAAAAGACACGCCAAAAGACACTACCAACGCCCACTAACCGATTCTGTCGCCTCTCTTGCCAAGCAACAAAGAAAACTTGCGAACTAACTAGAGCTGCTTGATTTGCCACGAATCCACCGAGAGAAAAGAGTTATCAAAAATTCTTCTATTTCTCTCCCTCCAAACCAACCACCACGTTTGAACTAGGGCCCCTATGCATTTCCTTTTGGTTGAATGAGGCCTAATTTTTGTAAAAGCCTTCCACCATCCGGAGAGGGTATTGTAACTTTGTCCAGCTGGAAGATCTCTCAAGTGCAAAAGCTGAATCACTTTGCTCCAAACAGCCGCAGTAAACGTGCAATCTTTTGCAAAATGGTCGGCATTTTCTCCCTGCTGAAAACAAAGAGCACACAGAGGATTGCATGGCCAATTTCTTTTGAGGAGATTGTCAGAAGTTAAAACCTTGTGCTGCAGAAGTAACCATCCAAAAGATTTGGCTTTTTGTTCCGCGTGTCCTTTCCACAAATGGTTTAGGAAGGGTTTCGGAATAATACCACTAAACTGAATAGAATAAGCCGAATGAGCCGAATACTCGCCACTTGCTGTCCATCTCCAAAAAATGGAATCTTCCGTATCTTCGAGGGTGAGGTGATTCAGTCTTCCAGCTAAACCGATCAATTGCGAGAGCTGAATAGCATCCGAAATTGTCCCAATACAATTTATCCAGCAATGCTGCCTCATGGCATCTTGAACCGAAATCTTTTTCCTTCTGGAAATTTTGAAAATGTCAGGAGCTAGGGATTTCAAGCTCTGATTGTCTAACCACTTATCATTCCAGAAACTAGTCTTAGCTCCATTGCCAACCGTGATTGTCGTGCTTGCCGAGAAAAGAGATATGTCCTCTTTGTTACACGGCAGCTCCATGGAGGTCCAGGGCCTCGAAGGCTCTCTCCATTTTAGCCACAACCATCTTATGCGAAGAGCTCGGGCGAATCTTTGCAGATCAAGAATTCCCAATCCTCCCAACGCACGCGGTTTACAGACCGTTGTCCACTTTACTAGGCAGTGCCCTCCCTTCACATGTTCAGGTTCTTTGCCTTTCCATAAGAAAGCTCTTCGAAAACGATCGATTTTCTTTGACATCCATTTGGGCGCGGGCAGCACTGTCAAAAAGTAAGTAGGAACAGATGAAAGAACATGTTTTACCAAGGTTTCTCGTCCAGGCATGGTTAAGAACTTTCCCTTCCATCTCGGCAATCTCTTTGCAATCTTATCAATTAGGGTTTGGCAGTCAATTTTCCTCAATTTGCGCAAATGCAAAGGAAGACCGAGGTATCTACAAGGAAAAAAGCTTATCTTTCCTTGGAAGCATTGCCGAGCAGACTCTGTTTGCTCAGCTGAGCAAGCTATTGGGTAAACTTCTGTTTTTTCCAAATTAGTGAACAGTCCAGAAGCCCTTCCAAAGAGCTCAAGGATTGCTTTGAAAGCTTCTAAGTTATTCTGCTCTGGCCTTAAGAAAACCGCCACATCATCTGCGAACATTGAAACTCTGAACGGCAAAAACTGCCCTGACAAGGGCGCGAGAACACCATCATCTTCTGCTCTTGCAATTAGTCTTTGCAAAGGCTCCATAGCTAGAATGAAGAGCAATGGAGAGAGGGGGTCTCCTTGTCGTAGACCTCTAGCATGCCAGAAAGGTTCTCCAGAGAAGCCATTTACCAAAACACTCGAAGAAGACGAGCTGAGGAGATTTGCAATCCAATTTCGCCAGGCAATTCCAAAACCAAAATTTTCCAAAACCTCAATCAAAAACGGCCAACTTACGGAATCGAAAGCCTTTGCCACGTCTAGCTTCAGGAAAAGACTTGGAATTTTCTTTCTGTGGAGCATCTGAAGCACTTGCCTAGTGTAAAGGAAGTTTTCATGTATAGATCTCTTTTTAATGAAAGCATTCTGGTTCTTAGAAATCAATCTGTCCATCACTGAAGCTAGTCTCAAAGCCAAAATTTTAGATATGATCTTTGAGAAACTATGAATGAGGCTGATGGGTCTAAACTGGTCAGGTCGACTTGCCTCCAACTTCTTATGCAGAAGAAAAATTTTGGCGAATTCAGCAGCTCTAGGTGCTCGGTCTGAAAAACCATGAAGGCTTTAATTGCCTCAAAGAGATCTTTCTTAATTATATTCCAAGCTTTCCGATAAAAACCTCCAATAAAACCGTCGGGACCAGGTGCTTTTTCGGCTGGCATGCTAAAGATTACAATCTTTAATTCCTCTTCAGAGAAAGGTCGCTCCAAATCCTCCCTCTCCAATTCCAACCTCGGCATGTGCAGCTGCTCCCAGTTAAGGGAGGAAGAGCGGTTGAAAGCGGATCCTGTTTTTTGAACAAAGAAATCTGTCATTTGGCGTAGCTTCCCCTCAGTGGAGAAAACAGGTCCATTTTCAGAGTCTAAAAATTCGATGAAGTTCTTTCTTTTCCTTCCATTTGCCCAAAGATGAAAAAATTTTGTATTTGCATCACCTTCTTTTAGCCAAGACAGCCTAGTCCTTTGTCTTATACGAATTCTATTCAAGGTCGCTATCCCAAGAACTTTAACCTTGATTTCTCTAAGAAAAACTATCTCTTCTGGAGAAAGAATTCTCTCCTCTTGTGCGGTTTCCAGTCTTTGAATTATTTCATTTGCCAAGGCTAACCGCAAGCGCAAATCCCCAACTTCATATTTGCTCCACCGCTTGAGAGACTTTGCAAGGCGTTGTAGTTTAACATGGAATCGCAAAAGGGGTCTAGTTGTGTTAATCGGCTTCTCCCAGCTATGTTGGACCTCATCGAGAAAGTCTGGGTGATTAAGCCAAAACGACTCAAAACGGAAACCAGGATTCGGCCTCTCCTCCTTATCCCCTCTCAGAAATAGGGCGCAATGATCTGAATTTGCTGAGGGTAAAGCAAACATGTGAGAATGAGAAAACATCAGGTCCCATTCCACCGAACAAAAGGCTCATCTATTTTGTCATCGTTTGCATTTCTGGACCTCCACGCCAAGTGAATCTCCGGCCATTTAAAGGCAATTCCTTGAGATGAAGCCTGTCTATACATCCTTTGAATCGGGACATCATCCTTCTATTTAAGTTATCATTGTTTTTATCACTGGCCAAGTAGATTAGATTAAAATCTCCAATAACCAGCCATTCCTCCAGCACATTCTGCTGTATAGATTCCAGCTCTTGTAGAAAAGAGATTTTGTCTTCTTCAGCTTGCGGTCCATACACCACAGTTATTGACCAAGTTAGACCTTCTCCTCTCATTTTAAGATTTGCAGTAAGGGAGAACTGTCCCAAAGAGACATTAGATAATTCTAAGAAATTATCATCACAAGCTAAAATAATCCCCCCTCTAGTCCCTAGTGATGGCAAAGCTGCAAAGTGCATGGAGAAACGCTGTCCAAGACACTGAGAAATGGTTTGCCTGTTGACCAAAGACAACTTGGTTTCTTGGAGACATACAATAGTAGGTTTGAATAATTCAACCATTTCTCTCAAACAATCTTTTTTAGCACCTGCATTTAATCCTCGCACATTCCAGTTCAACAAGTTGCAGTTTGCTTGTGACATAATGCAAAAGAAGGGGGGGCGACTACAAGTCTGGAGTCCTCCTTGTGATGCTGGACTAGAGGGCAAAACACAAAGCACACATCAAGGAGGCACTGTAGGGTTGGAATGAGGGAAAGACAGAAACATAAGCAGCACACTAAGATAACTAGATGACTCCTAAACTTCATTCTGCGGCGGAGCAAAGCTACAACGCCAATCTTGTACTCCCTTGTCAATTACACCGGGTTAACAACAGCCTTTTTCTTGGCCATGCGAATCTTCGGTGGCTTGCATCATCCCTTGTCTATAATGTCCTTCAGCTTCTGGAGCTCACTGGAAGGCAGGGGTTTCTTAAAATGCTGAAGATAGAGGTTTTTTGCCAGTTCATCAAAGGAGTCTTCTTTCTGCAGAAAACCAAAATGCTTTGCTAAGATTTCTTGAGCTAAAAGCTCCAAAGAAGTACCCTGCCTAGCTTTGGATGCAAGGCGCACACTGCGGCGAGAAGTACAGGTCACCTTTGTGAGAGAGTCACGGCGTCGTGATGGCGTGCCCCTGAGGATAGGCGCTGCAGCTGGCTTGGAGATCTTTGCCAGGAAGGAAGCTAAATTTTTCTTGACCTGCCGTGGGGGTTCTGGGGGTGTCTCCCCCTGACCTCCAGTCTCCCCCTGTCCTCCAGTCTGCTTGGGCGTCAGGGCGGATTCCAGCAGCATTGGGTCGGGACATCTGCCATCAACCATGCCGACAATGCCCTGAGCGCCCTGCACAAGAGTCACCGGGTCATCTTGAGGGACTTCTCTATGATCATCTACAATTAAAATAGCGGCTGCATCTCCATCTGGAAGCTGCGCGCTGCCACTAGCCATGTCTTTGCAAGATGGAGGGGTGGGGTTTGCACTTACAGCAGCATAGAGAGGTTTCCTGCGAAGGGTCGGCTCCTTGGAAGGTGGAGAGCGCCGAGACCCGTGCACCTCCCTGCTCAGCTGCCTTCCGCGACGGCCATCAGCGGAGCGCTGCTCCCCCTTGATGCGCGGCTCAGAGCTTCTGCGGCGCATACCTTCATTAATGCGGTTCCAAATGGAACGGCTTCGGTGTCGCTCTCTGTTAGCATCTCCCCAGTCGTCGTCGTCTTCTGGACGGCGGTGTTGAGAAGGCCTCGTGACAGGGCGCTGGGAGAGGTCGCTGGGATGCTCCCTCTCTTGCCCCATCCATCACCCCGTAGCGCCACTCAAAGCGCCTGGAGTGCTGAGGTTCCAGTCCTTCTGCCTCCTCACTGAAGAAACTCAAATCTTGTAGAGTGTCCAAGTGAATAAGTACCTCATACGTGAGTCCTTTCTTGAAATCCCTGGTTTGCTCCCGGCGCAATGTCACTTCTGACATTGGATTTGCCAGAGGAGGCGCCTCCTCATCAGCCTCGGTGATGGTCAGCCAGACTTTCCTGGGGATCAGACTTGGATTATCAGTCCAGACCCAGGCATCATAGGTGCGATTGTAGGTCCTTCGTCGGGAATACTCTTCCACATGGTGAATGGAGCAGCTTCTGCCCAGCAGACGGGCAGCCATCTCCTCTGTCCTTGCATGCATCGGGACGCCTTCAAGGCACAGGCGGGCATGGAATCGCAGAGCTGAAGCTTGAGCTTGACGCAGTTCGTCCCACGGCCTGAAGTGATAAATGCGTCCTCCACGGGCCTCCAGACTTCCCCAGCTAAGGACAGCATCACGGTCACGCTGCTGAGAGAAGGTGACAAAGAAATCTTCAGGGTGAAATTTGGTGACTTGCATCTCCATGTGCCTCACACGGAGAGCCGAGCGAACATCATCAGCGAAAGTGCTGGGGTCAACTCTGCCAACTTGAGAGCCAACCACCCATGCCACCACTGATCGAGCGGAGAAAAGATCGCGCAGACGCTCAGTCTCCCCCGAGGCAGCCGCCACACAGTGTTCCTCCTCTGGGCGCGCCAAATGATCCCACGGGCACTCCATGGTGTCAGCACGAGCTGGCCGATAAGCGGGTGTTGAACACAGGGGGGGAAAATGCTCCTTGGCTAAGGGTGGCTGGGCGGAATGAATTCGCTTGAATACAGAGGTCTCAGTTTTATAGCAGCTTCCAGAGCTTCGGCTTGCTCTTGAATTCGGTGGTTGGGGCTCATTTAAGGTTGGGCACCTTGCTGCAACATGACCTGAACGTCTGCATCTCCAACATCGAAAAGGATCCCTACAATCTTTCACAATGTGATCTCTGCCTAGACACCGAAAGCATTTACCCCTCATCTTTTTCCAAAAGAAAAACTTCTTGGAGTTTACTGGAACAAGCTGATTTCTATTTGTGCTCATGGACTTCAAATTTTGCGGAGCCGAAATTTTTCTCCACCAGTGTGGGGACTTGACTGCAATCCAGCTATCTGCTCCTCCTTGGGCTACCTCTATTTGCCGGGGCTTCGAATTGTGGAGAGCTAAGTTGGATTGAGTCCCTGCCTTTACCCCTATGCTAGTGTTCTTTGAAGCCTCTGGATCTTTAACTTCAATGCTACCATCAACCTTCATCTCGTCCTTGCTCGATAACTGAGTAGCTAGTACTATGGAAGGAGTTACTCCATTGAGCTGACCGTGTGCAAGAGCGCTAGCAGGTTGCGGACAATCTGGGCTAGTCGCCGCCCGCAAGATCTGAATCTGACCAATTCTTTCTCTGCCTATGCTACTGGAAGTAATGCGATGTGAGGTGGCCGGATTTCTCGCCATACCTTGCAAATCTTCTCCTGTTGCAAGCTGAAAAGCCCCTTCTTCCGGAGGGGAAAAGCTCTGAACCTCCATTGAAGGCGCCATCGCATCCGGGGAGTTGTTTGGTGAACCTTCAAAGTCTTCCTCATCTGAGCTCCACGAAAGGCGGACAGCATTAATGCGGGGGCGGGGTGAAGCTTCCTCGAGCCCATCCGGAAGATCTGGCTCTACCGATTTGGGGGTGGGAAACGAATTAGGGCTATCGGACCTTGCAGAACTAGGGATTGGGCGACTTACGGGGGAGGAGCGAGAGGTAGAGGCGGAGTATGGTTTAGGGCTAGAGTGGGTTGGAGCGGCGAGGAGATCTGTGGACGCCGGAGGTGGGGCACACACCAGCGGGAAGGGGGGGATATCGTCGCCGGGGGAGTCGCCTCTCCGGGAGGGCTCCATCTCGGTTCCACACCCGGATCGATCTCCTAGAGTTAATTAGAGTGCAGGTTCTTTCGATGCTTGTCCGTTCTCTACCTGTCTGAAGTGAACAAAGTACTAGTATGTACTACTTTGTGACCTGAGCGATGCATCCTGAGCAACCTGCAGCCAAGATGCTACTTATTTTCTAACTGCAATCGATGGCTGACGAGTAGGTTATGTCATCACTGCAACAGTAGAACGATTCGCTGGGCAATACTGCAATAATTGAGAAAGGCACAGCAAGGTCAAGGAGAGCTGTTGCACATGCAAACATTCCAAGAGAGGCTATGAACAGTGGCGGATCTAGGAAAAATTTTTGGAGGGGCTGAAGTGTTGGCTTGGCCTGTGTTGGACACCCAAAGAAACTCACGCGAACTCCTGGCTTGCCTGTGCTAGAACTGAACAACCAATCACACGTACGCAAGAAGCGTTTTGGTGCTGCCCAGAACTACACAAGCTGCAGCTTTTCTTTGTATATTGGACTCCTTTTAAAGCAATACAATGAAGAATACAAAGGAACGGAAGAAACTGAAAACAGGGTACTTCAATGCGACGTGACTCAGAAAGATTTCAATCCCCACGTCGCATGCACAAACTGAAAAACTGAAACAAAGCTATTACTCACTACCATGCAGAAACTGAAGCATTAGCATGCTTGTATGCGGAAACGGAAAACAAAGAAAACATGCAGACTGAAGTAGTAACTGACATGCATAATAACTAGATTAATTAACATTACTCCCCCTAATCTAGTTGTGGTTGATGTCGACGATGCCGAGCTTGAGCGCAGTGCAGAAATCTCACCGCCAAGTGATTTTGTCAATATATCACGCCACCGATCGTCGGTGTGAATCTTACGATGGCAACTTGGCCACCTCGACGCACTCTCGGATGAAGTGAAAGCGCTCTCGTGCTTGCTCGGCCATGGAAGACCGGATTCTTGCAGTTGTATCGTTGGTTGTCGATGTAGATTGTCGCGATGCCCGAGCTCGCCGTAGAATCGCCGAGCGACGACCAAGCCAAAGCCCTTGGCATGCCGCTGAGGCGCGATGTACTCGGCCTCGCGCGACGATAGCGCCACCACCGGTGCTTTGTGGATCGCCATGACACAGCGCGTTGCGGCGAACAAAATGCCGAGGTGCTCTTGCGATCATCCACGCCGCCGGCCATGTCGCGTCGCTGTACCCCTTGAGCTCGATGTCGTTGTGCCCCTTGGTGTAACTAAGGCCAAAGTGGAGCGTACCAGCGACATAACGAAGTAGATGCTTGACGGCGCTCAGGTGTTCCGTCGTTGGGTTCGCCATGAACCTGCTCACATACCCGACCGCGAAGCTGATATCCGGCCGGGTGTGGACCAAGTACCGGAGGCTGCCAACCACACTACGGTAGAACGTAGGATCAACAGGTGGATTGGAACTCTCTTTACTCAGTTTAAGACGTGCCTCCATGGGCACTTGCACGGCATTGCAGCCGGCCATGCCCGCTTTGTCCAGCAGCTTCGTCGCGTACGTCGCCTGGCACAATGTGATCTTCCCGGGTAGCTGCTTAATTTCGATCCCGGTAGTAGCTCAAGTGTCGAGGTCGCTCATCTTGAATGAGCGCATCTCTTTCTTGAACGATCGATCTCACCGGCCGGCACCGGTGAGAATTAAGTCGTCGACGACACGCCCAATAGTAGACGCCCATTCCTATGCCGCGAGTGTACACGCCGTGCTCTTCCTCACAGCAGCGTGAACCCGAGCGCCACCGGCGTGCGGTCGAGCTTAGCATTCCACGCCGAGGAGCTTGTCGTGGTCGTAGAGTGCTGCGCAGTCGTAGTACTTGCCGCTCGCCGGCGATCATGAATCCCGCGGTTGAGCGACGTAAACCTCCTCCGTGAGGTCGCCGTTCGAAACGCAGACTTGACGCCGAGATGGTGGAGTGCCCACCCTCGTCGGCGCCACCGCTACCGGTCGCGCGTCTGAGTCGAGCCGCACCACGTGCAAAACCCCATCGAAGTCCACGCCCGGTGCGTTATGCGTACCCGCCACCACCGCGCCTTGTGCCGAACCACCGCCTGCCGTGAGTGGCGTTCATGGGCGTTTGGGGTGACGCCACAGCTTCCTCACCTTCCTCCATGGACGGGACCGCAGGGATACAGAGCATTCGGCTCGCCGCCCAGACGCCGCTGACCGTGTACTCCACGGTGAACGCCTCGTGGCGGGCATCGCCGTCGCCTCCCAATTCCACCCTTTGGTCTCGTCGAACACCACGTCGCGGGTCACATGGAGTCGGCCGCCCACCGGATCGTACACCCAGCCTTTGGAGCCCAGCTCGATCCGACGAAAACCATCTTCACGCCCGGCCGTCAAGCTTCGCGGCGTGCGGCGTGTAACCTGACGTGGCGAGGCAACCGAACGCGTGCGCATGAAATGCACAGCCGGTTTCTTGCCATGCCAAGCTTCATAAGGCGTCATCCCGGTGACGCTCTTTGTTGGAGACCTGTTCAAAATGAACACAGCCGTGCTCACCGCCTCCCCCCAGAATGTACTGGGCACCTTCTTTGCCTTGAGCAGGCATCGCGCCATAGCCATGACAGCGGTTTGGCGCTCCACGGCGCCGTGTTGCGGGAGTACGGCGCGCGCGAGTTGCCGGTGCACACCTTTCTCCGCGCAACTCACCGAAGGTCACGGGCGGAACTCGCCACCACGATCGACGTAGCGCGCAGCTTTCGCCCGGTCTCGACCTCGACGCGGCTTGAAACTTCTTGATCGCACCGCCGCCTCGTCCTTGCTTGACAACAGCACTAGCCACATATAGCGACTAGCATCGTCAACGAGGAGGAGGAAGTAGCGTTTGCCACCGTGCGTCGCTGGCGTGACAGGCCCGCATAGATCTCCATGTACGAGATCAAGCCGCCCTTCGCGCGCCACTTGCCTCGAGAGGGAATGGCGAGCGCCGTTGCTTGCCGACAAGGCACGCGTCACACGCCTGGTCGACATGATCCAGCAGCGGTGAAACCCACGCACCATGTCGCCACGCCCAAGTTTCTTCAACCCCTCGAGCTCGGTGGCGAACCGCTCATGCCGCGCCACGCATCGTCTTTGGCGTGCGCCAGAGCGAGATCGGTCGGCGAGCATGAGGGAGATCTTGTACGCCGATTCGCGCGATCGCGTACCTTGGCGAAGCTCCTCCTCGGATCGCGCACCCGCAGATCGCCGCCCCTCGATCAATACTTGGCACCACATCGATGGCCTCCCCTTCCTTGAATGCAATATTGTTGAAGTCGCGTCGGAGTTTCTGCGCGTTCGCCTCGCGTCGCGCTCGACGCCATCCTCATGATCTTGACAACATCCCACGCCTCGCGCGAGTCCTTATTGCCGATCGAGGCCAGCATCTCCGCGGGACAGCTGACGCCGCTAACGCCACCGATCCACACGTACTCTGCGCGCGGTTCGATGGCTCCCCACAAGCCTTGCGCCGCAGGTTGATGCGCATGAGCATCGCCCACCGGTAGTTGGTCTTGGTCGGCATCGGATATTGTACCGATGCCGAACCACGCGCTCGATGACGACCTCGCGCTCCCGACCATGCTGTTGTCGCGGACGGCGAGACCCGCGATAGCGGCGAAGCGATCCCGCCGCGAGGAGTGATCGACCCTCGTCCCACCGGAGTGACATGGCCACGGTGATCCCGAACACAGCTCGATACCAAATGTTGGCTTGGCCTGTGTTGGACACCCAAAGAAACTCACGCGAACTCCCGGCTTGCCTGTGCTAGAACTGAACAACCAATCACACGCGCAAGAAGCGTTTGGTGCTGCCAGAACTACACAAGCTGCAGCTTTTCTTTGTATATTGGACTCCTTTAAAGCAATACAATGAAGAATACAAAGGAACGGAAGAAACTGAAAACAGGTACTTCAATGCGACGTGACTCGTAAAGATTTCAATCCCCACGGCATGCACAAACTGAAAAACTGAAACAAAGCTATTACTCACTACCATGCAGAAATTTAGCATGCTTGTATGCGGAAACGGAAAACAAAGAAAACATGAAGTACCTTCAGCTCGACCTCAGCCCCTTCTACATTATACATCCATGGCTAAAAATTTAGGGGAGACTCCAGGGGGCTCCAAAGGTCCGGTAGCGAGGGGGCTCGAGCCCCCGCCCCACCGCTGGATCCGCCCCTGGCTATGAATATGATGATAACACTGCTCCTAGTGAATCTTGTACATGGCCACCATGATCATACCATGTGAGCTGAGCTGAGCCTGAGGAGGTTGAGAAAGGCACAGCAAGGTCAAGGAGAGCTGTTGCACATACAAACATTCCAAGAGAGGCTATGAATATGATGATAACACTGCTCCTAGTGAATCTTGTACATGGCCACCATGATCATACTACTATTAACTGATGAGATCTGATAGCAGAGAAAGTGCCAGTTCTGCTGCGTACCGACAGCTACCAAATGATGAGAAATCTTGCAATATAAAGCTAGCTAACTGGTGATTTGAGTCATAAGAAATCATAATTATGATTTGGCAATTACCACAGCATATGCATAGGGATGCCAGACTACTTGGCTCTAAGGTATTCTAAGGTTGTCATAGGAAATCATAATACATGTAGCTTTGAGATGCGAACAAGGCAGCTGAGCCGCAATTCTAAGGTTGTCAGGATCTCAATGTTTGAGGAACTATTCCGATCCCAACCCTAAGTAGGATCTAAATTCTGTAAAACTAAGTAAAATAGTACTTCCTAATCCTTGGAATCACGACCTTTTAGCTATGACCCTACCACAATCACAATCCGCTCAACACGAAAACGATGCTGCCTAGGACAACCTTGCAATTAACACCGTTTATAGTACCAATGCTTAGCTTTAAGATTTTACAAATTTATCTTGTGTTTGTGAAATCAGAGAAGAAAGACAAAAGGATGATGAGCGCTTGCTGCCGAACCGAAGGAGCAGCGCAAGCTTTATATTGCCGTGCCAGACAGACTAGAGTTAGTTACAAACAGCCAGACCTTATCTCTAGAGATGCCGAATCAAACAGAGATTAGGCCAAGGATAACTACAATAGATATATTATTTTAACAGCCCCCTCAATCACAAATTGATACCCAAATTAAGATTAGACCGAAGATGCTCAAATGGCTGTCTTGTGAGAGCTTTGGTGAATATATCAGCTAGTTGGTCCTTCGACGCAATGAACTGAAGATCCAGTGCCTTGCAAGCCACTCATTCACGAACGAAATGAAAATCAATTTCAATATGTTTCGTTCGAGCATGAAAAACTAGATTGGCCGAGAGATACGTAGCACCAAGATTATCACATCAAAGCAATGGAGACCGAGATTGAAAGATTCCAAGCTCTCCAAGCAATGACTATATCCATATGATCCATATTGTTACAAATAATGCACAAAAAATGAGACAAAAGACATGACTTTTACATGAAAAGCCCTTGCAGGAAAAAAATCACGGGTGCTCGAAGATAAATCACTATAATGAGAAGCGATTACAATAGAGCGCTTCTTCTTTCCTATGAACTACTGAGCTACATATATATTGGGTGAGGGAAACGACTCCCACACGAAAAGAAAATCAAATCAGAATCGGTTATTACAAATTGACACTACGTCTGATATAACCTGCGTATGGCTCAGACACCTATCATGCCATGTCTGGCATGAGGCGATAAAGTGTCCTACATGGTACGAATTCAGATCAAACCTCAACAATCCTTACCTTGAACCGAATTCCCTTCAATAGTCGAAGTATGTGATAAACTCTTCCAATAAAATCAGCAAGTACATCTTAAGCACCGAAAATCCAAAGGACTAATCTTCAAGCAGAAAGATTGGAACAGTCTTTGTCTAAACGTTTCTTGTGAAGCAATATTGAGCAAAGCACCAGTAGGTCTGGACACACAGCTATCAACAAAGCAGACAAATAAATTTGAGTCTTTAACAATTCAGAACCCCAGCAAAGTCTAAGTCTGTACAAGTGACCTCCTGAAACAAATGCTCAGTCATCGAATAGCATAAGCTAAAATATCACCTGTGGCACTGAATAGATAGCAAAGAACTCATGATGAAATCTGATATGCTTCACCTGGAACACCAAACTCGGCAAGCAACACACATTGAAAAAGCAACTCATCAACAAGAAAAACTGGAACAGTCTTATTGCACGTGTAACCATCATGTACGCCAAACCGCCAACTTCAAAAGTAATTGAATTCCATAACATGGTTGAAATTGCTTTTGTAAAACTATTCGATGAAAGAAACTCTTGTACTGTCAATAGAGTATAAACTGCAGTAGACCCCTCATATTGAGTTGCGATAACTGGAAAACGTTGTAGTATTCATGCAAAAAATAAAAACCCTTCTTGCACTTAAATCATTCATCTTAAATTGAAATTGGAGCAAAACATTCACTTTCAAACAACAAAATTGTAGAGAGTATTATACTGGCTGCCATCAGAGTGTTATCAAACGGTGAATAAAACACCAAATTTAGTTGTCCTCATAACTGACATTGATTTTTTAAGTCTTCTCGATCAAGCGTAGCCCAAATTAACTCAATATGTTGAAAGCCTGCAACTCCACCTTAGTCTTCTCATCTGCGGATCTTAGCGCAATAACCCGTAGATGATGATAGATCGTCGATGAAATCGCCAATGATTAATACCATATGGATGCCACCAATAATAGATATATTCTTGAATTGCAATGAACTCCATCTCCAAATAAAAACATATAGAGCTGACGATATAGTTTTGATGGAGATGATGTAGTGTGATGCTATAGCATAGTGCTGGCAGCATATGCGACGATGTTGGCAAAACCAAGTGTTGAAACAGCCGTCAAGGTAGAGCATGAGTCGATGCTCAGAACAGAGTCAAATTGAGAGAACGAGTCGAAGTTCAGAATAGAGTCAAATCGATGAATTGAATCAAGCTAACCTGAATGGCTGAATTGAGGCGCTGAAATCTCCTGTACAGTGTTGCGCACGTAGCAAAATCTTGAGAAACTCCTTTGGTAGATGTTCTGTGCGTGGGCTTAAAGATTGCGTTTGCTTCCTGGTAGCTTTCTTCGAGTTCACGTAGCATACTTCGTTGAAGGCACTGGTACACCGTACACAGCGTGTAGCACTCTCGGGCAAAATTTTGCTTTTGGTTTACCTGACGCGGCGCTTCTCTGCTCCCGTTCTCTTTTTTTCTTTCTGATCGGCTGCTCTCTGTTCGGTTTGAGACTTGCTGATTTCTCTATCCTTGGCGTTGACGCTGGGTTGAAGTAGCAAGGCTATCAACACCGTTCTAGCCAGTACGGACCGGTATATATTATACCGGCCAGTAAACCGGTACAAATTACTTCAACTTTCCGGACCGGTTCAAATATCGATCAATTTCAGTCAGTATTAACTTGATACCAGTTAATACCAGTCATACTGGCTTTAATACCGATCAATACCAGTTGATATCGGTAGAATTGATAATATCATCCATTAAATTATATGTTATATTTGATAGTACTACTATGTATTTCGAATAATATTACAAATAATATTTAATGTGCATATAATTAAACAAATATATACTTATAAATAAATAAATATTTACTCATATTATTATATTATTATATTATATTTACTCATTTTAAGAATTAAATCGGTAGGGTCGTTAGAACAGTATTGACAAGTATGTGAAGAAGTGTTTGCGTGGTGCGCGGGAAAAACAATGCCTGCTGTGATTGTTCCAACCACGCGCGGAACGAGGCAAACGCCGGGAGACTGCGCTGTTGCATCTTGGACTGGCGCTGCTCTCGGACTGAGACGAGGAGACCACCACGACGTGCGATGCTGCGCGGACCGAGGGAAACCGTCGAAGACGAGGACCGAGGTGCGGGCATGAGACGCTGCTCCTCTTTTGTCCATGGTATTCAAATCCTACTCGGAGACGAGCACCCGAGGACGGCTCGACGACGATTCTGTACGGATCCCGTCGCGCCCCGGTAGTTGGGATAGTCTGATTCGACGAAATAAACGCTGACTCCATGGATTGCAACTCGCTGGACGACTGAACGCGCATAGCCGATCTGATGATTTTTTCGGTCAGATCGCCTTTGTGATGCAGTGCGATGTCTGCCTTATGCCGCGCGAGCGCCACATGATGGGCGCCCTGACAATGCCATATAGGTGCTACAGGATGGCTGCTCCAGGACCAGGAGTCACCTTCTCCTAGAGCAGCGGCTTTGATCGTGAGTCTCGTACTTTGATATCATTTATTGTAATAATACATAAAAAATAGAGATAAAAGACATAAATTTTACGTGAAAAACCCTTACGGCAAAAAACACTAGTACTCGAAAGCAAATCCGTATAATAAGGAGATATTATAATGGAGCACTTCTTCTTTCCTATAGACTATTAGGTACAAATATATTGGGCAAGCGAAACGAGTCCCACACAGAGAGGAAACCGAATCAGAGTCGGTTACTACATATTAACACCGCGTCTAATACAACCTGTTCATAGCCCAGACACTTGTCATGTCACATCTGACATGAGACGATGAAGTATCCTACACGGGAAATTTTACCATCCTTGAGGGGGAAGAGGTACCAAATTTGAGCCGTTGATCACACTGATCGAACGGCTGAGATTTGGCAGTACCTAGTGGTACCGGACGCGAGGTACCAAGAGGTACAAGGTACCAAGAGGTACCAAATTTTGAGCCGTTGATTACACTGATTGAACGACTGGATCTAATTTGGTACCTCTTGGTACCTTGTACCTCTTGGTACCTCCTCAAGGATAGGAAAACTGCTCTACATCCGATTTCTAAAACTGCTCTACGGACATGATATGAATTCGGATTAAACTTCAACACATATGATTTCAACTGTAGCATTGACCAATGCTTTGCATTCAGACTCAGTACTTGACCTGGAAACTGTTGTTTGTTTTCTACAACTCCACCACACTAAATTGGAGCCAAAGAAAATGAGGAAATCGCCTACGGATCACCGATCACCAGTGCTGCCTACCCAGTCTACATCCGAGAAGGCACTTATCAGCATGAACTCTGAGCTTTGTATCTTCAGACCAACCTCCTTCGTGTACTATAAATACCAAAGGATCCTCTTGACTGCACTCCAATAAACATCGGTTGGTGACTGCATATATTGACAGACTTGTTCACTAAAAATGCAATATCAGATCATGTCATTGTCAAGTATTGGAGAGCACCAACAGTACTATATATGGTATTTTTTAACTGTATCAGCTGAGAGACTAGCTCCAGTGAACTTGGAGAGTTTCTCCGTGGTAATCATAGGAGTACTCTTCGGATTGCAAGTACTCATATTCACCTGGCCAAGCAGCTCTTTGGGATATTTTTTCTGAAGCAAAATCGCACCTTCTCGGGTTTGTATAACTTCAATACCCAAAAAGTAATGTAAAACACCTAAATCTTAGATAGCAAATTCTTCTTGGGGCTGACATAAAAGAGCATCCGAAGCTGACTTTGAAGAACTTGTAATGATAAGATCATCAATATAGACAAAAATGTATAGGAATGTGTTTTTATACTTTTCTCAAATTGATTTGCATAACTTTTAAAGTAGAACTGAATGGTAGATACTGATTACTTATCTCTTCGTGTGCTTTGAGATTAATATCATTTTTGTTAGAGTGAAAAATATAGAAGTACTACTCAAATTTATATGATAACTTATTTTTGATTAAATATAAGAGTCTGCCTTAGATGCAACAAAATCAAGCTCTTAAAGCTTACAGTTGAGCCGTGAGTACCAAGCCCGTGACGCTTGATTTAATGTATTGCTTTGTCCAATTTACAAATGTAGTATGTATGCTAGTTATTTTGGCACTGAAATCGGTGGCTGACGAGTTGGTTATGTCATCACTGCAACAGTCGAACGATTAGCTGGGCAATACTGCAATAATGCCGGATCGCTGCATGTGTGCTGAGCTAGAGCTTGAGGTGGTTGAGAGAGGCACAGCAAGGTCAAGGAGAGCTGTTGCACATACAAACATTCCAAGAGAGGCTATGAATATGATAATAACACTGCTCCTAGGGAATCTTGTACATGGGGACCATGATCATACTACTATTAACTGATCCAATCTGATTGCAGAGAAAGTGCCAGTTCTGCTGCGTACCGACAGCCACCAAATGATGAGAAATCTTGCAATATGAGGCAAGCTAACTGAAGTAGGGATGCCAGACTACTTGGCTGCAACAACATGTAGCTTTGAGATGCAAACAAGGTAGCTAAGCCGCAATTATAAGGTTGTCAGGATCTCAATGTATTTTAGATCCTGTAATCTTGTGGAACCATTCTGATCCCAACCCCAAGTAGGATCTAAACTTTGTAAAACTAAGTAAAATAGTACTTCCTGTAGGACCGAAATGGCGACAGAGGGGGTGAATGTCGTTCGCTTCAAAAACGCCCCCGAGAATTCGTACGCAGATATTGCAGAAACAGAGCGGCTCACAAAAAAGTTATGCTGAAACTTGGAACGCATGCGATACCCAAAAATCCAGTATAAATCAGAGATTAACCAGTACAAATTTCAGCTGAAAATAATGCCGTCTGAGTCGCAGCAAAAAGGATGAAAATCAGCAAAGAAGAGACATTTTCTTGTACATTTGACCAACGAGGGAAAAGTGTACAGAATTAATGCTACCACTCAAATGCTGAACAAAAGGACCAAAAAAAAACAACAGCAAAAGAGGTACTCAATGGAGTCCTTGCGGCAGCAAAAAGAGGTTGGCCGAGAGAGCAATAGAGCTAGACAAAAGACAAATAAAGGAACTACTACTTGCCCAAGAAAAGCACAAATCGTGAAGCTTCATGTACTGACCGAAAGCAACAGTATGCAGATTTATACTTTTGGCTAAAAAGCTTCAGGGAACAAGGAAACCAAACTGCAATGAAAAACTCTACACAAGAAGCAGCCAAACACAATGAGATCAAAGAGCTACTCGCAAGCGCTAAATTGGCTGCAGCTATTCTTCAACTAAGAGAGCAATTAATGATTGTATACTGCTGCTCAAGTTGAGAAAGTTGAGACTAAAAATAGCAGAAGGCTGCAGAGGCATTCGGCTGAACAGGAAAACTCAAATCTGAGAACAAGAAAGCCCACGCATCACCAGCCAAGACAAAAAGAGATCAAAGCAAAACTGAGACTGCAGAGGAGATGCAATAATCCTGGGCAAGATTTAACCCACCATCTCCATTCAAGGATGGAAAGAAAAAAAACAGGAGAGCACAAGGAGAAGCTCAAGAACGGGATCAACTCAAACACGAGATTTCTTCATAAAGATACCGAGACATACATGATTAAAATAGAGGAATGATTACATAGATGTTCAGCTCATCTCTCTCTCTCAATCCTCAAGAACACCAAGAACTACATGGTTCTTGGGAGGAACACAACCCTATCTCATACACCCATTCTCTCAACCACTAAAGCACAAAGCAAAAACCCTAAAACCCCTCTTCAAGTCTTGCCAACAACCAGGAAACACACTCATATTTATAGCATTCCTTGATGGGTTTACACTTTGCTTTGCCCATTTTACCCCTCTATGCTTTGCCCGCTAACCCGCTTCCTTTTGCAGCCTTGCGCTTTTATCGAAACGCCCCTGCTGCACCTTCCGAAGCTTCGCGTTCCTTGTCTCGCACGCCTCGCAACCACCTCGAGTCCACGCTCGTCTTCGACACATCCCGATCGCTTCGACCTCGGCGCCACTGCGCCTAGTCCATCCTCCGTGTCTCGCCACGACTCCACTCGACGTCCTGCAGCTATCACAGACAAAAACCACATCGCATAGCACGGCACAAAGCATATAAACATGATTAGTACCAACAAATCCTACTCAAGCGAGAAATGGCCCAAATGACCAACCGGGAAGACGACCACGCGTCAAATCTGTCTAATCACAACCCGACCTCGCCAAATGCCAAACTGGCACGAATCACTCAAACTAAACTCACTCTAACCAAACCACGAGTCAATTACTCATCACCAACACGGGATTTAGACCACATGGTCTCTCAATCTCCCCCTTGATGAGTATATTGACAAACCCTTGAAAAACGATGAGTTTGTTTGAAATGAAAAAGAGTCAAACATGATCCAAAGAAGATTAAGGAAGCTAATGACCATGTTGACGAAGGAACACTAGAGCTACAACAGAAAGAGCAAATTTTTTTCCAAAGCTCTAGAAAGTTTCCAAATGCCTTTTTCTCCGCTATTCTCCCCCTTTTGGCAATAAACACATCAAGAATGCAAAGGCGAGAATATGACATGTCAATGGATGTATATGGCTGAAGTTTGATTATTCTAAGCATTCAGAGCCATGAGAATTATCCATAATGACCAACATGTAATACATCAAGCTATAACTCAATAAAACGCTATCTAGATCATGACAACATATATATAAGCTAGCTAGAGCACATAGATGACAATCTGAAATGTAATGTATTTAGTGAGCAAGTCAAGTCATCAATGAGCAAAGTCTAACTAGAGATATCCAAGGATGATGCAGGCCATGTCAATAAGCTAAGCGGAAACAAGAAGCTAGTGTTGAGTCAATTAGAGTGCTACAAGCTCAAGAGTTTATCATTCGGTTAAGCACTTTTCATCTTTAGGTGATTAAGCAAATCTTGCACATTTGACATATTTTCTTTTAAAGCTTATAGCTGTTTCCAACCAAAAATTTTATCATGTGCTAGATCTCAAGCCTTATGCGACTACTCCAAGCGAGAAGCTTAAGAAGATAGTCCAGTCATCCAAAACTCCCCGAGTTCATGCCTAGTGCAATGACAAGCCGTCTCATGAGAAAGAATTGGTGAAATCAGTTTTTCGCACATAAAAGAGATCCTTTTGCTTTTTAACAGATTGTGCTAACTCATGATGTATCAAGATGCTAAAATAGCTCAATCTAAGATTCAATCTAGATTCAAGACTCAACTCAGCCTATTTGACATGGCATGAATCATAAAGGGATAGCTCAAGCAAAATTAATCTCGAGTGCTAACATGACAAGTTTTAATTTAAGTTGAGCAATTTTAATTAACTTATCACGGCAGAAAGCTAGTCTACACATATGAAGTCATGATAAATCTAGCAAGCTAAGCACAAGACATGGCAAGGTGTAAAGCATTGAAGCATGTCAATCAGGATAATAATCAAGGCTCAATGCAGATTGATTATAATGCTAGAATGCTGAAAATGCAAGAAAGTCCAGCTCCCCCTCAACATTAGATGCAACTTTTAGTTCAATTTGAGTTATGTCAAAATTAAGCTTCAGAAGCTCCCAAATGAACTCCCCAACCAAAGCAATAAAATCGAGAAGTGGCAAAGAAAACCAAACAGCAAATCCTTAAAGCATAGAAAAGATATAGAAGCAACTATGGCTTAAACCGACTCTCATTTACCCCAAATGACTCGGGACTAACAAATGATCGTCGAACACACACTAGAGAGCAAACACGCACTGCCTACCCGAGGGTGGCCCAACCTCGCTAAAACCTACAAGAAGTGAGTGAGCTCAACCTAGTGAGATAAGAAATAGCTACTCCTGGAAGCACAAGATAAGAGTAAGACGTCTAAGCAACTCAACACAAGAAGCACTCTAACCTATGCTAGAAGGACTTAACCCAATGCAACCACAAATGCAATGCAACAGAAATGAGACAGAAGCATAATTAATATAATAAAGCAATAAAGCCCAAGCTCCCCTCACTCTGATCCGTAAGGACAAACCACCCCAAGCTCTCCCGCAGAGCTGAAAACCTCGAACCGTCCAAAGGCTTGGTGAAGATATCACCAACCGGTGGTCACTCTCCTGGCTGGAGCACTATGTCACCTTTCTCTACATGGTCTCTAAGGAAGTGGAAGCGAATATCAACATGCTTGGTCCGAGAGTGCTGCACCGGGTTCTTAGCAATGTTGATAGCGGACGTGTTATCACAAAAGAGTGGAACACCGTCTAAGGCTAACCCAAAGTCCCGCAGGTCGAAACCATCCAAGTACTGGCTGCAGACAGCGGCGGCAGCAACGTACTCGGCCTCTGCAGTGGATCAGCAACACCGATCGCTTCCTCGAAGACCGAAACGAGAGAAGTGCCAATGAACGGCGGTGCGGAAGTGCTCTTCCTATCTATCCTACAACCAAGCAAAGTCGCATCCGAAAAGGCTCTCAAGGAAAGACAGGATGAGGAAGAGTACCGATACCATAGTCAATGGTAGCTCAAGGTACCGAAGATGCGCTTCACCGCTTTGGCGGTGAGATACGTGAGGAGAAGCTCAAACGAGCACACGGACACGAGAAGTGTATGTCCGGTCTCGAGGCGATGAGGTAAAGAAGGAGCCGATCATACTTCGAACTCTTTCGATCAATCGCTCGCCGTCCTCATTCAGGTCAAGATAGGTCAGAAGCCATGAGAGTTGACACAGCTTACCATCACTCATGTCGAAGCGTCTCAGGAGGTCACGAGTGTACTTTCCCTGATGAAGAAATGTACCCTCCCGAGTCTGCTTGATTTGGAAGCCAAGAAAGAAGGTCAACTCGCCCATCATACTCATCTCAAACTCGGTGCTCATGACATCCAAGAACTGTGAAACTAGAGTATGGGAAGAGCTGCCAAAGATGATGTCATCGACATAGATCTGGACGAGCAGAAGGTCATTGCCATGACGGCGGATGAACAAGGTCTTGTCTACTTTACCCATGTCAAACCCATGACTCAACAAGTAGGACTTAAGCCTCTCATACCAAGCTCTGGGGGCCTGCTTAAGTCCATACAACGCTTTGGAAAGATTGAAGACATGGTGTGGGTATTTGGGGTTCTCAAACACGGAGGTCAGTTCGACGTAAACTTCTTCCTCAATGACTCCATTAAGGAAGGCACTCTTGACATCCATCTCGTAGAGCTTGAAACCCTTAGAAGCTGCAAAGGCAAGCGAATTCTAATGGCCTCAAGTCGAGCTACAGGGCAAAGGTCTCCTCGAAGTCTAGACCCTCAACACAGGAAAACCCCGAGCTACCGTCTAGCCTTGTTTGAATAACCACTCCATCCTCGCTCTGCTTGTTCTTGAACACCCACTTAGTCCCAATAATATTGTGACCTCGCGGGGCTCGACAAGCGACTGGACCTTGTTCCTCTCGAAATTTTCTAACTCCTCATGCATGGCATTGACCCAAGACTCATCGGAAAGAGCATGAGAAATATCCTTGGGCTCAAAGGAGGCAATGAAAGTAGAGTGGAGAAGAATTGAGATAAGCTAGATTTTGAGCGAGTAACACGCTCGAACAGGTCTCCAATCATCTGCTCAGAAGGATGCCTTTTCTGGATATGTCGGGGAGGTCCAGGATGAGATGAAGAAGTGGCCTCTACCTCGTGAGTCGACGAGGTAGGAACAGAGCCACTAGCTCCAGAGGAAGCAGAAGGCATGGGCTGATCACCTGGAGGTGCGGTAGAAGACGGCACCTCAAGGGGTGGATAAAGGACTGGATCGGGTAGACAACCCTCATCTCCATCGTCCTCATCATCCACGAAGATGGTCTCGGACTGCTCTAAAGAACTCGAGATATCGTGGCCTAGTCCCCGGTGGCCTCGTCAAAGGTCACCTCACGAGTCTCTACCATTTTGCTAGACTCGCAGCCTCCACCCTATAAGCCCGCGAAGAAGGCGAGTAACCTAGAAAGATCCCATCACAAGAACGTGACTCGAACTTATTTAGGTTCCCGGACTTCAGAATAAAGCACTTGCAACCAAACACACGAAAATGAGAGACGCTGGGCTTTCGCCGTATCTCAACTCATAAGAAGTGCGGTGCGGTGTGCCCAAGAAAAATCGATTTGAGACATGGCACGCGGTGGCTATAGTCTCAGCCCAAAACTTCCGCGGTGTAGAGTACTCATCAAGCATCGTCCTGGCCATCTCGACCAAGGTCCGGTTCTTTCTCTCCACGACGCCATTTTGTTGCGGGACGTGCGGAGAGGAGAACTGATGCTCTACACCGTCTCACCACAGAAACTCTCAAAGTAGGAATTCTTGAACTCCGTGCCATTATCACTGCGGATCGCTCGTAAGGCACCCGGGAGCTCAACAGAAAGCCTACTAAAAAGACCTCGGAAATGTGAAAACGTCTCATCCTTCGAGGCTAAGAAAAACATCCAAGAATACCTCGAGAAGTCATCGACCACGACAAGAACGTACCACTTCCCTCCTGCTGACTGCACTCAAGCTGGTCCCACTGTATCCATGTGGAGCAGCTGTCCTGGTGCATCGGTCATAGTCACAGTGACCGGAGGATGTGAAGCGGCAACCATCTTGCCGTGCCGGCATGGAGTGCAAACAAGATATTTGACCATTTTGAGCTTCGGCAGACCACGAATGAGGTCGTGGCCGCTAACTCGGTCAAATGATCAAATCAATATGACCAAGTCTCCTATGCGGAAGGTCAAATCACGGGACTCTGAGGCAACTAAACACCTGAGAGGATCACCAGAAGACTCAGAAAAATCAGCACGAAAGATCCTCCCAAAACGAGAAATCCCGCAAACCAGACTACCCGAAGAATCAAGAATTTTGTAAGCGTTTTTCTTAAAGCTCACCTCATAACCGTCATCGGTAAGCTGAGAAACCGAAAGCAAATTATAACGCAGCTTACTAACCAAGGCAACATCTCTCAAAAGAAACGAATCATTAACGCCAAGATCGTACCTTTGGCGATGACACGCCCAGATGAAGCATCTCCGAAGGTGATCGTCTCATCACCTGGAGCACGGGCTAGGGAAGAGAACCAACGGGAATCTCCGGTCATGTGTCGTGAACACCCGGAGTCTACAAGCCAAACCTCTCCTTCCCGCCGCGAGCACGAGTCAAGCAGAGTAAAGTTTCAGTACTGGGGTAAATCAAGAGTGATTTTGGCACCCAATACTGAACAACACGTCGAGCAGATGAAGTAGTCAAGCACGACTGACCTCTATCTACCCTACGCTCTCTGTCACTCAGAAAAGCAGATGGTCTACGAGTAGACCGAGAGCTGTTGCTGGGTCCGGCTGCTACAGGCAAGCGAGTCGGAGCACCGGCAACAGGCTGAACACGCCGCGGGTAGCTGTCTCGACGGGAGAAACGAGAAGTACCCTCAGGACGGCGGAAGTCACGACCGAGAGCAGCATGAGGACGAAAACCAGAAGACTCAGAAAAACCAAGTCCTCGATGCTGCCCAAACCCATCAACAGCAGTAAACCTAGACCTCGTGCTGGTCCTAGGTGCACTCAGGGTCTGGGGCTGACCCTGAATACGCCTAAGTGCCTCAGCACGGTCTCTACGCGCAATCCTGGCGCGCCTGAAGCATCGATCGACCGTGTGTCCATCCTTCTGACAGAAGGTGCAGTGGTACTTCACCTTCTGAGAGGTGGAAGTAGCACGAAGAGACTTCGCCTTCTGAGAGGCCGACGCTGCAGGTGGACTCACCTTGCTGTCAGAGATCCCTTGGACGAAGCCCGCTGATTTGAATTTAATCTCATCAGATCTGGGCTCGACCTCGATCACACCTTCTACGATGGGTCGGAGAATAGCAGGTGGATGCTTTCTCATATCCTCATAGAAATCATATCCTAGACCTTGATTGAACATGCAAATCTTGGATTGGTCTAGAATAAGATTAAGCTTCTTCTTGCCGCCTACAAATCTCTCGAGAGTGTTCATAAGGTACTGACACTCCTGAAAGAGAGAGGTGCAAGAAGAGCAGGGGAAGAGGGAACAGCAGGAGGTAAGGGAGCAGATGAAGAACCAACAGCAGAGGGATGATTGGCTTGTGCACGCACAGCCGACTCAGAATGGGCAATCCTACTGCTAGCAGGTTGGCTCGCATCGCTAGGCGTCTCTACCTTACCCTGGGGCTTCTCCCCCTCCTCAGCAATCACATTACAATCTGATGGTTGCTTCTCTAGTAAGTCCTTAGTTAGCTTCACACATTTTTCATCCAATGCAATCAAGTCAATTTTTAGTTTTTCACAATTTTTGCATGGTGAGCTAACAGGGTCCTTAGAAGCATAATTAGCCGCTTTCTTATTATGATCAATCATTTCTTGAAACCGCTGGAAACAGATTCAAGTTCAGCAGTTAATTTAGGACAGTTTGAACATGAAGCAACTGCTCAAGCAACCAAGAATACAACTCGAAATTTTATGATCTGCCTTCTTTAGGTTCATTTTCAAATTATTGCAGCTTTCACATGACTCAGCAGATCTAACAAAGATGGTGTAAAGACCTCTAAAAGCATTGTCCTTATCCTCACATGAGGTGCAGGAAGTAGTCTCAACAATAGTAGGCGTAGCAACCGCTATCCTACTCATCTCTAATTCGGCAAGCAGACTAACATTCTCCACCTTAACAATATCAAGCTCGGAGGACAAACTATCATGCGAGGTCCTTAACTTCTCCAAATCACCCAACAAAGCAGAGCATGTATCACAATCATCACTAGGAGGATCAGATGTAAGAGCAATAATCTCTAGTGATAATCTATCTACTTCCTTCTCTAACTCAGTACACCTAGCCCTAGCTCTAGCATGGAAACCACCTAGCTTAAGAAAAGCATGATTGAGCTGGTCGTAGGTGGGGCATACCTCGTCCGAGTCGGAGTACAGCTCGCTGTCGCTCAGTTCGCCCTCGAGGGCCATGAAGCACATGCCGGAGAAGTCGTCGCCGCCATCCTTGGGCTCTTGATCACCCGTCCCGTCGTCGTCGCTCCATCCCTCCACCTCGCTGAGGTCGAGGTCGTCAAAGGCGGTGAGGACACGGTGGAAGAGCTTCTTGGCTTTCCCGAAGTTGCGGAACTTCTTCTTTCCCGGCGTCTGAGCTGGAGTCTTCTTGTTGCGGTTCTTGTCGGTGTAGTCGTTCTTGCCTGAACCGCCGTAGTCGTTCTTGTCCTTCTCCAGCTTGGGACAGTTCGCTCGAATGTGGTTGGGGCCACCACACTCGAAGCAGATGACTGGTCCGCCTCTCTTTCTGTCTCTCCTCCTCTTGTAATCATGGGAGAACTTCCGAGCTAGGAGGGCCAGCTGTTCATCCTCTAGCTGCTCTAACTGATCATCAGTTACGTCACATAGAGCAGCTAGGGAGAACCCACAAAGCGAATCGGCGGAAAAACCAGAAGCCGAACTGGGATCGGTGACCAAAGCCATCGACTGTGACTTCGACCGACGAGAGACAACGTTAATCTCGTGAGTCTTGAGGCGCGAGTACAGCGCATCAAGAGTCAAGGTCGAGAGGTCTGTCGTGTCTTTGATGGTGGTCACCTTCATCTCCCACACGCGCAGATCGAGTGCCGCGAGCATCGGACGGCGTTGTCCGAGTCGGGTATGTGAGACCGACCGCTCGGAGGTTGCTCAAAATTTTGTGAAATCGCGAAAAGCACTCGTCCGAGGACTCACCAGCAAGCATCTCGAATTTGTTGTATTCGCGCTTGAACCGGTCTGTCGAACCGTCTTGATCCGGTGGTGCCCTCATGGTATCGTCGAGGTCACCCGGATGTCGTAGGCGGACGGCAGGTGAGATATCTGATCAAACTCGCTCGACTCAACCCCGGATGATGATGTTCCTTGCCTTTGCATTCGCCTCAACATCAGCCATGTTCCCGGCATTGATGTTCTCATCGGCAGAACAATAATCGTACCTTGACCTTCCGCGGATGGCATACCCACAGGCTCGGATGTATGTCTCCATTCGGCTCTTCCGTATGGGTAATCGATGCCATCGAACACGCGCGGCTTGGTCGAGTACTTGTCGTCGCCATGGCTCGAGACCGTTAAGATCTATTGATTAGAGCTAACCGCTCGATACCAATTGTAGGACCGAAATGGCGGCAGAGGGGGTGAATGTCGCCGCTTCAAAAACGCCCCGAGAATTGCACGAGATATTGCGAAACAGAGCGGCTCACAAAAAATTATGCTGAAACTTGGAACGCATGCGATACCCAAAAATCCAGCATAAATCGAGATTAACCAAGACAAATTTCAGCTGAAAATAATGCCGTCTCGAGTCGCAGCAAAAGGATGAAAATCAGCAAAGAAGAGACATTTTCTTGTACATTTGACCAATGAGGAAAAGTGTACAGAATTAATGCTACCACTCAAATGCTGAACAAAAGGACCAAAAACAACAGAAAAGAGGTACTCAATGGAGTCCTTGCGGCAGCAAAAAGAGGTTGGCCGAGAGAGCAATAGAGCTAGACAAAAGACAAATAAAGGAACTACTACTTGCCCAAGAAAAGCACAAATCGTGAAGCTTCATGTACTGACCGAAAGCAACAGTATGCAGATTTATACTTTTGGCTAAAAAGCTTCAGGGAACAAGGAAACCAAACTGCAATGAAAAACTCTACACAAGAAGCAGCCAAACACAATGAGATCAAAGAGCTACTCGCAAGCGCTAAATTGGCTGCAGCTATTCTTCAACTAAGAGAGCAATTAATGATTGTATACTGCTGCTCAAGTTGAGAAAGTTGAGACTAAAAATAGCAGAAGGCTGCAGAGGCATTCGGCTGAACAGGAAAACTCAAATATGAGAACAAGAAAGCCCACGCATCACCAGCCAAGACAAAAAGAGATCAAAGCAAAACTGAGACTGCAGAGGAGATGCAATAATCCTGGGCAAGATTTAACCCACCATCTCCATTCAAGGATGGAAAGAAAAAAAACAGGAGAGCACAAGGAGAAGCTCAAGAACGGGATCAACTCAAACACGAGATTTCTTCATAAAGATACCGAGACATACATGATTAAAATAGAGGAATGATTACATAGATGTTCAGCTCATCTCTCTCTCTCAATCCTCAAGAACACCAAGAACTACATGGTTCTCGGGAGGAACACAACCCTATCTCATACACCCATTCTCTCAACCACTAAAGCACAAAGCAAAAACCCTAAAACCCCTCTTCAAGTCTTGCCAACAACCAGGAAACACACACCTATTTATAGCATTCCTTGATGGGTTTACACTTTGCTTTGCCCATTTTACCCCTCTATGCTTTGCCCGCTAACCCGCTTCCTTTTGCAGCCTTGCGCTTTTATCGAAACGCCCCTGCTGCACCTTCCGGGAAGCTTCCGCGTTCCTTGTCTCGCACGCCTCGCAACCACCTCGAGTCCACGTCGTCTTCGACACATCCCGATCGCTCGACCTCAGCGCCACCTGCGCCTAGTCCAGTCCTCCGTGTCTCGCCACGACTCCACTCGACGTCCTGCAGCTATCACAGACAAAAACCACATCGCATAGCACGGCACAAAGCATATAAACATGATTAGTACCAACAAATCCTACTCAAGCGAGAAATGACCCAAATGACCAACCGGGAAGACGACCACGCGTCAAATCTGTCTAATCACAACCCGACCTCGCCAAATGCCAAACTGGCACGAATCACTCAAACTAAACTCACTCTAACCAAACCACGAGTCAATTACTCATCACCAACACGGGATTTAGACCACATGGTCTCTCACTTCCTAATCCTTGGAATCACGACCTTTTAGCTATGACCCTACCACAATCACAATCCTCTCAACACGAAAACGATGCTGCCTAGGACAACCTTGCAATTAACACCGTTTATCGTACCAATGCATAGCTTTAAGATTTTACAAATTTATCTTGTGTTTATCGATCGTTTTTTTTGGATGGTTGTGTTTGTCAGTTGTTGACATCGCACCTTCGTCAGGTCACATTCAACTTTGACTTTCGAGCGACATTGACTGATAAAGAAGATGAAAACGGAATGACAGTGTTCATGCCTCATGGTATTGGGAAAAGGTTGGCTCAAGCACTCTTATTTTTGATTTTATAGAATTAATTATGAGCTAGACAGTTGAATTTCTCTCCATAGAAAAATCCCCATACCCAACATACCCTTGTGGGACAGCTCAAATTATTTTGAAGAGGTGAGTTACCGCACATAGGATCGATAGTGAATCAGAAATTAGGGACCACAATTCTCCATCCAAGCGACCAAGCCGGCAAGCCCTAGTTAGCTCATGAACAGTTCATGAGCTTGATTCTCAAAAAGATTAAGGGCCTATTCTTTGCGACTGCTGCTTATGGCTTTTGACTAAATTTTTTTGAATTTTGGCTATTCATAACAGAGGTTACGGAAAGAAATACTCGCATGCGATTTTAGCTGGTACAGATGATGGGCTTTCAATGTGCACTATAATTAATTTGTAGACCCCGTCTTGAACAAAAATACTCCGTTTGAATACTAGATACTGTAGCAAAAGCCAAAATCTGGTTTCAAAAGCCAGATAGAATAGGGCATCTCATTGTAGTGATTTACTGTCATTTTATAAACTATTCAGCACATTGCGAATCCTAATTTATAACTCGATTAAATTTAATAGATAGACTATGCAAGTAATTAGTATGGTCAGATAAACTATACGAGTAATTAGTATGGCATATTGATTTCTTTTCAAGGGAAGGAGCCATAAGCGAGTTATTTTTTTCTCGAAAACACTGGAGACATGCATTTCATTCATGTAAGGAGAATATGAAACAAACATGGTTTGAAGACCATGCGCAAAGCGGGAATTAGGTGAAGATTACAGAAGGCAGACGAATCAAAGAGATTGGGAAGAAAAATCCGAAGGGAAACAAAGAGAAACACATAAAGCTGAAGGACATCAGACTATAACTGAATACGACCTTTTGTGATCCTAGGTAGCAAGGACATTGGAAAGCTTGGATCTTGCCATTGACGACCAGGCGAGGAACTTCTATTTGATGTGGTATGTAAAGAGAAACACATAAAGCTGAAGGACATCAGACTATAACTGAAGACTTGTAAGGTGAAGGGGGCTTTGATGCCCTTCATCCACCAATGGTTGTGAAGTGCATCCTTGACCAGGTTTCTTTGCTTGCGAGCTTTGGTCACTTTGGCAAAAAATTATCGAGGCTATATCACAGAGTCCTTGCCCTTGACACCATTTGTCGGTCCCGAACAGGGCTGAGGCACCATCCCCTATAAGCATTGAGGTTGATGCATAGAAGAAACATTCAGTAACTTGGTCTTCCAGCACTCGAACAGTCTGCCAAAATCATCCTGGATCTTTATGAGCCAACCATTCCCAGCGAGAGCGGAACACTATGCCGACTAGCTTTAAGTATGGGATGCCAAGTCCTCCATATTCAAATGGGCGGCCAACTTGTTGCTAGCTTACCAGGTATTTTCCTCCTGTGATATGGCTACCTCCGGTCCAGAGAAAGGCTCTATGTTTCTTGTCAATTGCTCTAAATGCCCAGGTAGGGAATTGAAGCGTAAGGACGGGGATATTACCATGGACGACAGGACAGATTTGACAACGATGCACCTCTCGAATTTTGGACGTTTTTAGTACTGTAGTCACCGCAAATTCCAAAAATAGCGCCGGAGAGAACAAAATTCCAAATGTAGCCCCCTGCCGACCGCACCACTAAACGGGGAGGTGACACGTGTTAATGGTGCGGCCGGGGAGCGCACAACACCTGAGTGGTGCGGTCCCCGACCGCACCATGCAAGTCGCGCGGAGGCAGAGCGCACCACTGGAGTGGTGCGGTCCCCAGGCGCACGACTCGGCGAGTCATGCGGCGCCCGACCGCACCACTCGGTGCTACAATGCTAGGGTTAGGGTTGCCCGATCAGCGCGCAAAATAAATTGTAAATTTGTTTTTTATGTTTTGATTAGATAGTTAGATAAAATGTTTGTAATTATAAATATTATGCATACACATGTAATATATTTTTTAAGAGTGTACATCAAATTTATAATATAGAATAGGAGATAAAAAATATGAAATTTATTTTAAAAATTTGTTATTTATTGCGGATGATACATGTATGAATTATTTTTGTGTAGATTTTTATTTTTGAAATAATTTGGTACGTTGTTAATGGTGTTTGAAAAAATATGTATTTGATGTGGAGTGGAGTTTGCTGATAGTGTAATTTTATTTGCATTTATGAAAATTAAGAATTTTGGTTGGTAGAGTACGATAACGATTAGTGTATTTGTGATTTTTGTACATTACTAACTGTGAAAAATATGTTGAACTGGCAATAACATTTTTCGATAATGTTATGTCGTTTTATTGGAAGAAATTAAATGAAAATTTTGCATGTGATGCGCCCCCCACCGCACCATTTGCATGTCTACTGTCCACACCGAGTTAGGGTTAGGGTTTTGCAAATTACGAGTTTTAATTATGGTTTTGATTATATAATTACATAAATATTATGCATATACATGTAATTAATTTTTTTGAGAGTGTGCAGAAAATTTGTAATATAGAATATGAGATGCAAAAAAATATGGAATATATTTCAAAAATTCGTTATGTATTGCAGATGATACCGAATATGGAGCAACCTAGCTCTTTTTTTAAAAAATAATCACATTTAGACCCCTGGACGTCTTAATTCCGTTTTTGGACCCTAGGCTCGGCGCTGGGTCTATTACATTTTGTATACTGGGTGTAGCGTGGTTGTTTCCCCTTTTCTCGCGCCCTGAAGATGGCTCCACTGCATCCTTCTTCCTGTCACTCTTGGTCTTGAAAGCTGCCTCACGAGCTTGAAGCTCTTCCTCCTGACGCTTGATGGCTGCTTCACGCAGACTTAACTGCTCCCGCCTCCTTTGCAGCTCATCCTCCTTGCCCTTCAGACGGATTTGGTCCACCCTCACGCGGCGCTCTTGCTCAAGCCGCATCTGTCGTTCTACCTCGCGAGCCTGAGTCATCTTGACAAAATATTGTCCTTTGTTTTTCACCTCCATTGGCCGGTCCCATGGCCATGCCGGCGGCACCCGATCCACCCATTCGATGAACTCGCAAGGCTATGTGTGGCGTGGTAGATGTCATGGATCAAGTTGAAAAACGATAACGAGAAACAAATGATTTAGTTATCGTCGTTACCATGAAGTCGTCATCCAGGTCTGGACACTTGAAGAACCTACGGCCGTAGTTGGCTCGTTGTACTCGATCCGTCCAGACGCACAATATCGTCCTAAAGCCACAATGGCACTTCGGGCGCTCATGCCACTCCGGCACTCCAAATGGGTCGGATCTCCAGGAAGACATTGTTGTGTAGTAGTATTGTGATGGCTTGAGGAGGACATGTGGTATGGAAGACATAGGAGGCCTTTATGTAGGCAGGTTATCTGGTGCAGTGGGCATAGTCCATGGAGAGAACGACATGGGAATCTTTTCGCTTTTTCAGGATTGCAGTGTAGCAATAAATGTCCCTATGAAGGCTTTTCAGAGCCTGTAGTCTCGTAATAAATTCAGAGCTTGGACCATTCAATGTATTTGGTACAACATAGCCTTTTCAGTCGTTTGCAGGAAACAGTGCGTTCCACGAAATAAGAGCTACAACATTGCCTTCTCAGAGGCCAGTAATCATAATTTCTGAAACAACAAGCTAAGGTCATTGCAAACGTGTCGGCATATGAACTACTTTTATCATGGACGTCAGAAAATTTTGGCAGAGTTTTCCCTGTTTTTGGAGCCACTCTAAACACAAATATCACATGAATATAACATATACACATATATACAGCAAGTAGCTCATTACAAACCCATCTCAGTCCATATACACATATATATCACATGAAGCACGACTTGTAAGCCCAACCATAGTCCATAAGCATAGTAATAGTCCATACATCCATACGAACAAAGTTCAAATAGTCCATAACGTTCAAACAGTCCATACAGGTTAAACTACCACAAGTCTACCATGGTCCACAATGTCCAAATAGTCCATACAGGAATTGTGGCCAATGGGGGTGCTGTGATATCACTGCAAAGCTGCCCCCTTTTGTCATGTCACTGGGCAAAGCTGCCTCCTTTTGTCATGTCACTGGGCAAAGCTGCCCAGTATTGTCTTCTCACTGGGCAAAGTTGGACGGTTTTGTCTTGTCACTGCGAAAAGCTGGCGTCTTTTGTCATCTCACTGAGCAAAGCTGCCCCGTTTTGTTATGTCACTGAGCAAAGCTGCCCCATTTTGTCATCTCACTGAGCAAAGCTGCCCTCTTTTGTCATCTCACTGAGCAAAGCTGCCCGGTTTTGTCATGTCACTGCGCAAAGCTGGCATCTTTTGTCACCTCACTGAGCAAAAGCTGGCCCGTTTTGTCATGTCCCTGCGCAAAGCTGCACTCTATTGTCATCTCACTGAGCAAAGCTGGCGTATTTTGTCACGTCTCTGTGCAGAGCTGCCCTCTTTTGTCACATCTCAGTGCAAAGCTGGCCCCTTTTGTCACTACTTTCCATATATTCTGTATGTGCAATGTATGTGTTGTTCATGTTGTCAGTGCATGACGCCTTCATATTCTGTGACCTTAATATTCTGTGGCCTCTTTCCATATCGAAATAATGTGCAATGTTGTTAAGCATGCGATGGATTGGTTGTTATCTTCGTGCAGTTGTTATCACAAGCCACAAAAAATTGCAATACTGAGCAAAGATGCCCCGTTTAGTCATGTCACTTTGCAAAGCTGGCCTCTTTTGTCATGTTACTTTACAAAGCTGGCCTCTTTTGTCATGTCACTGCGGAAAGCTGGCCTCTTTTGTCATGTCACTACGGAAAGATGCCCCGTTTTGTCATGTCATTGCGTGACGTCGTGTTATTCTGTGGCCTGTGTTACTGAGCCTCCCCCCACAGCCCATAAAAGGGAGTCATTCCTCACCTAGTCCCTTGCATTGTTCCCAATCTGTGTAGTTATCTTCCGTGCTAACTCCCCCCGACTAGGCAATGAGTCAGCTCAGCAGCTCTTCGAATACACCCACAGTGATTTGCCCAAAATGCAACACGGTTGTTAGACGTAAGACATCACAGACGGCCTCGAATCCTGGGAGGCACTACTACAAGTGCCCCTATCACTCGGTGAGTAAGATTGTTTCGGGTTCATTCAAATCGTGGTGGCATGTTTAAAAATCTTCTTCTCATTGAATCGCAGGAATCCCCCGGTGGTTGTCGATTCTGGGTGTGGGAGGATGAAATGGGCACTAGGACAGACAATGTTCGCCAGGAGAGAGTTGTCATGGGGGGTTGCGACCCCGTCGGGATGCGGCATCGTTTCAATAGACTGGAGTGGAAGATAAATTTAATGTTGTGTGCTATTTTCTTTCTTGTGTTTATTGTTATCTTCAAGTTGTAGTGCTGGAGGATCTCCTCGTGTATGTTGGTAATGTTTTATGCTATGTTGTACCTTGTGTTTGTTGTTATAATGTCTTCTCGCGCTTGAGAGTTAATCTATATCAATGTAATGCATGTCGTGAGGTACAGTGCCCACATGCGTGCATACTTGGCATATTGCAATGAAGCCTTAATTGTACTCCAAATAATTTCATAAGCCATGCCAAACATAGCAAACCATGCATACTTGTCGGAACAACACAATTACAAAATTTCATTCATCATCTTGTCGTCGCCGCCTCAGACGGCGTATCTGATCCTCTGAGAAGGTGAACCTAGTAGGGGAGCGCGGTGCATCTCGAAGATCGTAGTGCGAGGGCTACGCCCGAGGCGGTGGTGGAGAGTTGCGATGGCTGGCCAAAAATAGAGCTCAACCATTCGGAGGAGGGGTCTACGTCCTGCTTAGATGGTACAGCTGAATTAGAGGAAATGGAAAATACAAAAAATGTTTGTAATGAGTAGTAATGTCATGAGGCTTTTACCTAGGCAGTCTGAAACGCTGATGTGCCACTGTGAACTTGCTGGCCCTGTCGGAATGACGATGACGATGCGAAATCACCCATGTACTCCTGCACCGTGTAACCTTGGTACGTTTGCCCGAACCACTCGGCCCGCCCCTGCATGTCCGCTAGGGTGGACTGACCGCCATGCGAGAATGTGTTGAGCGTCATCGGTGGTTGCTGCTGCGAGTCCGGGTCACTATCTGCAGGGAATGTTCGCTCGTCCGCCGCCCTTCGGGATGACGACGGCTGTAGCAACGTGCTATCTTGTCGCAAGTGCTACAGGAAAATCGTCTGGTTACAAATAACTGGCAATGGATTGGACGAACAAAATATTGGCAAATGTCGTACCGGTGGTCCGAAGCGCTGGGAGGACGAGGCGTAGCGAGCTGGCGACCGCCGGGATTTAATGACCGCCGGACGCGACGGACGTCTTGACGGCGGTCGCGACCGCGATCGACGGCGCTGCCGACGGACTGCCATTGTTCTCTGCGGAGGCGTCGTGCATGCACATCATCCCTGTGCCGACTACAGCTCATGGCCCTGATGGCAGACCTGGCACACTGAGGATGGTACGCACCGAAGCAAGCACCCGGAAGCCGCCCTCCGCACGCTGGATCATCTGAACAGCCTCGTCCTCGGCACGCTGTATGGACTCAATCTGCAGGTAAACAAACAAGGAGTTAAAATTTACTGTAGGTAAACAAACAATGAGTTAAAACGTACTGTAGGTAAACATACCGCCTCGTCCTGACGTGCTGCTCGATGACGGTCCGTCCCTGCCCGTATGGCTTCCTCGTGCGCGACCTCCGCAGGACGGGGTGGGGCAGGGCCAGTAAGCCTGCTGCGGGTGCGTCGAATGTACCACTCTAGGTACGCACCGTACGTGTCGCGGTCGTACGGCCTAGTCTCGCCCACAACCTCCGTGGTCGCTGAGTCACGCCACAGTCCGCCCACGCCACCGTGCTCGCCCGATCGTCACCGGTGACCTCGTCTTGTTTGCCTACAAATTAGTACACACACTGCAGAATTAGTATGAACAACACATTACTACATTGCGTACATGTACCGTGCAATGACTAACCGGTGGGCCTTCGGTGGTAGTGCCCATCCTGGGAGGGGTGGCACGTGCTGGTTGAGCTCAAACTGCCTCATCACTCTCTGCGGGTTATATGGCTCGACGAAGTGCGAGAAAACGAGGTAGCAGGTCGTCAACCAGTACGTGTGGTCTTGGTGGCACTGCGATGACAACCCGTTGGGGGGCAACACTCTGAATGAACTCTGCATCCCATGGCTACCATACTATAACGTTGTCATGCAGACACTCGAACTGGTTATGGAAATCTGTGTAGAAACACCTCGGTATCTCCCTGGCCCACCGCAGCTGACCATGTGTCCAACGTGTCCCCATAGTCGGCCCATTTATGAGGTCATCGGCATCATCCTCATCGTAGAACTCGCGCTAAGATCGTAATGGTGCACAGCCCTCTCGATCTTAGGCCTCCCAATCGGGAAGTGCTCCCAAGACCAGTACTGAAGGAGCACGTAGCACACTGCCAAGACCGGCTCACTGCCCGCAGTACGCTGACAGGCATCACACAAGCCTCTGTACGTGGCGCTGAGGACTGCAGATCCCCAGCTGTACTGCGGCACCTGTCCGGGCAAGGCATCCGCCAAGGACTCCGCAAGGCGTATGTACGTAGGATGCATAGAGGCTCCAGTGGTCGTAGGAAACAAGACCCACCCGAACATAAAAAGGATGTATGCCATGAGGTGCATCCGCACGACCCCCTCAGGAGCGTCCACAGGGCAGGTCATGAACTCTCGTAGCCACGAGTGTGGCACACCAGACATGTTGTCTAGGATCGGGAGACCGAACCGGGCAGCCAGGGCGACCTTCCAGTTTGCCGCCCTAGGGGGTGGCACTACTGCAACACCACGGAGGGGTAGACCTGTCAGCATGGACATGTCCTGAAGTGTAATAGTCATCTCACCCCACTGGAAGTGAAAGGTGTGTGTCTCTGGTCTCCAACGATCCACGAGTGCGGACAGCAAAGCCGCATCGAACTGCAACGTATACAGAACATCCAGCATGCGAGCAATGGGCAAAAGGCCGGTGTCTCGCAGCAGTGAGATGTAACGAGCGTCTAGAGGCCAGTGCTCTCGGGGGCCCTAAGGATGAAACTCGGAGGGCCCTCAGCGTAAGCAGATGTCCACGCTGTGCATCGGTGCTGGTCATCCCAACGGGGATCAAGCAACTCGTACGCCATCTCCTGCCGATAAATGAAAACAAGTCAGTACGCAGTGCCATGAGAATATGCAACATACGTAATTTGCAGGTAATGTCAATAAAGTGTGAAATAAATGACAACATAATATGCAGCGAATGACAACAAAGTGCGCAACAGATGACAAGATAATTTCAAACATACCTACATTGTAGCGAATGACATTAAATGATAACGAAATATCCAATATGTCAGGACATAATTTCCAAGAGATGACTCAAACATATTGTACACGCAAATATTTCCGTAACATACATTCAGCATAGGTTAAAGGATGCAAGATCATGTGCTCGCATACACAAGATGACCACAACAAAGGCCCTTAGTAGTTTGAAAACACGGAACGAATGCGACGGCTCTGTCTTCGCCCACGGCCGACGTGCTTCAGTGCATCGTTCGGCACCCACTTGATCTGCCCTGGCCAGAGGTCCCTATAATGCATGTCCACCCCGTACGAATGGAACTCCGTGCTCCAGGTTTCAAACAGGTGCTTCATGTCATAGTACTTTGAGATGTAATGCATGGGCGCCTGGTTCCATAATGCGCATGCCGCGTACACGTGGGAGCATGGCTTGTGTAGAAGTTGCGGCTTGTTGCAGGTGCAAGATGCTCTGTCATCAATCGTGCACACCTGCTTACCATCCCCTCTAGCCTGCCCCATCATGTACTTCTGTCTGAGGCGGACCTCAAACTTCCTCCGTAAGCCATCCATGGTCTGAGCAATATGCGAACAAACCTTCTCCATCTTCTTGTCCATGTAGGCCCGCGCTACCTCGGAGAATTCTTTGCCTTCATCCATATGCTGCTTCGCCATCATGGCTCTATTGACGAAGTATCCAATTGAACGATTCCAGGTCTCTTTAACGATTGCAGTGATAGGTAGGGATCTCACGCCCTTTAGAACACCATTGTACACCTCGGACATGTTTGTCATCATGATTCCGTACCTTGCTCCGCCGGTGTCATGCAGTAGAGACCACATCTCCAGGTCAGGTGCATTGGACTGCACCCATTGTGTGAACTCCCCAAGCCTCGTGGAGCCTCCCTCCACGGCCCCCGCTTCAGCCTGCTCAAGACGCCTTACATGCTTGCTGGTCTCCTGATCAAGGTGCCTCCACAAGGCATCGAACTTCCTCTTCTGGTTCTGCATACAAAGTTTTTTAAACATCTTCATTAGTTCCTTGCTATGTAACCTTCTGTGGAAGTTTACCGCAAGATGCCTCATGCACCACCGGTTCTTCATGTCATTCCACTGGAACGGAGGCTGTGTCCCATTCTGCATCGTTCACATTGCGCATGACAAGCTCGCATTGCGATGCGAGATAACACACACATCGGGCCGATCTTGTACTACAGCCTGCTTCACATTGACAAGGAACCACAGCCAGCTATCTGTATTCTCATTATCTACAATTGCAAATACCACTGGGAGTAACTGGTCATTTGCGTCTGCTGCAACCGTGGTCAGGATTGTACCCTTGTATTTGCCAGATAGGAATGTGTCGTCCATCATTAGCACTGGACGGCACCACTTGAAGCCTTCTATTGCCTGATGGAAGGCTCAGAACACTCTGTCAAGCACAAAATAATTCGGCCCTTCCGTCTCATGAACCCGCTCGTACTTGTTAATGTACGTGCTGGGTTTACTGCTGTAATCTGACACAACATTCTCGGGACCAGATCATATGCCTCCTCATACGTCCCAAACATACTCCGCAGGACCTTCTGTTTCCCCCGCCACACCTTCTTGTAGCTCACAGCAAACCCCACCGTGTTCGCTACCTCCGTCATGAGAATCTTGGGAGAAATGGATACATTTGCAACCACAAGATGCCTTACCAGCTCCGCAACATATGACGACGTCATGTTGCAGTGCCTAGGTAGTGGGGCCACAAGCTCACAAGTGTGATCCTTCAGCACCGTTATCCGGAAGTCCGTGGCAGCGCCTCTGAACCACTGCGCACGGACCTTGCTAAGGCAGGAGCCATCGACACACTTCACAATGTAGGTGTCAGGGTTGGACCTGTGCACCCGATATGTCCGGCTGATGTTGACGGCATATGTGGCAATAGCTTGCTGTGCAGCACTCTTGTTACGGAAGCTCTGCCCTACAATGAGTGTGCCTTCATTGAATCCCCACTCTGCCTCCTCCGCCCGTGGCAAAACTAGGGATTCCACTGTAATGTCATCCAATCTGGACGGCACGTACGCACCCTCTGTGGTTACAACACCACCTACCACACCTCCCGCTGTAGGTTCCCCTTCTTCGTCCTCTCCTGAACTGTCTGTTTCCACATCGTCCTCCTCCTCGCTTTCCTGCACCTGGTTCTCAAGGTACTCGTGACAGTCAACACGCGCGGCCCACCACCTATCCGCACCTTCATTCAGCTGAAAATTCTCCACGCGCCTCTGCAGGTCTCCATCTCCCATTGACTCATTGACTCCTCCTTCACCAGCATCTTCATGACCGCCGGAGAGTAATGCACGCTCTGCATCTCCGCCAGCACCACCAGAGCCACCCATGGCGGATGATTCTGTCCTCTCCACGAATTGAACATACACCATTGGCCTGGCATATATCAATGCGTCTGAGTTGCACACGACCTCCATGTAGTTCGCCCATGAAGCGTCGCTCGTCACCTTTATAAGTTGCCACACTGTCTCCCCTGTAGCACCTACAACTGCGGCATACACTGCCTCGATCGGTAATTTGTTCCTTGCGGTGTCCCGATCGAATGCGGAATGCACGCATCTACATAGCTCCAACAGGCTCATGGTGTTCAGATTGGGTGCCTGGATCACGGTCCGGTCACAATTATTCAGGTCTGCCCTGTACGGCCCGTCGCGTACGAGACCACTTCCGTAGAACACGAATAAGTCTTGGATGTCATCCATGGCGTACCTAACATAAGTCCATACTGAACCCTCTTAGTATATATAACATGCAACAAGTGTACCATCATACAATATATACCATGTACCACATACAAGCGTAATATTTCTATTCAATTACGTTGTTCTACCTATCCCATACAAATATTAATGGTACTTTTTTTATTTATACATCTAATTTCTAATTCATTTATGGAATGCGCTAACAAATTCCTATATAAATCAAATTAGTACTCTCTAATTTACATATCTTACTTGCTATTTTCTGTGATAAATAATTTACAATATCTACAAATTTCTATCCTAATTAGTATTATTATTCTTCTACTTAATTCACCAATCCAACTACTCATTTTTCTTCATTTACAACTTACGAATTCTTATGTAAATGAAATAACTAATTTTTCTCCTAATCTGTCATTTACAGAAGTAAGCTCTCATAAACATGCACAGCAACATCTAATATGACATGCACCAAACATGAATGTTACTCAGTCATATAAGGATAGAATGCAATAAGTACAAACAGGGACTAGCGAGATTTCTAGGAGCATCAGAGACATGAGACATTAACCTTTTCCTCCTTCGGTTACAAGACTACAATTCACAACTCCACGCTCCACAGCACTGAGTAAATTGAGGACAAAATATACCACTTCAAATGCTTCTATCCTGTAATTAGTACATGTATTTCATGAATAAATCTGAGCACAAATTTTTACAAAACAAAGACACAAATTCGTAATTGAAACCGTTGTGTATCATACAAGTCATTAAGTACCAGTACCTATGCAAGTGGCCCTTCCGACTAGCAATGTGCTTCACAATGATATCATTGAATTTTTTTTATTACTGTTCACAAGAGCAGCACAAAAAAATTCTACACATAAAATATAAAATACAATACACTACAACACCAAACATTTTATCAAAAAAATATAATACATTACAACTACAAACAACTACAAACATTTTACTTTACAGTTCACAACAGCAGTAGATGATTTCTTCACATAACATATCAATTACAACACGATAATTACAAAAAATATAGTCATATGGAGAACGTTTACAGAACGTTTACGCTAATTACAAGCTAATTAGTACGATAATAATATAGGCATATGGAGATGATTTTTACCTTTTCTTGAAGCTCACGAGGCGATCTACAACTTTCACACTTGCCAAAACTCCTGATTCCAAACAAAAAAACTCTAAATCTTGTGCTCGTTCGCGTTTCTTCCTTCACTTCCCTCCCTCTCTTGCTCTACTTCCTGCTCTGGCTAACCTTCTGCCGGCAAAACCACGAAACGCAGCTGCCCCAACTCTTTTTATGCTGCTATGAGCAGGCGCTTCTGGTGGGGGACGGGGCATACCATGCACAAAGAGCTGGCACGTGTGCATGGCATGTAATAATATCATGCCAACATGCAATGCAAAGCACGGGCAGCATGCATAAAGCAAGCCAAAGTACTGCATGCAGCTGCCACTGAATATTATGTCAACATGCAATGCAAAGCACGGGCAGCATGCATAAAGCCACCCAAAGCACTGCATGCAGATGCCAGTCAAATAACTTTCGGCGAGCTGAAGTGACGCGGAACAGTGAAGCACCGAATGGTGCGCTCGCCCGGCGCTGGACCAGGCTAATGGTGCGGTCTGGGACCGCACCATTTGGCTGTGATGGGACGGCGGCCGAGTGGTGCGGTCGGGGACCGCACCACTCCGGTGTGGTGCGCTCCCCGGCCGCACCATTCACACGTGTCACTTTCTCGCTTAATGGTGCGGTCGGCGGGGTGCTAGAATTGGAATTTAGTGTCAAAAGCGTCCAAAATTCGCACCTCTCTGCTGCTGAGAGAAGCTTGGCTTTCCAATTAAGTAATGTAGCATGTATTTTATCAACATACTACTGGATATCTCGCCTCCGTAGCTTTCCAGTCGAAAGTGGCTTTCCCAAATATATGATGGGGAAGGTTTCACACTTACATCCAAAAACTTGCCAGGCACTCCAGAGCTCATCTTGTGTGTAGCAGATAGGCGTTATGGATGATTTGAGCATGTTCGGCCTGAGGCCTGAAGTTGCTCCAAACAACAATAAGATTCGTCGGATGGCAATGAGACCTTGGGCCTGTGGAGTAACAAATAGCATAACATCATCTACATATAGGGAACATTGCCTCGACAAGGACTATGATGACGATAAGATCTGAGCTTGAGTGGCCAAAAGGAGGATCTTGTTTAACACGTCCATGGCAATGAAAAACAGAAAGGGCGACAGAGGATCACCCTGACAAAGCCCCCTATAGTGATGAATTTTTTGGCCTGGAATGCCATTGAGCATGACTCTAGTCATGGCCGTTGAGAGTAAAAGATAGAGCCAGTCCCCCATCGTGTGCTGAAACCCGAGAACGTAGCAGCTTTAGCAGGAATGACCACGAGAGGGTGTCAAAGGCCTTGGCTATGTCAAGTTTGAGAAGAATTTTCTTCTCTTTTACTTCTTAACTTCCTGATGGCATCATGCACAAACTTGAAGTTATCTTGGATCATACGACCTTTGATGAAGGCACATTAGTTGTAATCCACCAACTGGTCCATGAGCGACTGCAATCTGATGACCAGAAGTTTGGTGATCAGTTTGGAAAAGCTATGTATCAAACTGATCAGACTGTAATCCACTGGTTGGGAAGCGCCTTTTGTTTTGGGCAGAAGGATAATTAAGGCTGAATTCAGCCTATGGAATCCACGATGATTCAAGGAGAAGAAAGAATGCACACCTGCCATGATATCTTACTTGATAATAGGCCAAACTTTTTGATAGAAAAGCCATGTGAATCCATCTGGACCCAGGGCCTTCTCAGTCGGTAACGCTTGGATTGCTTGGAGAACCTCGCGTTCAGAGAAGGGCTGCTCCATGCTGTGCAATTCAAGGTGCTACAGACCTATCGCATTAAGGTTGATCAATGTTAAAGTTTGTTCATCTGTTTGCATCATGGAGACGAAATGTTGGTGCAAAAGGGATTCCATTTCTTCGTGTGAACAGTAGGTATTCCTATTGTGTGAGTGAGGTGATCCTGTTCTTTTGGCTACAATACCTGGGCTAGGAGTGAAATAATGTTGTGTTAGTGATACCCTCCCGAAGCCAAGTAAGCCACGAGCACTGCCGAATCATTGTTCTTTTGAGTGAGCACAGGGTAAAAAATCTATGTGTTGAGCAGCCTCCTAAGGTCAATTTCTTATGGTGATAACGTGCATTTTTTCTTGTGCACAGTCAAGCTTGGAAATGACCTCTTCAGCCATGAAGTTGCTAACGATGATAGAAAAGAGTACGGATACAAGGCTTCCTAGTCTGTCAAGGTTAGCACTCTGTCAATCCTCGACGTGGTTGGGCTGACTCACTCATTGCTCCAAGTGAACTCTCTTCCATTGAGATGGACGTCAGTCAATTTGAGGTCATTGTGTTAGACCATGTGGATGGTCGTGAGTTTAGTGATGATAAATAATTGATATTTGGATTGCTTTGGAATTTGTATTTGTGAAAGTTTTGATCAGTTTCGTGTGGTGTTGGTCTGCTTAGAGTTGTTTGGTCAACTCTGAGTGGTTTCGACCGGGTTTGTGTGGTTTTGATATGCTTCGAGTAGTTTTTAGTCAGTTTCAAGTGGTTTTGATCAGGTCTGAGTACGATTGAATGGCGTTCGAGTAGCATTGGAGTATTGAACGATGTTTGAGTAGCTTCAGAGTATCATACGGTGTTCGAGTGACATCGAAGCATCAAACAACGTTCGAGTGCAATAGAAGTATCAGATGGTGTCCGAGTGGCATTGGAGGATCGGACAGTGTTCAAGCGGTATCAAAGCCCCGAGTGGTATCGCTTAGGATTCGAGTGGTGCGATCGAAGATTTTGAGCACTGAGCATCGAAGGCCTCGAATCGCAGACCCCACAGTTGGAGAGCATACGGTCATAGCTACAATGTTTTGGTTGAAGCTACAGTGATTTGGTTAGATCTACAGTGTTTGAATAAGTTGTGATCGGTAGGTCTGATCGGCCTTGGGATGGTTGGTCCAATCGGCAGGTCTAAATGACAGGAATCGACCACAATAGCCTTCGATTATGGCATTTTGACCATGGCAAAATGACCACGATAGATAATCAGTAGGCTCCGACCTCGAACTGTGAATTGATCATAAGAAGCAACGAACCAGTCGTGAGCACCAGCGAACTGGCCTTAACTATAGTGAACCGGTCGATGGTCAAAATCATGACTGCTACAGTACCAGTAGCTGGTCATAACGATTGTCGATGATACAGTACAGTGGTTAGTACTTGGATGTTGGTAGTCGAAAGATCTTGGTACTCGAAGTCGAAAGAACTCGGTACCTAGAAATTGGTAGGGCTCGCTACTCATAGTCGGAAGGACTCGGTAGTCGTAAACTTTGCTGGTTGGTAGTCGAAGGCTTTGTAGTCATGGGTTTTCATCTGTGGTCGGTGATCGGTGGTTGAAGGCATTGTGATCGGTACTCATAGGCTAATGGTCTGACCGGCTATACTTGGCAGTTAGACTAATTATTCTGAGTGGTCTGAGGTTGATTTCTGGAGAGCGTGGAAATTGTGGATGTGGATGGTCTGGTTTGTGGTGATTGATGGATAAGAGTGTAGTATGTGTGTGTACTAATATCGGTCAAGTTGGGAAGAACTTGTGCCGTGAAAAATATTCTTTGGTCTTTGCATGTGCAGATTGGGTGTGGATACGATCATGGTCGGTGATAAGGAGGACTGGGACTAGGGTGGGGAGATCTGAGGTCCAGGTGGTTGAGGATGTCACACAAGGTGGTCGAGCTCATGTTGGAGCACGTGAAGATCAAAGGTGGTGATGCGTGGAGAAGCTATGAGCGGTGCAGTCCTGGAGGCTTAAACATGGAAGTTGATGAGGCTACAGGAGGTGCGGTCATGGAGGCTTTGTCATGTGATGAGATTAGAGAGTTATGAAAGAGTCCATAACTTGGAAGGTTTAGAGATTGGTTAAAACATGTGTTTGGAAGGGTTTCGGGTCCCTTGATTTTCAAAAGAGATAGGATTGCGTGTCTAAGTTATTAAGGATATGGTTTGAGATGTTCGTGTTTGAGGTACACGGTTTAGGGCTCTAGCATATAAAAGTAGGTAGAGACTAAGGATGTGTTTGGTTGGAGGGATGGGGTGGGATAGGATGGGATGGTTCCTTTGACCAAGCCTATCTGTGTGTTTGGTTGGAGGGATGAGGTGGGATGGAATGGTCCAAAGTGGGATGAGCCTGTGCAAATTTAGATAATATTCTTCTTAGATGCTGGACCATGTGGTTCCACTTTTTTTTGTGGAACTATCTCATCCCATCCCCATCCCATCCCACCCCATCCCTCCAACCAAACACATCCTAAAGGTTTTGAGGTGTGGCTCTGTGGAGGCTTTTTGTGCTAGAGTTTTTAGGGGTGCCATGAGGGTACTTTGCAGCCACAAAACATGATTCAAAAATAATAGATCAGATTTACTCCAAAAAAAGTTAGTTGGCATCGGCGACATGTTTTCTGAGCATCATTTTCTTATGCCTTCGGAGGCATGCTAACACATCGCAATCTTGCATGTCACGAGCTCAATGTCTTTGGTCGTCAGCTCAATCCAACTAAGCAGAGCACAGTGTTGTCTTCGGTGTGTTCTCATTCGAGTGATCAAAGTGTTCAAGCAGATAAAGCTTTTGAGCGGAGGGAGATTTCGACCGTGTGCAAAGGCAGTCGTAGCGAGCGGTCAAACGATCGAAGCGTTCATCGAGCGCACGTAAAGGAGGTCAAGCGAGCAGACAAATGACTTGCAATCAAAATCTACATATGATAATTTAGATTGCTTCTTGTTCTAATTTGATATTTTTTTTCAGGTATCAAAAAGTGGAGGCAATCATTTACCCCCTCTAGTTGTGCCATTCGATCCTACACATTGACCAGTTGATGAAAACGGCCAACGTTTGCATGATGCATGTTGCTATTACTCTTGTCTTTGAAGCTTAAGATCATATTAAAGTCCCCCACAACACACCAGGGGCCTGGGGAGAGGCTCTGGTTTGCCTCAATTCCTCAAGGAAATCCAATTTGGAAGCATCATCTTGGGGGCCATAAACCGAAGTGAGCCTCCATGTGTTTGCTCATTGGCCAGTTGGATGAGCAGGGTTACAGAGAAGGTGGCAATGTGAGCATCAAGCACTACAACTTTAGGTGATCTGCAGGCAATCAAGACTCCCCCACGAGTATCTGAAGCCGGGAGGTAAGATAAATCAGAGAATTGAGAATCAAGCATGGAGAGGATGACCGACGCCGTTAGGGCGGCCATCTTAGTCTCCTAGATACAAACCACATCTACTCTATGATTATCTACTGACATAGGCAAGGTGTCCTAAACACCCTTAGCATTTAGTCCCCACACATTCCACATAAGAATATGTAGGACCGAAATGGCGACAGAGGGGGGGGTGAATGTCGTCTTTTAAAAAATTGCCCCCACAAATATTCACGATCGATTTCTCCTCCAATAGCTAAAGAGCTATGAAGAAGGAATATATTTGCTCTTAGGAAGAATCCCAACTAAGACCCAAAAATCGAGAGCGCACAAGCTTCACTAAGCTGGCGAAAAGACAGAGATGATTTTCACAATTGAAACACTGGACTTTAATTCACTTCTCACTGCGAGAGGTTGGTCACGATAAGTATATATATGCAGGAAACAAGCAACAACCGATTGCACTTTTGACCAGAGAACTAAACTGAGTGCATCTTGCAAAAGCTCACTGCACACTAGTGAACAAAGAGAGAAGCATGCACCCAAAAATAAAGCACGAGAGGATTTCTGCTCCAACCAAGCTGAAGGAAGTAAAGCACTGCTGTGTACAGCAAAGAAGAAATAAATCAAGAGCTTGCATGTACTGAGAACAGAAAAGAAGAGATAAAAGAGAACTAGCAAATGCTTGAAACTTCTTGCTGGCCGTGAAAGCATGCAACACACAAAATCAAGAAAATCTGCATGCTGCGGCAAGAGAGCCAACAAACGATGTCGGTTATTTTAATGCTCCTTTAATGGCTCCTTTAATGGCTCAAAAGATTAGCAAAGCAAACTGCACTTGATTCAACCGAAAGCACACAAAGAGTGAATCATTTAATGCTATGCATGCATAAATTAGTGGCCTACGGACATGAAATCCTTACACAAGAAAAGGAGCTAAAATGTTGGCAAGCAACTATAATTAATGAGATGTACTAGCTGCAGGAACTTTGGCCGAGAGAAAAACAAAGATCACGAAGAAGTACTGCAGAAAGCTGGAAACAAAACCAAACTGAGAGAAAAATAAACTTCAGATCTCCATTCCAAGAAACACGAGATACAAAGAACTACGTCCCCATACGCATGGACATTCGGAGGAATGATTACAAGAATTCTCAATCCATCCTCTCCCTCTCAATCCTCAAGAACACCAACACATACTTCTTGGGAGGAACACACACATACACACATGGAGAGACCCAAATGGAACCCTAACTTTCACACCCACTCTCTCAAAATTTCAGCACACATCTCCATCTCTATTTATAGCCTCCACTAATGGGTTTGCACATGCTTTACCCATTAGGCTTTCCAACAACTCGGCGCTTTATCCAAACCCGCTTCCTTTTGTGAGCACTGCGTTTTTACCGAAACGCCCCTCGCGCACCTTCCAGGAAGTTTCCTCGTTCCTTGCCTCGCAAGCCACGCAGCTTCGCCGTCTTCGGCACACCTCGACCGTTCTGACCTCAGCGCCACCTGCGCCTAGTCCGGTCCACCGTGCCTCGTCACGACTCCACCTCGAGTCCACGTCGCACATCCCGACCATTCTGACCTCAGCACCACCTGCGCCTAGTCCGGTCCTCCGTGTCTCGCCACGACTCCACTCGATGTCCTGCAGCCACACAGACACGAAACACGTCAAATAGCACCGCTCGACACATGAAAGCGTAAATGCATTATACTTACCACAGATGAAGTCCAAACTTGTCGAATCACAGAATATGCAACTTAATCTCATACGACCAAGTTTGACCAAGTCCGACCGAGTCCAATTGCGCCACGCAATGACTCGACTCCGAACCACTCAAACCAAACTCGACTTATCTAAACCACGGTCAATTACTCATCATATACATGTGGTCACCTCCACATGGTTCATCAATCTCCCCCTTGATGAGTATATTGACAAAGCCCGAAAAAGCGCAAAGTAGAGTTTGAGTTTGAAGAATCCAACATGGTCTAAAGAAAGAAGTGAAGCTAACGACCATGTCGACAGAAGGAACACTAGAGCAACAACTGAAAGAGCAAATTGTCCTCCAAAGCTCTAAAATGATCCCAACTAGCTTTTTCTTCTCTATTCTCCCCCTTTTGGCAATAAACGCATCAAGAATGCAAATGAGAGAAAATGACATGTCAATGAACGAAATGGTTGAAGTTTGATTATTCTAAGCAGTTAGAGCCATGAGAATTATTCATAATGACCATAATGAGTTACACCAAGCCATAAATAAAACGCTATCTAGATCATGACGACACATATATAAGCCAGCTAAGCGAGATAGATGACAATCTAAAATTTAGCGCAATGTCAAGTCATCAACAAGTAAAGTCTAGCTAGAGATATCCAAGGATGATGCAGGCCATGTCAATAAGCTAAGTGTAACCAAGAAGCTCAAATTGAGTCCAAATAGAGTGCTATATGCTCAAGAATGAAACATTGATTAAAGTACTTGGTTCTTTTTGTTAAGCAAATTGAGCACATAAAACATTGTCTTGTTAAAATTCATGGTCGTTTCCAACCCAATTTTTGTTATGTGCTAGATCTCAAGCCTTATGCGACTACTCCAAGCAAGAAGCTTAAGAAGATAGTCTAGGTCATCCAAAACTCCCCCTGAGTTCATGCCTAGTGCAATGGCAAGCCGTCTCATGAGAAAGAATTGGTGAGATCAGTTTTTTCGCACACAAAAGAGATCTTTTTGCTTTTTAACATGTTGTACTAACTCATGCATCATCAAGAGACTAAAATAGCTCAATCTAAGGCTCAATAGAGAATCAACGCTCAACTTAGCCTATTTGACATGGCATGAATCATAAAGGGATAGCTAAGGCAAGACTAGACTCAAATGCGAGCATAACAAGTTTTAGTTCAAGTTTGGCAATTTTAATTTACTTATCATGGTAAAAGCTAGTCTACACATGTGAAGTCATGATCAATCTAGCATATAAAGTACAAATTATGGCAAGGTGTACAGCATTGTAAACATGTCATAACAGGATAATAATCAAGGCTCAAAGCAGTTACATTACAATGCTAAATGCTAAAAAGCAGGAAAATCCAGCTCCCCCTCAACATTAGATGCAACTTTTAATTCAAGTTGAGTTATGTCAATATTAAGCTCCAGAAGCTCCCAAATGAACTCCCCCTGAACTAAAGCAATAAAAATGAGAAGCTGGCAAAGAAAATCCAAACGAGCAGTTCTTAAAGCATAGATAAGATATAGAGACAACTATGGCTCAGACTGACTCTCATCTACCCCATATGACTCCAGGACTAATAGCTGAGCATAAAACACACGCTAGAGAGCAAACACGTACCCTGTCTACCCGAGGGTGGCCCGACCCTCGCTAGAACCTACAAGAAGTGAGTGAGCTCAATCTAGTGAGATAAGAAGTAGCTAATAAGAAGCATCCTGGAATCACAAGATAAGAGTAGGAAGTCTAAGCAACTAGGCAAGAGAAGCACTCTAACCTATGCTAGAAGGACTAAACCCAAATGCACCCCGTGTGCAAAGCAAAGAGAATGAGACGAAGCATAAGCAATATAGTAAAGCAAGAAAGTCCAAAGCTCCCCTCACTACAGTCCATAAGGACAAACCACCCCAAGTTCTCCCGTAGAGCTGAAAACCTCGAGCTATCCAAAGGCTTGGTGAAGATGTCACCAACTGGTGGTCACTCTCCTGGCCCGGAGCACTATGTCACCCTTCTCTACATGGTCTCTAAGGAAGTGATAGCGAATATCAATGTGCTTGGTCCGAGAGTGCCGCACTGGGTTCTTAGCAATGTTAATCGCAGAAGTGTTATCACAAAAGAGTGGAACACTGTCGATAGACAACCCAAAGTCCCGCAGGTCGAGACCATCCAAAGCACTCGACTACAAAGAATCGGCTGCAGACAACGTGCTCGGCCTCTGCGGTGGATGTGCAACACCGGATCGCTTCCTAGAAGACCAAGAAACGAGAAGTGCCAATGAACCGCAGTGCACAAGTGCTCTTCCTATCTATCCTCTGACCGCAAAGTGCGCATCCGAAGGCTCTCAAGGAAAGACAGGACGAGGAGGAGTACCAGATACCATAGTCAATGGTAGCTTGAAGGTACCGAAGAATGCGCTTCACCGCCTGGCGGTGAGATACGCGAGGAGAAGCCTAAAACCGAGCACAAAGACACACAGCAAAGTGTATGTCCGGTCTCGAGGCAGTGAGGTACAAGAGGGAGCCGATCATACTCCTATACTCCTTCTGATCAACTGGCTCGCCATCCTCATCTGGGTCGAGTGAAGCTGAGGTAGCCATTGGAGTGGACACCGGCTTACCATCACTCATATCGAAGCGCTTCAGGAGGTCTCGAGTGTACTTGTCTTGATGCAAGAAGGTACCCTCCCGAGTCTGCTTAATTTGAAAGCCAAGAAAGAAGCTCAACTCGCCCATCATGCTCATCTCAAACTCTGAGCTCATGACATCGGAAAACTGGGAAACGAGAGCATGCGAGGAGCCGCCAAAGATGATGTCATCGACATAGATCTGGACGAGTAGAAAGTCATTGCCATGTCGGCGAATGAATAAGGTCTTATCTACTCTACCCATCTCGAAACCATGACTCAACAAGTAAGGCTTAAGCCTCTCATACCAAGCTCTCGGGGCCTGCTTAAGTCTATACAACGCTTTGGAAAGCTTGAAGACATGGTTAGGGTATTTGGGGTTTTCGAAACCAGGAGGCTGTCTGACATAGACTTCCTCCTCAATGAAACCATTAAGGAAGGCACTCTTGACGTCCATCTGGTACAGCTTGAAACCCTTAGAAGCTGCAAAGGCAAGCAGAATTCTAATGGCCTCAAGTCGAGCTACAGGGGCAAAGGTCTCCTCGAAATCCAGACCCTCAACCTGGGAGAACCCCTGAGCTACCAGTCTAGCCTTGTTTTGAGTAACCACTCCATCCTCGCTCTGCTTGTTTTTGAACACCCACTTAGTCCCAATGACATTGTGACCTCGCGGGGGCTCGACAAGCGACCAGACCTTGTTTCTCTCGAAATTTTCTAGCTCCTCATGCATGGCATTGACCCAAGACTCATCGGAAAGAGCATGAGAAACATCCTTGGGCTCAAAGGAGGCAATGAAAGCAGAATGGAGACAGAATTGAGATAAGCCAGATTTTGAGCGAGTAACACGCTCGAGCAGTCTTCAATCATCCGCTCGAAGGATGCCTTTTCGGATATGACGGGAGGTCCAGATGAGATGAAGAAGTGGCCTCTACCTCGTGAGTGACGAGGTAGGAACAGAGCCACTAGCTCCGAGAGGAAGCGAAGGCATGGGTGGTCACCGGAGGTGCGGTGGAAGACGGCACCTCAAGGGGTGGATAAGCGATGGATCGGGTAAACAACCCTCATCTCCATCGTCCTCATCATCCACGAAGATGGGTTCGGACTGCTCTAAAGAACTCGAGATATCCGCCTAGTCCCGGACCGCCTCGTCAAAGGTCACCTCACGAGTCTCTACCATTTTGCTAGACTCGCAGCCTGCACCCTATAAGCCCGCGAAGAAGGCGAGTAACCTAGAAAGATACCATCACAAGAACGTGACTCGAACTTGTCTAGGTTCCTGACTTGAGAATAAAGCACTTGCAACCAAAAACACAAAAATGAGAGACGCTGGCTTTCGCCATATCTCACTCATAAGAAGTGCGGTGCAAGTGTGCCCTCGAAAAACTCGATTTGAGACATAGCACGCGGTAGCTATAGCCTCACCCAAAACTTCCGCGGTGTAGAGTACTCATCAAGCATCGTCCCGCCATCTCGACCAACGTCACGGTTCTTTCTCTCCACAACGCCATTTTGCCGTGGGGGCGTGCGGAGAGGATAATCGATGCTCTACACTGTCTCACCACGAAACTCGGTAGGAATTCTTGAACTCCGTGCCATTGTCACTCGCGGATCGCTCGTAAGGCACCCGGAGCTCAACGAAAGCCTCTGAAAAGACCTCGAAATGTGAAAACGTCTCATCCTTCGAGGCTAAGAAAAACACCCAAGAATACCTCGAGAAGTCATCGACCACGACAAGAACATACCACTTCCTCCTGTGATCGCACTCGAGCTGGTCCCACTATATCCATGTGGAGCAGCTATCCCGGTGCATCGGTCATAGTAACTGTGACCGGAGGGTGAGAAGCGGCAACCATCTTGCCGTGTCGGCATGGAGAGCAAACAAGATCTTTGACCATTTTGAGTTTCGGCAAACCACGAATGAGATCGTGGCCGCTAACTCGGGTCAAATGGTCAAATCCGATATGACCAAGTCTCCTATGCCAGAAAGTCAGATCGCGGGACTCCGAAGCAACCAAACACCGGAGAGGATCACCAGAAGACTCAGAAAAATCAGCACGAAAGATCCTCCCATAACGTGAAATCCCGCAAACCAAACTACCCGAAGAGTCAAGAATTTTGTAAGCATTTTTCTTAAAGCTCACCTCATAACCGTCATCGGTAAGCTGAGAAACCGAAAGCAAATTATAACGCAGCTTACTAACCAAGGCAACATCTCTCAAAAGAAACGAATCATTAACGCAAGACTGCACTTTTGCGATGACGCGCCTGGATGAAGCATCTCGAAGGTGATCGTCTCATCACCGGAGCACGGCTAGGGAAGAGAACCAACGGAGTCTCCGGTCATGTGTCGTGAACACCGAGTCTACAAGCCAAACCTCTCCTTCTCGGCCGTGAGCCCGAGTCAAGCAGAGTAAAGTCTCGATCTTGGGGTAAATCAAGAGTGATTTTGGCACCCAATCTTGAATAACACGTCGAGCGGATGAAGTAGTCAAGCACGATCGACCTCTATCTACCCTACGCTCTGTCACTCAAAAGCGGATGGTCTACGAGTAGACCTAGAGTCGTTCTTTGGGTCCGGCTGCTACAGGCAAGCGAGTCGGAGCACCGGTAATAGGCTGAACACGCCGCGGGTAGCTGTCTCGACGGGGGAAACGAGAAGTACCCTCAGAACGGCGGAAGTCACGACCAGGAGCAGCATGAGGACGAAAAACAGAAGACTCAGAAAAACCAAGTCCTCGATGCTGCCCAAACCCATCAGCTGAAATAACCCTAGACCTCGTGTTGGCCTTAGGTGCACTCAAGGTCTGGGGCTGACCCTGAATACGCCTAAGATCTGCAACACGGTCTCTCTGCGCGATCCTGGCATGCCTGAAGCATCGATCGATCAAATGTCCATCCTTCTGACAGAAGGTGCAGTGGTACCTCACCTTCGAAGAGGTGGAAGTAGCACGCGAGGGCTTTGGCTTCTGAGAAGCCGAAGTAGCAGGTGGACTCACCTTGCTGTCAGAGATCCCTTGGACAAAACCCGCTGATTTGAATTTTACCTCATCAGATCTGGGCTCGACCTCGATCGCACCTCCTACTATGGGTCTGAGAATAGCAGGTGGATGTTTCCTCATGTCCTCATAAAAATCATATCCTAGACCTTGATTAAATCTGCAAATTTTAGACTGGTCCAGAATAAGATTAAGCTTCTTCTTGCCGCCTACAAATCTCTCGAGAGTGTTCATAAGATCGACACTCCGAAAGAGAGAGTGCGGAAGAGCAAGGAGAAGAGGGAACAAAGCGGGGGGTAAGGGAGCGGATGAAGAACCAATAGCAGAGGTACGAATGGCTTGTGCACGCACACCGGCTCGAATGGACAGTCCTCGCTGCAGGTTGGTTCACGTCGCTAAGCGCCTCAACCTTACCACAGGTCTTCTCCCCTTCTCAAAGACAGACAATACAAGCGGATGGTGGCTTCTCTAGTAGGTCCTTGGTTAGCTTCACACATTTCTCATCCAATGCAACCAAGTCGATTTTAGTTTGTTACAATTAATGCATGGTGAGCTAACAGGTCCTTAGAAGCATACCGAGCCAACTTCCTATCATGATCAATCATTTCTTGAAACTGTTTGGAGACGACTTCAAGTTCAGCAGATTAACTTAGGACAGTTCAAGCATGAATCAATCGGCTCAAGCAAAGAAGCTTGTAGTTCAACAATTTTATGATCTGCCGCTTTAAGTTCATCTTCAAGTTATTGCACTTTTCACAAGACTCGGGCAGATCAAGGAGCATGGCATAAGGTCCTCTAGCGAGAATGTCCTCAACCTCACATGAGGTGGGAGAAGTAGTCTCATCAGTAGTAAGTAGAGTAACAGCCATCCTACTCAATTCTAACTCAGCAAGCAGACTAACATTCTCCACCTTAAGCACATCAAGCTCAGAAGACAAACTATCATGAGAGGTCCTTAGTTTCTCTATGTCTCCAAGCAAAGCAGGGCATGTATCACAATCGTCACGGGAGAGAGCAGATCTAAGTGAAGTAATCTCCCGTGACAGTCTATCTACTTCCTTCTCTAACTCGGTACACCTAGACCTAGCTCTAGCATGAAATCCACCTAGCTTAAGAAAGGCATCATTAAGCTGGTCATAAGAAGGGAGTACCTCATCCGAGTCGGAGTACAGCTCGCTGTCGCTCAGTTCGCCCTCGAGGGCCATGAAGCACATGCCGGAGAAGTCGTCGCCGCCATCCTTGGGCTCTTGATCACCCGTCCCGTCGTCGTCGCTCCATCCCTCCACCTCGCTGAGGTCGAGGTCGTCGAAGGCGGTGAGGACACGGTGGAAGAGCTTCTTGGCCTTTCCGAAGTTGCGGAACTTCTTCTTGCCTTGAGCAGGTGCTGAGGGCTTCGTGTTGCGGTTCTTGTCGGTGTAGTCGTTCTTGCCCGAACCGCCGTAATCACCTTTGCCCTTCCCAAGCTTGGGCCAGTTTGCTCGGATGTGGTTGGGGCCACCACACTCGAAACAAATCACGGGTCCTCCTCTCTTTCTGTCCCTCCTCCCTTTGTAAGCGTGAGAGAATCTTTGAGCAAGGAGGGCAAGCTGCTCATCCGCAAGCTGCTCTAACTGATCATCAGTTATGTCACAGAGAGCAGCAAGGGAGAAACCGCAAGAAGACTCGTAAGAGAGACCGAAGCTGAAAACGGGATCGGTGACCAAAGCCATCGACTGTGACTTCGACCTACGAGAGACAACGTCAATCTCGTGAGTCTTGAGGCGCGAGTACAGCGCGTCAAGAGTCAAGGTCGAGAGGTCTGTCGTGTCTTTGATGGTGGTCACTTTCATCTCCCACACACGCAGATCGAGTGCCGCAAGCATCTGACGAGCGTTGTCCGAGTCGGGGTATGTGAGACCGACTGCTCGGAGGCTGCTTCACTAAGCTGGCCGAAAAGACAGAGATGATTTTCACAATTCGAAACACTGGACTTTAATTCACTTCTCACTGCAGAGAGGTTGGTCACGATAAGTATATATATGCAGAAACAAGCAGCAACCGATTGCACTTTTGACCGGAGAACTAAACTGAGCTGCATCGCAAAGCTCACCGCACACTAGTGAACAAAGAGAGAAGCATGCACCCAAAAATAAAGCACGAGAGGGACCGCTGCTCCAACCAATCGAAGGAAGTAAAGCACTGCTGTGTACAGCAAAGAAGAAATAAATCAAGAGCTTGCATGTACCGCGAGAACAGCAAAGAAGAGATAAAAAGAGAACTAGCAAATGCTTGAAACTTCTTGCTGGCCGTGAAAGCATGCAACACACAAAATCAAGAAAATCTGCATGCTGCGGCAAGAGAGCCAACAAACAGTAATCGGTTATTTTAATGCTCCCCTTTAATGGCTCCTTTAATGGCTCAAAAGATTAGCAAAGCAAACTGCACTTGATTCAACCGAAAGCACACAAAGAGTGAATCATTTAATGCTATGCATGCATAAATTAGTGGCCTACGGACATGAAATCCTTACACAAGAAAAGGAGCTAAAATGTTGGCAAGCAACTATAATTAATGAGATGTACTAGCTGCAGGAACTTTGGCCGAGAGAAAAACAAAGATCACGAAGAAGTACTGCAGAAAGCTGGAAACAAAACCAAACTGAGAGAAAAATAAACTTCAGATCTCCATTCCAAGAAACACGAGATACAAAGAACTACGTCCCCATACGCATGGACATTCGGAGGAATGATTACAAGAATTCTTAATCCATCCTCTCCCTCTCAATCCTCAAGAACACCAAGAGCTACACATACTTCTTGGGAGGAACACACACATACACACATGGAGAGACCCAAATGGAACCCTAACTTTCACACCCACTCTCTCAAAATTTCAGCACACATCTCCATCTCTATTTATAGCCTCCACTAATGGGTTTGCACATGCTTTACCCATTAGGCTTTCCAACAACTCGGCGCTTTATCCAAACCCGCTTCCTTTTGTGAGCACTGCGTTTTTACCGAAACGCCCCTCGCGCACCTTCCAGGAAGTTTCCTCGTTCCTTGCCTCGCAAGCCACGCAGCTTCGCCGTCTTCGGCACACCTCGACCGTTCTGACCTCAGCGCCACCTGCGCCTAGTCCGGTCCACCGTGCCTCGTCACGACTCCACCTCGAGTCCACGTCGCACATCCCGACCGTTCTGACCTCAGCACCACCTGCGCCTAGTCCGATCCTCCGTGTCTCGCCACGACTCCACTCGATGTTCTGCAGCCACACAGACACGAAACACGTCAAATAGCACCGCTCGACACATGAAAGCGTAAATGCATTATACTTACCACAGATGAAGTCCAAACTTGTCGAATCACAGAATATGCAACTTAATCCCATACGACCAAGTTTGACCAAGTCCGACCGAGTCCAATTGCGCCACGCAATAACTCGACTCCGAACCACTCAAACCAAACTCGACTTATCTAAACCACGGTCAATTACTCATCATATACATGTGGTCACCTCCACATGGTTCATCAGAATATTACATGAAGACATGTCCATAAAGAGGAGGGATGACAGGGGATCTAAGCAGTCGGGCTTCGTCCGAATAGCTTGAGGAGATGCATTGGCTAAAAAGGAGCTGGCCGGTTGGCCTGAAGGCATCAGCTTGAAGAGGTCATGCAAGACCAGGATGTGTTCCTGTGACAAGGGTTGGTTGAAGATGCTGTTGAAAGAAGCGTAGTCTTTTGGAGACGGTGATACTTCAGCCAAGATGACATCTAGCTTCCTCATCAATACTAATTGAGCCTGCCTGAGAGGGTGAACCGGGTTTCATTGTTGTTTGTTTGCCAGATGAGCGCTACATCGTGAGGTAGTGGTATTAGGCATTTGGTCATGCCAACGCAACTTTGACACCAAGGGGGTCTTAACTGGGTTGGTAACTTTAGCAAGGAATTGGTGGACTAGGGAGGAAGTGTGGAGCATTGGATCATCTACTTCTGGACCATGGGCCATGCCTCCTTGGAAGGTCCTTGGACGAGGTAATTTGCAAGTGTATACCACTAGGGTTGAGTCCCATCGAGATAATTGCTGTGACAGCAAGAGCGGCAAACTCAAGGCAAGCGATTCTTCTGTGCTCAGGAGCGGTTCTTCCGGATGCAGCAGGGGGCTCAAGGGGAGGAAATCTTTTGGTGACTATCAAGACTCTGATGTGAGATCTACAGGGTCCCATTACCTGACGCAGGGGTTAGGGCATGGTGGGAAGATCTCCTCCAAAGACGCCTAGGACTGAGAGCGCCTTTTTGACATGGGTAGACCCGAATTGCCAAGAATGGCAACCTACTGGCTGAGAAGCCCTCCCTACTTGCCTTGGCTAGAACAACTTTCTGGGATTGGACTATCTTGAGCTTTGCATCGAGGGAATCCAGCTGACTTCGAGAGAAAGGTGTTGTCTAGCTTGTCAAGGAGTGAGGTGACCCATCATGGGGAGTGACAGGCTCACCGAAGGCAGATTGCCGACCGCGCTAGTTGCCGGGGCGCTCCCTTGTCAAGCACATCCAGGCATGGCCGATTCATGACCATAGCTATGAAGCACCGGACCCTGCTCAGAGGACTCACCGTAGCCCCTATCTGGGTGACCGTCATGGCCGTCATCCACATCGTCGGATGGCGGAGACGGCCCATCAGGAGATGGAGAGCGAGATCGGAAATCCGCCACTTGCATGACATGGACCTTAATGTTGTAGAGCAAGCCTTCTTTCTTATGGAGGAAAGGCTCGATGCTGGTGAAAATGGCATGTAGGCCCGGGTCCTCGTGGTGGACCTGCACGGCCAGCTTGGCAATGAAGGCCTTGATCGCCTCTAGCAAGGCGCAGGGGTTTTTGGTCCACGCTTGAACGCGGAATACGGCTAGCGTGTGTAGATCTTCGGCTCTGTCATGCAGAGCTGGCCCAACACGCTCAACCCAGCAGGACAAAAGGAGTATCTCTGCTGTGGACTTGCACTAGGCATGGGTGGGAAGACCTTCCACTCAATGGATACCCTGTGTTAGGAAACCTGGACTCTATCCAGAGTCCTGATCTAATTGGGCACCCCACCGTAGACTATAAATAGGGACCTAGACCTCCCTCATTATGTACCCCCGATGCAATCTAAAGCAATAAAGAAAGACCAGGAGTTCTCTCTACCTCTCTGTGTTCAATCTATTATTCTGTGATTCTGTGATTGATTCGTTCTTGTTCTAAGCGGAGAATCGCTCGGATCGGTCTCCAGGCGTCGGTTCCTCAACACGTTATCGGCACGACTTCGCTCCGGTGAACGAGGTAATCATCGGCACGATTGATTTTCTAGATCGCTTTTGAATCAGTATTTTCTTTTCGCGTTCTAGATTGAAATTCTACGGTGCAAATCCGCCCCAATCTACCGCGAGCACTTGAAGTCGCGGCACAATGCCGATCGGTAGATTGTGAAACGGGTAGATGTTGATTGCGTCAGAGAACGATGCAAATCCGCCCTAAATCTACCGCGAGCAGATCTGAAATCGCCGGCACAATGTCGATCGGTAGATTGTGAAACGGGGTAGATGTTGATTGCATCTAGATCGGAAACGGAAATTTTGCATGGTTTGTTTTGATTCTGCATGATCATTGCGCAAGAAATTATCTATTCTCTGCACAGCCATTGCATTAATAAAAAAAAAGGGGAGGAGGGATTTTGGCACAAGCGGCCCTGCATGGCTGCCACCGACCCGGCCGGAAGCCGCCGGCCATCTGCGCACCACCGAAGGCCGCCGGCCACCCGCGCTAGGTCGGGCCAGATAAGAAGCCGTCACCGGCTGCCTTGTACTCCGCGCCCGAACGCGTGCACTGGCTCCGGCCTCCTCCTCCTCTCCGACCTGCAGCCGGCCCCACCACGGCCTCCCCACGCCGCCGCACGGCATCCGATCGAAGCGGCCGCACCACCGGCGCCGCCACCACTCGCCGCCCGCGCTGAACGCGCGCGCCGATTGCCGCCGCGCCGTCCGCGCGCTGAACGCGCACCGGCCGCCGCTGCCCTCACGGCCCGCCGCTCGGCCACCGTCGCGCGGCGCCGACTCGGCCTCCGCGCCCAAGCGCGCGGTTGACGACGCCGGCTTCTCCGCGCGCGCGTACGCGCGCGCAGGTGGCTCTTGGTTCCTCCCCGGCTCCCGTCCCGCGCCACATGTACGCCGCCATCTCCCGCGCGCCGAGCGCCGGTCCGCTACGCGCCACCACCCGGCAGAGCACGAGCGCCGCCGGCTCGGCCGATCACCATACCCGCCCGAGCTACATCTCGGCGCGCCGCCGCCGCTCTCCCACGACGGCTCCAGCGCGCCTCCGCCGCCGCTGGCCTCCGCATGCCCCGCGACGGCACCACCGCCACGGCCTCGCCGCCTGCCGTCCGAATCGTCGGCGCCGCCCCGCATGGCCGGCCGCCCCTCGGATTTTGGTCCCGGCTTCCGACCGCACCCGCATCTCGCCCCGACCGGCTGCTCAGGCCACCGGGTGCACGGGCGGGAGCCGCCGCCGCCCCGGTCGAATGGGTAGGGAAACCCTACCGCATGAGGGTTAAGCCGGCCGGTGGGATTTTGGGCCGGTGGGCCTTTTGGGTGAGAGGAAAGGCAGCATGGGCCAGATGTAGCGGGCTGGGGGAGAGAGAAGCCCGACCGAAAAAAAAAGGGGGCCCGGCTGGTGGCAATCATGGCAAAATTGCAGAAAAACACCGAAGTGTTATATATTACCGAAAAGCCCTTAAAATCTACATTCAAGTCCAGATTTTGCATAGAGGCTTCAGTAATTCTGAAAATTGCAAATAAGTCCTCAAATTTATGAGCGGTCCAGAATTTTGCAGAAAACCCCTCTGTAAATCAGAAAATTGCGTGAATTTTTCGCTGAACTGAAAATTTGCGTAAAAACCCCCTGGAATTGCAGAATTTGCTGAAATTTCATATTTTAGCATAAAAGGGCCTCGGGAATCCGAATTTTGCATTTTTTTAGCATTTGAAGTTTATTTATTCGTGCCATTATTGTTTTATGTATTTTCTGTATTTATTTACTGTTTTGGTTAATTGTAATTGCTGAAAATTGCCTTTAATCACTGAAATTAGCAGTAAAATTATAGAAAATGCATAGAAAATTCTGAAACATTGCGAGAACCTTTTGTACTATTTATTTACCTGCAGTGAATTATTCCGTGCATGTCTACCAGCAGTAGACTTATACACATTTAGATGACTACCATCACGAACTGGGAGTTCGAGGAGCTGGCCCTGCATGGCCAAAACTACCTAATGTTGGCATCCGATGTCGAGACTGTGCTTGGAGCCAGGAAGCACCGCGCTGCTATTGGGATTGGCGAACTGAATGACGCTCAACCCAAACCTGAGGAGAATGATCAGGCACTTCATTTTCTCAGGCACCACCTCTGCCTCACTCTCAAGAATGAGTATATGACGGAGAAGAGCGCGCTAGCACTCTGGACCGCACTCCAGAAGCGGTTTGAGAGGCTAAAGTACACCATTCTTCCTCAAGCAGAGCGAGAGTGGATCAGACTGAGGTTTTGCCGACTTTAAGACGGTCAGGGAATACAATTCTGCCTTGCACAGGATTTGTACCCCAATACAGAAAATTGAGAAAAACCTTCCACCCCAATATAGCACAATCCGCACGCAACTATCATCAAGATGGCTATGAGGAATACGCCGAATTGACTGATATGATGCAAGTTGCGGAGGCTCAGGACAAAGTTCTCCGTAAGAACTACGTCACTCAGCCACCTGGGAGCTCCGCTGGCCGTGAAGCCAACGCCGGGAGCTACAAGGTGCGAAAAGCTCTTAATGAGAGAAGGGGAAGGAAGGGTAAGGCCGCAGCCCAGAAAGGCGAATCAGATGCTCCACGAGAGAATAAGGCCAGCAAGCCAAAGCGGGATGGTCAAGGGCGGTATGAAGCCCACTCTGCATCGGCTGAGGGGGAGAATTCTAAGTAGTGCTGCACCGATGGAAGTTGAAACCATCACGACAAGCAGTAATCCCTCTCGACCTAGAAGTAGTTAACGCCATGATTTCTCTTGAAGAGAATGTCAACCCCGAGAAAATAGCAGAAGAAGTCTAGTGCACTGAATGCATTTCGACTTTAATTGTCATTTATTTTGTGTGGAAGAATATGTTAGAATTTGCATGGATAGTACTTAAGAATTGTTATCTTTCTTGTGATGGTTGGATGATTTTTGGAAGAATTCATTCATTTATTCAGTTTATAATGGCATGATATGTTCTGATATTGGAGTATCTTATTTATGTGTTGATTGCCTTCTCATACATGTTAATAAATACCCTATATTAGAACATGTGTAGCGCCCTATGAAGGAAGTGTGCTTAGCCAGCAGCGGCACAACACATATCATCTTAAGAGAGATTGAGTATTTTCAGTCGATTCGTAAGAGCACTGGCAGCCTTACGTCAATCGCCAGAAGCGATGCATGTATAATTGGTTCGGGAAGAGCCATAATGGGCACAATTTTGGTTATTGAAGAAGCCTTATTATACCCAAAATCGACTAGAACTCTCCTAAGTTTTAAGAATTTTTGCGCCAACGGTTTCCACGTTGAGACTAAAGAAGAGTACGGTAAGAAATACCTGCTCATCACGAAGCGTGAAGAGAATGGCAAAAGAATATTAGAAAAACTTCCTTCACTGGGCTATATTATACCAACATTAAAGCGCCTGCAGCGTACACTGTTCTGAAAACAGTGTTTAGAAGCTCTAAACTCTTCTGTCTCTGGCATGACAGATTAGGCCACCCAGGTCTTAGGATGATGAGAAATATAATAAATAACTCACATGGGCATAATATTAATGTGAAGAATTTCCCGAATCATGAAGATTTTGTGTGCCCTGCATGTGCCACCGGGAAACTAATAACTAGACCCTCCACTCTGAAAGTGAAGGATGAAGTCTCTGCATTCCTGGAACGCATCCAGGGAGACATTTGCGGTCCCATTCAGCCCATCTTAGGGTCATTTAAGTATTTCATGGTGCTCATTGACGCTTCTTCGAAGTAGTCGTATGTGGGTTTGTTGTCCACAAGAAACCACGTCTTTGCACAAATTGATCTCGCATATCATTCGCATCAGAAATGTGTCCCCTGATTATCACATCAAGTCCATCAGAATGGACAACGCCGGAGAATTTACTTCAAAGGCATTTGATGATCATTGCATGGCAATGGGAATTGCAGTTGAACATTCGGTACCGCATGTCCATACCCAGAATGGCCTGGCAGAGACTTTAATTAAAAGAATTAAATTTATTGCCCGACCCACGCACTAGAGAAGTCCAGAAGACATTACATGGCAAGCCACGGGAATTCATGCAGATGACCCGCGCATTAGTGAAGCAAATAGAGAAGTCCAAAAGACAATAGAAGTCCAGAAGACAAGAGAAGTCTAGGAGATAATAGATTTGCAAGCATTAGCAAATCAGCTGCCTGATCACTTTAGTGATTTGAAGAGCGTGACTAAGTCGCATGTGCCTGCACGCACTGCACCGGAGAGGGTTGAAATACCAAAGAAAGCAGATGGTATCCCTAATCTCGTCCAGAGGCCTCAGAAAAATAAAAAAGAGGACGAGAACTCCGGTTCCTCGAATCCTTAGTAACCGGGGACGCCTGGTGAAAAAGGATAAGAGGGATTTACCACAGCCGATCATTGAAGTCCCCAAGAATGAGAAGGGGAGCCAGTTGAGACCTGGCACAAGTATGACACCTTCAGAAAAGGGCATACCGGATCTGAATATCCCCATCGGCATGGATGTGTGCGCACACATTGGAGCCGAAAAACTAAAGGGACTTGCCACCGCAATTGAAAGAAGCGATGCGCAAGGTGAAGCTCCAGAAGAAGCAACTCATGAAGAAATAGCTATAAATTATGTGCACACGGAGAGTCCCCGAATAGGACAACGACTAATATCGATATCTACTTCGCAAAGAAAATTGCCACTATCATCGATCTTGATCCCGAGCCCGCATCGCTCACGAATGTAAGAAAAGATCAGATTGGGAAGATTGGAAGAAGGCAATAGCAACTGAATTGCTATCTCTGAATAAAAGAGAGGTGTTTGGGCCCGTATGCCGCACACCTCCCCACATACACCCCGTTGGGCATAAGTGGGTATTTGTTCGAAAGAGAAATGAAAGAAATGAAGTAGTGAGATACAAAGCAAGGCTGGTAGCCCAAGGTTTCACTCAACGTCCTGGAGTTGATTATGAAGAAACATACTCCCCAGTCATGAGTGGAATTACCTTTAGATACTTGATCTCAATGGCAGTGAACTTGAACTTAGAAATGAACTTGATGGATGTTGTAATTGCATACCTCTACGGTAACTTGGATTCGGAGATTTATATGAAAGTCCCTGAAGGAATATCTCTCCCGAACCAAGACAGAGCAAATAGAAATCTGTACAGTGTGAAACTCAGAAAGTCACTGTATGGACTGAAACAATCTGGAAGAATGTGGTATAATCGCTTAAGCGACTTTCTCTGCAAGAAAGGCTACACGAGCAATGAAGACTGTCCTTGTGTATTTATACGATGATCCCAGAATGGATTCTGTATAATCTCTGTGTATGTAGATGATCTGAATATCATCGGGACAGCCGAAGACATAAAAGAAGCAAGCTCCTATTTGGAGTCAGAATTTGAAATGAAAGATTTGGGCAAAACCAAGTTTTGCTTAGGCCTGCAGCTTGAGCATGTCCTTGAAGGAGTCTTGGTACATCAGTCGACCTACACCCAGAAGGTGCTTGAAAGGTTTAGCTTTGAGAAGGCATTTCCCTCAAAAGTACCAATGATCGGAAGGACTTTACAGCAAGAAAAAGATCCTTTCTGACCTAGGGAAGAGGGGGAGGAAGTCCTGGGACCGGAATTCCTATACTTGAGTGCAGTGGGAGCACTCATGTACTTAGCAAACTGCACTAGACCGGACATTGTATTTGTCGTGAACCTGTTAGCAAGGTACAGTGCAGAGCCCACCAAAAGACATTGGCAGGGCATAAAGGACACCTTCCAAGGAAGCAAGGACATTGGATTGTCTTACAGAAAGAATCAAGATCTGAACTTGATTGACTATGCAGATGCTGGGTACCTGTCTAACCCGCATACCGCTAAGTCGCAAACAGGCTATGTATTTTCATGTGGTGGAACTGCAATTTCCTAGAAATCGTCTAAGCAAAGCCTTGTAGCTACTTCGACGCACCACTCAGAAATTATAGCGCTATATGAAGCCGCACGAGAGTGCGCTTGGTTCCGCTGAATGATTCACCACATCCAGCAGTCATGTGAAATGAACATTGTGCAAACCCCCACAATTATCCATGAAGATAATGGAGCTTGCGTTGCACAAGTGCAGACGGGCTATGTAAGCATATCAACCCCAAGTTCCTCTATGCTCATGAATTGCAAAGATGGACAAGATTAAAGTACTGTACACTAAGTCATGTAGACTTGTTCACTAAGTCACTCCCGCATCTAGCTTTGAAAGGTGCGTGCGTGGAATTGGAATGACGAGACTTAGAAAAGTGCAGAATTCAGGGGGAGAATTCTCACATGCCCGCTAATAAATCTTGATCATGAAGATTAAGTACCCAAAAATAAAGTCCTGCAGACCAAATGAATTTGGGTGAATTGTACTCTTTTTCCCTTGACGAGTTTTCCATGAAGTTTCTCGACCAAGGTTTTTAACGAGGCAATTCGTGCATCGCAGCATCACATGTATCATGTACTCTTTCTCCAAATTTTTCCCACTGGGTTTTTATGGAGTTTTGACGAGGCATGAGCATGTTGGGTGAGTGCCCAAGGGGAGTGTTAGGAAACTGGACTCTATCCAGTCCCGATCTAATTGGGCACCCCACCGTAGACTATAAATAGGGACCTAGACCCCTCATTATGTACCCCGATGCAATCTAAAGCAATAAAGAAAGACCAGGAGTTCTCTCTACCTCTCTGTGTTCAATCTATTATTCTGTGATTCTGTGATTGATTCGTTCTTGTTCTAAGCAGAGGAATCGCTCGGACTGGTCTCCAGCGTCGGTTCCTCAACACCCTGAACCACAACCGAGAGAACTTGGCATTGGCTTGCCTCGACCATGGCCTGAACATGAGTCTCCTGTCGTCGACCACGATGTTGTTGCAGTGGAGTACTAAGTCTCGGTCGGCATTGGTGCAAAAGGAGAATGTAACGCCCCAATTTCTGGGAACGGTACGGAATCTTGTAACCGTACAAGATGAACAGTTACGACGTTATTTAAATGTGAGCGATCATCACAACAGTACAAGCTTACAGCAAAAGATCCAATTTTATTACAATATAAGGTTATCATTGTTTTACACAGCGGGCGTGTAAGCCCACAAACCACAATACATTACAAAAGGATCCAAACGGCCTGAGCATAAGCTAAAACCTAAGACCAATCCTCATCCGAATAGATTGGTTCTTCGGGAGCTTCATCCTCCGCAGGCTCTTCTTGCCAACCCTGACCTGCTGTTAATTGTGTTTAGCAAGTAATGAGTACAACCGTACCCAGCAAGTTACAAGGGTAAACCCTAATTTACTATTTGCAAGGATATTCAAGGATGGGAATATATTGGTTTTATTACATTAGGTGGATGCAGTTTTATTTGCAAACAAATAAAATTTAAAGCATTTGCTCCTTAAGATCAGGGGGTTTTATTAACAGATATAGTTCATCATTAGCCAGATTAAATCACCATGAGCTCTACTTATGCGTCGTTGTTGGAATCACCCAATTAACATAGCTTCATTAACCGGAAGCACGGCGTATTCGAATACCATTTATTTCACTCTGCAGAGTTGCTCAACCTTACCCACACGATCCCTTAACTCCCGCGACAGAGTTAAGAAAGCTAGGTCGTTTCACTGCTCAATTCTTTATATAGGCTCTACCCGGTAGCATCACTCAGTCACGGCCAAACATTCAACATAAACTTCCCCTGCCATTTTAAGTGACCACTACCGTTGTTAGGTACCCGCAGCATACCTAACTCCCCAACATCCTGTCATCTCACCCTGTAGAGTTTCATTCGAACTAAGCAGCTACTAAACCAGTGTTGACAAGTCAACTCATGTGGTTTGAGCGATCACTATATCTTTTACTTGGCACAAGGTTCTTGTCCTTATATTTTTCACCTGAGGCATTCAACCACAGCTTCCACTGTGCTCAACAGCACCAACCACCACCAATCCCAACCAGCCTCCATCCCAGGGTAAAGCGATGGGCTAAGTCCGCCACTCGGATTCCCACCAACCTCTCTACCCGAAGTCCAGCACTAAGGTAAAGCGATGGGCTAAGTCCGCTACTCGGATTAACACCAACCTCTTTACCTTAGTTCCAACTTCTTTTAAATTCTACTGGCCCACGGCCAAAGTCACTTAGTAGAGTAAAATGTTGAATGATATGCTCATATATTCATTTATACCATATTTTAATTCATACTAAGGTTGTCAAGGTGAATGTGGCCATCAATCAAAGCAGGGCATATTTCAGTGGTAGGACTTATTTACATAGCATGTCATTCTAAACATTTTATTTTAAGTAATTAATATTTCACAAATAACATTAATGGAAATACTGTAAGTAAATAATTTAAATATCATGGGATTCAAAATGATAAAAAAAACATGTAACTTGCCTTGCTGATCAGGAATTTCAACTAGATCGTAAATTTGGGCAATGGGCTCGGGCTCCGGAGCTGCAACCTCTGCGATCCCGGAAGCTAGCGCAAACACATAAAATAACAACATAAGTCCAAACTTGATTCTAATCAAGTTAGGGAAAATAATCTAAATAAAAAGGAGTAAATTGCATAAAATTTCAAATCAATATGAGGAGGATATTAGGATTTAATTTTTGGATGGGAGAGTGTAGATTTGAAATTTGGTGGAATTTGAACTTATAAAGCTAAATTTGTGAAATGGTGAGATTTAAATTTTTAGAAGTTGAGTTTGGAAAAATGAATGTCAAACTTGAATTTAGGGTATTAAACTGGTCAAAATGGTGTATTTTGGTATTTTTGGGATTTTTCGATTTTTCTGGAATTTTTGAGGATTTTTCTAGATTTTCTAAAAGAAATACACAGTGTTGGGCTCGGCCTGATGAATAGTGCAGCCCAGCCCACTCTTCCCGCGCTGTCGAACCGGCCGGCGGCCCGACTTCGCGCTCAGCCAAGCAGGCCGCGGCCTGCGGCCCACGCAGGCGCGTGGGCAAAGCCCAGCGTGCACACGCGCACGCCCGTCCTATGGGCAACGCGCGGACGGTGCCGACGAGCCAAATTTCGTGAGCGCAGCCGTTGGATGGAGAGACGATGGTAGATCGGTGGCTGAGATTTAAATGAGTGTGGACGGCTGGATAGAAATGGTGTAGACGGCCCCGATATGCCCACTTTGCCCCCGGGAGGTCGTCTTCAACCTCTGGATGGTTCCTCCCGGCGGGAAACAGAGGCTGCCACTTTGAGTAGCGCGGCGATGGCAAGGGCTCTCCGGGAGATTGGGTTTTATAAAAAGATGCATTTACGGCCTGGTGACCTATTTTGAGGCTCTGGGCAATGCGAGGACTAAAGATGAGGGCTAGCGACGGCCAGGAAGACGATGAACTTCGCAGCGGCGCTAGGGGACTTTGGTGGTTCTCTGGCGGAATGGATTGGTTTTTTCACCATCTATGGGGTGCTAGGAACACGGTAGGGGTAGTGGTTTAGCTCGAGGAAGGCCCAAGCGAGCTGGCCACGAGAGTGGTTCTTCGGCCGGCGGTGACCTCCGTCGCCAGGGCGCTAGACAAATGCTCACCCTCCAGCGAGTTTCCCCTCATGTTCAACAGGTAACAGAGACTGTGTTAACCAAAGAAATTGAAAGGAAATCGACGAAATCGTGAGATCGGCTTTTAGGGCTCACCGGCGCAGGGGTGACGATTGCCGGCGCTGCTAGCTATGGGGGCTCAATCGGGTGAGTGAGGAGGAGTGGAGAAGTGTCTGGAGGCGTTTCACAGTGGCCAAGGGGTTTTATATGGCGCGTAGGGCGGTGGCTACAGTAGGGCGGTTTCGGCCACGTTCTTCTCACGCGAATGGAGAGAGGAGAAGTGCACTGCAGTGGCGTAGAGGCGATGAGAGGGAGGTGGCGCGTCTCCTCTGCCGGATTTGATAGCCGGTTGACCCTGTGAGAAGCTGGAACAGTGGGGTACGGGAATGAGCTGTGCAGCGGTGGAGGGAGTAGGCGCCAGGGCAGCGCGGCTCGGTCAAGGAAGAACAGGAGGGGTGCGGCTGACTAGTAGGGTTGTTGTGCAGGGGATGACGTCGAGTGAGGAGAACAGCGCCACAGTTTTAAGCAAGGATGCGACGACGCGTGCAGCAGCAGCTTCGGGAAGAAGGGGGAAGAGGCGCGCGCGCGCGAATGGCGCCAAAGAGAGAAGAAAGTGCATTTGCCGAAAATGGAAAGCATAATTTCACTGTGATTTGCCAAATTGGGAAAGAAATCAAATTCAAACCAAAGTTTAAACAAATTTCAAAAGGTTGAAATTTTGGGGTATTTCAGAGAACAGCAAGGAGTTGCGGTCAAAGCAACACACTAACAAGGGTTACTGCAGATCTAGCTTCAGCCTATGACAGACGGCCTCCTCAGCGCTGCCCAGATCGATTGGGTACTCCGAGCTTGCTCAGAAGGCAATGAGCGCATGGCACAGCCGCTGTTCCTTGGGTGCTATATCAGGAGACCAGGGAATGTGGCAGGTGGAGGGCCGCAGGCCCCTGGGAGGCAGCGGGAGACACACTTTTGCAGGGTGAAAGGAGGGGCAGCAACATTGAGATAGCCTCTATCTGACTGTCCTAGGGCGCGATCAACCTTCCCTGGATGCCTGGCTGGAACCTGCCAGGGGGAGGACTGCTACTGGCCTAACCGGCAGACATCGGCGGTGATTTGGGCCTTTTGCAATCCCTGGCCAAGTGGTTGAGGTCCTTGCAACGGAAGCAGCTGTAGCACCCTGAAAACAGAAAGCAAACACAATATTTAACGCATTCAAATACCTTCCTTATCTCTGTCCATCCATCCCTAATTTCTCTCCCATCAGTTATCTCCTCTCCCGTTTTACATCTCTATCCTCTCTCATCTCTTTTTCCAACTCTCTCTGCCCCTCCCATTCATGTTTCTTTCTCTCTCTCCATCTTCATCTATCTAATTCTCTCTCTCTGCTTTCCATGCGGGTTGGGGCAGTCGTGGGCGGTCAGCCGACTGGCAAGCGGTGACAGCACGCCCAGCAGCGCCTGCGTGCGCGCTTTGATCGTGCGCACGCACCCGCCATGGTAGCGGCGATAGCAGTGTGACGCGGCGGCGTCCAGTGGCCGGCTTGGTGGTGGCAGCAGCGGTAGGCGTGGCTCTTATGGCTGCACATTCGTATGCATGCTCGAGCGCAGAACGCGCAGCTGCACACGCCTTGGCAGCGGCGGGCACGGCAGCGGCGGCGGCGCGGCGGTGGTGGCGGCCCGGTGGGCGGCGGCACTTGGCAAAGACGATGTGAGGCCAGCCGATGGGCGTGGCATGGAGGCGCGCAGGCCGACCGACGGCGTGGCTCAGAGGCGGCGCGTGGCCGACGACCGACGAGGTCTAGAGGCAGCGCATGGGGCCGACGGGTGGTTGGCCGAGGCGCCTTGGCCGGAGAGCGGCGGCGGCCGGCCGACCAGAGGCAGCGGTGGCCGGCCGGAGCGACCGGTGACTTTTCACAGTCAATTGGTTCGGCCATTTGGACGCACAGTCGAACAGCGTTTCGTGCAGTGGTTTCCTAGGCCGTGCAGCGGGCCGTGGTTCATTTGGTTGAACGGCGAGTCGCTCGGCCGAACAGCGATTCGCGCGGCGAATGCTTACAAACGCGATCTTTTCCAGCCGAACGACCTTTCGGTATCCTTACCACAATTTTATCATAACTCTTACCTGAATCACTTCTATTTTATCTCGTAGGGTCACATGTGGCTTTTGAGGGAACGTTCGGACAGTTGCGCACCCCGGATCTTTCGTGTAGCCTGTCCGCCGAGCGGGCTCAAGGCAAGTACCTCGCGGCCGTGACCTTCCCGTTTCGTAAATTACATGTTCCAGTTTACTTGTCACATTATCATTGAGTATACTTATCATGTTACTCATGCTTGCTTGACTAATACCATATCGCTAAAATCATATCGTTAATATCACCTGGCTCATATCATACTGCTTAGCTAACGTCGCATCACTACCATTACCTGGCTCACATTATATCACTTGGCTAATATCCTATCACTAAAATCACATCACTAAAGTTACCTGGCCAATTTTATACCGCTAAAGTTACCTGCCTACTAGCGTGTCACTAAATCTTATCTGGTCAATATCATATCATTAGTGTTGTCTGGTTATTATTATATCGTTCACATTTGCTTGTTTATAGACGATTAATATTGCATGCGTGCCATGATGTTCTAGGTTATTTTAGTTCACTTGCTACTCTGTAATTAGGATGTTCAGTTAAATGTTCTAGAGTTCATGCTTTTAATTAGTATTTTATAATCTGTGCTTAAATTGTTAATGGGGGGTAGCATATGAACATGCTTTTAACTTAGGATTAAATTATTGACACTCTTTGATATTAGGGCTGCTATGTTTTAGTTTCAAAAATTATGTTCCAATAATTGTTTGATGTTGTATTTGAGCCATGAATGATGTATGTATTAAATCTGTTAATCTGACTAATAATCACTTATCACATAATAAAACTTGATTGGTTGATAACCTTGTGTGAGCCATATTATTATATCTCTTTAGGTTAATCACTATTACCTTATAATTATTCCACATCGCCCTCATATCAGAGACTACGACTCTCTATTTTCAACTCTAGCACATCTTTCCACTTCACATAACTTTATCATAGTCTTATCATCGCCATCTCTTAGTTTTCTCAAATTCATACCTTATAAATTGTCCATGATATATCAGTTACCTTATCACCAATCCCATCTCTACGGTCTCATTGTATTAAATCGTTACCCTCATAATTTTACCTTAAATCATTCATGACACCCTAACTATATCATGGATAATTCGCTAAATAAAGAACTAAGGGTTATCACGCCGAGGCTACCCACATATAGGGGTCATTTCCACCCAACCTGGTAACGTACGGGGGCCGTACATTCTCGTTACACAGGATATTACATCCCGTCTGCGGTTATACAGTCGTGGACAAGGTTGTGCCTGACTATTCTCGTATAATCGGGTATGTGGGATGAGGTCGCCGGCACCTTTGCTATAACTTGCTATAACTTATCACATAACAACTATCTTTAATACACGGTCTCTATGATATCCATCTCCCATTTATGACAGTATCTCCGATATCAGTTGTGCGTTGCTTTCATCTTGTACCCGTTATTTACTTGTGATGCTTGTCCTTTATTTCACGTGGTTGCATTACTTGTCTTTACTCACTGTGTTGCGATCGTTGTTGGGTACTTGCTGAGATTTCTAAATCTGACGCTTGCTCTTTTCAGTCTCAGGTAAAAGGCCAGTGGAGTGATAGCATCATGCATGGGTGGGAGCACTCGAGTTTTCAGCACCGTGGTTTGCCACTGTTTTGTTGTTTCATTTGTTCTTTATTTGGTTAGAAGTGGACCGGTCCCATATTTTAAACATTTATTCCAGCTTCCGTTTGTTCTCTATTAAAGTGTCAATAAAGTTTTAAACTCTTTATGATTTTTTTTGTTGTTCTTATTTATTCTTCATTTTGATGATGACGCTCCACAGTACTATTTATGTGGGGGTGTTACAGCAGCGCAGCAGCAGCAAGCACTCGGAATGGAGATGAGTGGAGGATAAACAGTTGAAGCATTTATGCATTAGGAATCCGGACGGTCCTTTGCATTGATCACGACTAGCATGCTGCTCCTCCCGGATGCTGTGGCCGACCTAACGCCGGGGCCTACGCTGCCTGGCCTGTTGGCAGCCTTCCTCGACTGGAGGAGCAGGTAAGGAAGGAGGTGTCCAGTGGAGCTTTGCCC
>JAYEVI010000074.1:0-100000 GCA_036346575.1 Dendrocalamus sinicus | reverse complement strand
CGTCCAAGGATGCGCCCGACCGCAGGGACGCCCCACTCAAGGAGTCGTCCGATAGGCCCAAGCGTGGCCAGCAAAAGTCGCGGCGAGGCCGTGACGCCCTCGACATCGGCGGTTCCGACGGCGCCCCGCGGCCGGGCGGTCGGGGGCGCTGAGGCCAGGGGCGCGGCCGTGGCCGGGGCCGCGACGATAAAGGCCACGAAGATTATGACGACCAACAACAGGGGCTGTGGTGCGTAGTCCACAGTCGTGGCAACCACGACACCCGCACGTGCATCTCTATCACGGCGCTCCGCGATAGCGTCACCAGGGACAGGAACCTGGAAGCACGCCCGCCCGTGGTGGCCCACGTACAGCACCCATACAAAGCCCCCGTGCACATTCAGGCACAGGGGACGCAGCACCATGAGGGTCCTCTGCGGATCCAGGCCCACGTGCAGCAGCCTCAGGAGGGCTTTCTGCACCTACAGGCTCCGGAGGCCACCCACGGAAGGGTTATCAACGTCATCTCCGGGGGCTCCTCGTTGGGGAAATTTAACTTTTTGCCACTCTTAACATTGCCACCTACTCAAATGCCATCCTCTACATTGCAATTAATATTTTGCCACTCTCCAGCCTACGTGGCGCCTAGTCACCGCCATGTCACGCCCGCGCCTCCACTGCTCCCGCGCCGCCGCCGGCCTCCTGCGCCGCCGCCCGCCTCCTCGCGCGCCGCTCGACCTCCCCGCGCCTCCCACGCCTCCCGCGCCGCCGCCGGCTCGCGCCGCGCGCGCTCCCTGCGCCGCCACCGGCCTCCCAGCGCTGCGCTGCGCCGCCCGCCTCCCGCGCCGCCGCCGCGCGCCCGGCCTCCCGCGACGGGACGCGCGCGCGGCGCGCGCGCGCAGCGCTGGCGCGCGAGGCGCAGCAGCGCGCGCACGGCGGCGCGGAGGCGGCGCGCGCGGGAGGCACGGGAGGCCGGCGCGGCGCGGCGCGGGAGGCGCGGGCGTGACATGGCGGTGACTAGGCGCCACGTAGGCTGGAGAGTGGCAAAATATTAATTGCAATGTAGAGGATGGCATTTGAGTAGGTGGCAATGTTAAGAGTGGCAAAAAGTTAAATTTCCCCTCCTCGTTGGAGTTTGCCTCGGTACGGCAGCGGAAGGCCTACGTGCGGAGGTTACACCACGTGGCGGCATATCCAGCACAGGCACCGCCGGCCTAGGCACAGCATGAGGTCACGTTCACCCCCGTCGACGCCGAAGGCGTGGAGCTTCCCCACCATGATCCCCTGGTCGTCCGGGTCATAATAGCGGGCTGCGATGTGGGACGCGCCCTAGTTGATGGCAGAGTTCCGCGAACATTCTGTCGCGCAGCCTTCGACCGATGGGGATCCCAAGTCGCCTCGCCCATCAGAGTCCCGCTACAAGGCTTCGAGGACAACCTCTACGGCGCGCCGCCAAATATGCTCGCAAGTCTCCTTCGCCAGACGATAATGAAAGGGTCGAAGACACCACATTTGACGTCGCCGACCTCCCATACCCATACAATGCCATCTCAGCGCCCAATCTCAACGCCGGGCGGTACCGCATCACGCCTATTTATGCATGAAGCTTCCGGCCGCGAGCCATCATTATCGCTCGGGCGACGGACATGGCCCGCGCACGAGCACGGCACCAGATGCCCCCGTCGCGGCGGGCAGCGGCACACCTAGGGTCGGCACCGCCGTGCGAAGGCACACGGCGACATCCGGAGGCAACCCCGCAAGCCCTACCGATAGTGCAGCTACTAGAGACTCCGGCCGCGCTGAGCACAAACGGTTAGTATACCCCCCCTCGTATGTAATCGCTTACCCGCGCAAACGGGAAGGTAATAAAGTTCCGCATGTAGCCAACTTATTACCGCTGTGCAAAAGCACGCGGCGAGCACACGTGGAGGCCTCGCCTACGCGTGTGCTCCCGCAGTATAAACCAAAGATGCACGTTCGCGTGTACACTCTCCGCAGCTAGGGGTGCGGGTATGAGTATAAACCAAAGACGCACGTTCGCGTGTGCACGCTCCGCAGCCAGGGGTGCGGGTATGAGTATAAACCAAAGACGCACGTTCGCGTGTGCACTCTCCGCAGCCAGGGGTGCGGGTATGAGTATAAACCGAAGATGCACGTTCGCGTGTGCACTCTCCGTCAAAGACACAGGCATGAGTATAAACGAAGACGCACGTTCGCGTGTGCACTTTCCGTCAAAGACACGGGCATGAGTATAAACGAAGACGCACGTTCGCGTGTGCACTCTCCGACAAAGACACGGGCATGAGTATAAACGAAGATGCACATTCGCGTGTGCACTCTCCGTCAAAGACACGGGCATGAGTATAAACGAAGACGCACGTTCGCGTGTGCACTCTCCGTCAAAGACACGGGCATGAGTATAAACGAAGACGCACGTTCGCGTGTGCACTCTCCGTCAAAGACACGGGCATGAGTCTAAACCAAGACGTATGGGGGGACGCCTCTGCACGCACTCTACGGAGTATAAATAAGACGCGGATGTTCTCCCTGCGCACTCTACTGAGTATAAACAAGACGCGAACCCCGCGCACGCCAGGGACTTCGTCCTTGTGCGTACTCTCCGGAGTATAAATCAGGCGTGGATGCCTAAACAAGTCGTTGTGCGGAGGCCCGCCTTCGCACACGCCAGTCCATGAGACTCTAAACAAGTCGTTGTGCGGAGGTCCACCTTCGCACACGCCACCCATGAGACTCTAAACAAGTCGCAGCGGAGGTCCGCCGCACACGCCACCCATGAGACTCTAAACAAGTCGCTGTGCGAGGTCCGCTTCGCACACGCCACCCATGAGACTCTAAACAAGTCGCAGCGGAGGTCCGCCGCACACGCCACCCATGAGACTCTAAGCAAGTTGTTGTGCGGAGGTCCGCCGCACACGCCACCGAGAGACTCTAAGCAAGTCGTTGCGGAGGTCCGCCGCACCGCGCCACCACGAGACTCTAAGCAAGTCGCAGCGGCGGTCCGCCGCACACGCCACCACGAGACTCTAAGCAAGTCGCAGCGAGGTCCGCCGCACATGCCATCCACGAGGCGCTAAATAGGTCGTTGTGGGGTCCACCACAGTATCAACAACTGCCGCCGCACACGCTAGCTCCACAGAGTACTCAACGCGCGAACCCCGCGGGCGCATTGGCACCCGGGCGACGAGCAGGAACCAGCGCCCGTATGGTTCACACCAACGGCCCGCTCCGCACGCGATGCGACCGCGCGCCCCTAATTATCAGGAGATCTATATATCGGAAAAATCTTCCAAGTACAGAGGCCCGACAACATCCCTGCCGCTCTAAGTAGCTATTTGGCAGGCTCGTCCTTAACACGCGGTAAGGACGGGGTTCCGCCGGAAGAAGATCGGCCCGCCCAAAAGTCCAGCGATTCTTCGGCCCTTCGCTAGGGTCGAAGGCGTCGCCGGGTCGCAAGGTCGGCCCCAGCAGGGAAGCTGCCCGGGACATAGGCAAAAGTCAAAATGTATGGAGCAAGCGTGCACTTCATTCACAAAAAGAGGGGGCATTACAACGCACGCCTACACCCAGGCACCACGGCGTCACACCTGCGGGTTCCCGGCGCCTTCGGAGGCCTCGGCGCCGCCCTCGTCGCGTCGAGGGACCCCGTCAAGGAATTGGCCGAGGCTCCCCTCCCCGTAAAGTGACTTCCGGAGTTCGACCCGCGCTGCGTCTGCCCCAATGTAATCCCAGATCCGTTCATAAAAGGGCTTGATGACGCAGCGAGCGGAGCGGACGGCACCGGACATTACTCCGACCCCGCTGGGCATCTCCAGCTGGGGGTCCTCTAGCCCAGTGACATGTGTGCAACCGCGGTGTTGCAGGAGCGCGCACACCAGGCATGCCGATGTGTACGCGCAGTGGTTGCCGAAGGTCGTTGCAGCGCCGTGCGCGACGGTGGCGGCATCTCCGACCCAGCGGAGAGTCCACAGCAGTTCCTCCGGGCCGAAGGCGTGGTCTGGCACTTTGGCCACAAGCCCTTGGAGATGGCTTTCCAGCGCTTGCATGGCATTCCATGCAACCACCGACGCCTCGCCAATCGTCCGATCACGCTCCACTAGGGTCAGGGCGAGTTCGCCTTTTCCTTCTCTAGCGAGGCGACCTGTTGCAGAAAGCCATCCCGCCGCCACAAGCTCTGCTGCCGCGCCTCGCGGCCGACTCCGCGGCCGACGCAGAAGTCCTTCGACGTGCGCCTTCGCTTCGGCGCACTCCGCTTCCAGCTGGCGGATGCGGGCATCCTGGGCAGAGCGGGCTCCCGAGGCCTCGCGTAGCTCCTCCTCGGCGGCCCGCAGCCTGTCCTCAAGCGCCCGTTGGGCACGAGTATAGGCCGCTTGCACGGCCTGCCCCAGCACAAGTGTCTGCAGAATGGAAAAGCTTAGCAAGCTCAGCCGGCCCAGGCGTGGTCGTATGAGTACTTACCCTCACCCCAGACACCTCGAAGGCGTCCCCGAGGCGCGCCGCCCCGTAGGCCTGCAGCGCTTGCTGGTCGACGCTGGTAGCCGCGTCATCCACAATCCCGCGCCACGCCCTCAGCGTCTCCGGGGGAGGCACGAAGTCCGCGGGGCTCACACGCGCGGGGGCCCCGTGTTCCGCCAAGCGCTCCTCCGGAGTGACGCTGCACACAGGGAGGCAGGTAAGCACCGCAAGACATAAAAGAATACGCCAGGGTAAGCTAGGCCACCCTACCTTCGGTAGCAGAAGGAGGGCTTCGGGGACCCGCCCCCTATTCCCAGACGGGGCTGCGGTGGCGTCAGCCCCCGCAGGAAGCATGGTCCCGCAGCGAGCAGAAGCCTCCGCGTGCGGGGCCGGCGACGACCGTTCCTGCACGGTGGGCGGCGTGGCCAGGGGGGCAGGGGGAGCGCACGCCGCAGGGTCTTCGGCATCTCCATCAGAGTCCCACAAGCTTCTGATGCCCGTCGCCACGACGAATCCGCGCGGCGTCCGGTGGAGCTCCGGCCGTACACACGGCCGCTTAGCTGGGGCAGGCAGCAGCAACCCCGCCCCCACAGTCGCTGCCGGAGAGGCCCCTGCGGCTGCAGCACCCGGGGGCGAAGGTTCCGCCGTAGCAACTTTTACACAGGGCGCCTCGACTTCTGCTGCTGCTGTTGGTGAAGGCAGCACGGTTTCGTGCGCCCCCACGGAGGGCGTCTCCGGCACCACAGCGGCAACTTCGGTGGGCGGTGAGACTTCCCCCCTCCGGCTGCTCGTGGCAAACCCGCCGTCCAGGGCGCTCGCTGAAGATCCCTCGCCTCCGGCGTCCGCACCATCCAAGCCTGAATAGGCATACTTCGCCGAATCCGACTCCGCGTCTGTCGCGCTTCGAAGCCGTGAGCACCGCTGCACTGTGCATGGCAGCGCCCGCCGGCTCCTCTTCCGAGACGGCGCCTTCTTCTTCTTCGCTGCACCATCGTCCGGAGCGACACGGTCCGGCACGGCAAGGCCTAGGGCCTCACACACGTGGTTTATTCGCCCCAGCCCCAGCCCCGCCTCGGCGATAGCAGATGCGCGTTGCTCATGCTCCCTGCCGGTGTATGGCCCCAGGAATACGCGCGCGGCCTGCTCCGCCTCCTCCAACCACATCCCTAAAGCAAAGGAGATAACGTTAGAATACAACGCATTTCGCGTGAACAAAGGAGAGACACGGTCGAGGCTTACGAAGACTGGAGGGCGCCGGCAGCAAGCAGATCGATGGCGAAACATTGTCGTCCCGACACTTCTCGGCGGCAAGACGCCAGTCGCGGGCAAGCGGTGCCACGCCGTACATCACGTACTCTTCGGCGAGGTCGCGCATGTTGAGGCGGGCGGCGACGCCTACGAGCCGCCGGGCCCTCCGCCTGTCCTCATCATCGAGCGTCCGGCCGGGCGAAGGCTTGAACGCGATCAGTCGGCCTATGCACTCAAGACCGCTCCCGCTCTCCACACGGTGGTAGAACCACCGCTTCACCAGTAAGACTCCCACTTCCCGCGAGTGGAGTTCGCAGGGAAGAGCTTCTTGCATGTCGCACAAAGAATAAAGGTGATGCCGCCAAAGCTCGACAGCGTCCCGTCCTTCCGATCCTTGGGATGGCACCGTGCCTCGTGAAGGTGGGCAAACAACGAGGCGCTGGGCCAGCACGCCCCCGAGCGTAAGGCCCAGTTGTACACCGCGAGCCGGGCCACGGCGTTCGAGTCGATTGCGCCACCCAGCCCGGCGTCCGCAGCCGTCGCCGCCCACGATCGCCGCCACCGAATCGCGGAGCCCAGCGTCGAAAAAAGGCAACGAATCGACGACCGCCCGACCTTCGAGTGCGGTTCTGTCTCATCGGTGGCGGGCAATTGTACCGCCTGGCACTCGGACAGCTTCCCCGCGCGCAGAAGCCCTTGGATCGTCTTCTCGGTCATGAGCGAGGGACCTAGCTCGTCGAAGAACGCGCCTTCCTCCTCCGCCACCGACCACTGCCTGTCCGCCGCCGCTGGGTCGCGTTCTTTGAGCGCGTACTTCACCTCCAACCGCGAAGGTCGCCGACGGATACCGCAGACACCACCCGCTTGACCACGCTTGCCGTCACACGCCATTGCTTCTCCGGGACGGAGGATAGCGGCGAAGAATACTACGCAAGTATGGAAGGCAATGCAAGCAAGAAGGGGGCGTCCAACTGTGGGAGCGTGGTCATGAGGGCTACTTCAAGGCACCTCGCCCCAATACCGAAGCGTCGCGACAGTCCGTGTACGGGACGCGACCGCAGTCATACAAATGCCCGTCCAGCGCAATTCCCCATAACCAAAGGTGAAAGGCCACGACCACACCGCAGCGGCCAGCACAGCACGACGCCCCCTAGCCACCATTAAAGGCGCAATAATGGGCCCTGGGATCACAGCAGCTTCGGCGCTGCGCCATTCATCGCCCGCCCCCGTGTCCCCCCTCCCTAGGGAAGAGGTGAGCGGCCGCGGGCATGCAACCGTCTATCCCGCCGCGCACCAGTCATGAGCCGCCACGTGCCATGTGCGTGCCGAGGCGGGTCGCACGGTATGGGAACCTAACCTGGCGGACTGGGGCCGCGTGATTCGTGAATCTTACGGCGCGAGACCGTATCGTCAGATCTCAAGTCACCGCGCGCGTGGCGGTGTTCACGATGCGAGGCGCCAGCTCCGCTGCCACCCGTTCAAAGGGTAGGGGACGGAGCGCGCGCGTCTGCTTTGGCTAGGCGACAACTCCGCTGCCACCCGTTCGAAGGGTAGGGGCGGAGCGCGCGCGTCTGCCGGTGGGCGCCGGCTCCGCCACCCGCTCGAAGGGTAGGGGACGAGCACGCGCTCGCTTCAGCTGGCGCCACTCGCGCCACCCGCTCGAAGGGTAGGGGACGGAGCGCGCGTCTCTGCCGGTGGCGCCCGGCTCGCGCCACCCATTCGAAGGGAAGGGGACGGAGCGCGCGCATCTACTTCGGCTGGGCGCCAGCTCCGCTGCCACCCGTTCGAAGGGTAGGGGATGGAGCACGCGCGCATCTACTTTGGCTAGGCGCCAGCTCCGCTGCCACCCGTTCGAAGGGTAGGGGACGGAGCGCGCGCGTCTACTTTGGCTACGGCGCAGCCCCTGGTCAAGTTTGGAAAAGTTCACAGGCCGCAGGGACGGAGGGGGCGAAAGGACTTGGCAACATGGCTTCGGCCCTGTGAAGCCCTTTGCCATGAGAGGCTCCTGTTGTAGGGGTAGCCCCCACCTAAACCCAGCAGGCCTGCTAGGAGGTTATAAGGCCCAGAATAGGCCATGTGTAATGACATAAGTGCCCCCGGAGGGGATAACCAGATGTAAGGGTATAACTGTAAAAGCACTCCTCATGTGTGCATATATATGAATACAGGTCATGGGGAGAAGGCAGGCCATTACTCATCTCCTCACTCTCCACTACCATCTCTCTCTCTGTTTGGTCTGTAGCCAAAACAGCTAGTTTTTCAATGGAGAGGTTGTGTAGTGAACTATGGGCAATCAAGATATAACCTTTGAGGCTCTAATAAAGTGGCTTGCATGTTGAGCAGTTCAAGGGCACTTGGAAGCTTCAATTTTAGAATTTTAGTGTGTGAGAGTAGTTTAGGCCATACTGTGCATCACTCCTACTTACTTGACCATGTGGGTTCAAGTGACATCTTTGCACTTATTATTCTTGGATTCAGTGATTCCTAGATGGCTTGGAGGCTTGCTCTTGGTGACCTTCCAAGGAAAATCTTGTGTAAGGCACTGGGAGGGTTGTGAAGGTTTGGAGTCTACCTATCCGTAGAGGACTACCATGAGTTGATTGCTCGAATCATTGCACAGTTTCAAGTAGGAGGTAGACTCTTGTGAGAGTGCTCTAATGTGGAATAGAGGATATCGCCGAATCTTTGAGACCTTGGTAGAAGTTTTGGTTATCTCTAGTCCTTTTTATGTTTCCACATTTACATTCATGTCTTTTAATTCCTAGATCACTAGACTTATGTAGGACAGAAACTTTAGTTGCAAAACTTCACTAGAAATTTTAGAAATTCATTTTCAAATGCTGAAAATGCAAAACCATTTAAAAATACTAAAAATCATGAAAACTCCCAAAATGCATAAATAATGATTTTACTAGTTTTGGAAAATTTGGGTTGTTATAGTTATGTCAAATGTTGATTGCTTAGCTATACCATGCAATTGAGAATTTTTTAAATCACCTATTTTTTCTTCTAAGTTACAATAATATACTAGCATTTTTTATTTTACACTAATAACCATTTGTCACTCCACCATTGAGTGAGTTGGGCTAGTCTCCCAACGGTTGCATGCCAAGTGTCCAAGTCGCTCACCAGTTGCACGACTAGTCCCTTCGGCTACTAGTCGCTGAACTGTTGGGTGACAGCCCCTAGTCGCGCAACCATTTGGCGACTACAGGTGATACAGGGTCGCCCGATCTTCTCGACATAGGATGGATACTCACGGGAGTCTTGATGAATCGTAATGATCCTCCAATGCCAATGCAAGGGACGAACACTCTTTAATCCGCCAAAACACACTCGTGTTGATTTCGCCGACCACCAAGCGAAGATCAATCGTGCACCCAATTCCCAACGGAAAGGCTGAACGATCTTGATTGAAGAGAACGCTCCTAATTCCCTATGGAACTTCGGCAGCAATGCTAAACTCGAACAAACTTTAGTAGATTGATTTTTCTCAAACGTGGTCTAAGCCCTAAAGGCTGCCATTACAAGGCTTATATAGCCCCTTGGGACGTCCATATGGTCCCCAAACCAATTACAACTCAACCCTACATGGTTTTAGATATGAACTCTCACAAAAAGGAAACTACAGTTTTCACCCGTCATATTGTTTTGATCATAACTTTTTATCCGTGATGAATTTGAAGGTGGGACCAGATGCATTGCGTAGCCCTTGAAATTATCTTTCCAACGATACAAGAACACCTGAATCGGACTCCGTTTGTGAAAGTTATGGCCTTTTTAGTAACTGCCTGTCAGACTGTCCCGAACCGAATCCGAGTTGAATCCGAGTTTGAATTGGGTTGAGCACGTGGGAAGTCTGAATTTGGCTTGAAAATCTTATCCAAAACTTGTGGTTTAAGTCCTTGGGCTCCTCCCTTTTGCTCTCCCATTGCATGGGCTTCTTTCCTCTCATGACTCGTGGCCAATTGGTCCTTCTCCACTTGATCTTCTGTTGCTTCAAATCTGAGAACACATAACATATTTGCATTAGGTAGTATGCTATTCTCATCTAATGTAATGGAAGACTCTCTAAGAAACAAAAGCACCTGTTGTTGAAGTAGCTTAGCTCTTGCTCTTGTCATATGACCTTTTCGAGCCTCATCACTAGCTTTGTCATGCACACTTGGAGTGGATGAAGAATGTGTAATAGAGATGTCCTCATCAACAGGGCTATAACCCATGTGCGCCCAAGCACACTTCACCATTTCTGAGGAGGAGGAGTAGAACAGGCGTGAGGAGGAGGGAGTTGAGCGACCGTGAGGAGGGAGGAAGGGAAGGGGAGAAGAGAGGAAAGGAGAAGAGGGGGAGAGAAAAAGAGGAGAGGGAAGTTCAGGAACTATCTGTGATGACAATTTTGAACCGTCTGTGATAACACTGTCTGTAATAGTGTGGATATTTCGCTTGGGTAATTTCTAAGGACTTAACTTTGTATGTCATTGATCTGAGACTTATCGTACAAATCACATGTCTAGTATGGGATGGATCTAGCTAATTAATTTGTGATATTTCAGTTTTGATTCCGCCGTTGTGATGAACATGGTTGCTAATTTCCATGTGGCACAAGAGGGGGCTAGATGGCAAAACCTTAGCATGGTGGAGTTGTGTTGAGATTGAACATTGTAAAGGTCTTGTGATAATCATATAGCTGTACGTCAAAGGAAGCGTGTATTGGCTGGCATGATAAGTGCATTATTTCTTGTAGGTAAAGTTGTGCAACCTCTGCAGAGTATAAAACTATCCGAATAGCTATGTCCCCGGTTATGGACAATGCTCGGTGATTTCATACGAGAGGTAGAGTTTTCATAAAAATCTGGTTGGGTTAAGTTGGGAAGTGAATGGTTAGTTTACCGTGGTTCATTACGTGAATAGTTAGTTCACGGGTGATTCATTGGAGTGAATGGTTAGCTCACTTATGGTTACTTTCAATTCTTATGATTATTTACTTATTAATCATTTTCAAAATTTGCTTTCAATCTATTTATTGTATTTACTTCAAATTATTGCTTTCTGCAAAATAACCACTTAGCCATCACTTGGTAAGTATTGCATATTATATTGTATTTTTGTTACAAACGACTTGCTAAGTACTCTATGTACTCAGGGCTATATCTATATCTACTCAATTCAAGAAGAAAAACCATATTATAGGAGGTATCTAAAGGGGGATACTTTGACAACTTCACAGATTAGGACTTTACTCATAGTCAATTGCCTGTGGGCATGTCAAATGGCTACTACGCTTATTTTTGTTTTCCGCTGCTAGTTTTTTGAGCCCTTCAAGCTATTATTTGTAAACTTGGCCATAAGGTCACAACTCTGATAATTAATAATATTTGAGCCTTTTTTTAGTTAACCGTGATATGGTCAATACTTCATCTATGTTACACTATGTGCACTAGTGTGATCTTGACTAGTGCAGAATACACAGGAGAATCCAGATTTGTATATTCGGGTCTCGACAAATAACTTGCAGCTGCTAGTATCTTTTGACAAGGCTATAAACAAGTTACTGCCTCTTATGGAGCGATGGATATTTGGTGCATGAATTAAGTCACGGTTTTTAAAGTGGCTATATACATGTGTGGATGTTTTTTCTGAAGAAAAGTCTTGATGCATCAGGATATTTTTCTCTTGATCTTATCTCTCATTGATCTATTGCTGCAACATAATTAGAGTTGGATTAGTATTTCCAAATGGAGGGAGTACCTAAAAGATCGTCGCTCACACAATATATGCTTCTTGGTAAAAATATCTTAGATTTTCACCTAGATATCAAATAATTATATAACCATCACACTGAACCGTGTCATGAAACAACAGACCTGATGGATATGTTTTTATTTCCTTTTGAGTCTCATGTGCAATAACATTTTCTTTTCCTTTGATGTGCAGTTTGTTGCGTTATTCTATCAGCACCTGGTTGTTCAAAGAAGGGTAAGGGCAATTCTAATTCATTTTATATTTCGTGGAGGGTACTTCTGTTTTCTCATCTCAATGTAACTATTCTTGATATTCAAGGGGAAAAAGTAGGATTATCTGTATTTGATGAGATGAAAACTAATTAGAACATCAAGGACAACTAAGATGGACGGAGTGAGAGACCATGTGGTTATGACGCCATGTTTGTGATGAGTAATTGATGAGTATTTTGGAAAGTTTGAGTTTGGTTCGTTCGTTTCGTGCCATGGTGGCATTTGACTCAGTTGGGTTTGGTTAGTCGGACTTGAGGCGTATTCTTCTTCCCGGTTGAGCTTTTGGGCCATTTTATACTTGAGTATCATTAATTGATGCTAATTGTGATTATATGTGTCGAGCGGTGCTATGTGATGTTTTTCTTATCTGTGATGGCTGCAGAACGTCGAGGCGGAGTCATGGCGAGGCACGGGATGACCGGACTAGGTGCAGGCGGTGCCGAGGTCAGAACGGTCGAGGTGTGCCGAAGACGGCGAGGACTCAAGGTGGTTGCGAGGCTTGGACGACAAGGAATGCGGAAGCTTCCCGGAAGGTGCAGGAGGGGCGTTTCGGTAAAAACGCGAAGCGGTTTGGGTCTTTGATTAGCGGGTGAAGCGAGGGAGTGCATGCATGTCTTGAGAGGGGAGTGCATGGCTTTTAGGGTTTTGCTTTTAGTCAAAATTGCCTTTGGGAAGGTTGTTTTGCTTTGAGGCTTTAGTTGGTGAGGAGTTGTTGAGAGCAGGAGAGCAGGTGTTCGAAGCTCCCTGTCTCCCTGTGTGAGTTTGTGAGAAGATGTGAGGAGTTCTTGGTTTTGGGAGAGATGGCATCAGTTCTTGATTCCTTAATCATGTATGGAGACTTAGTGAGTTTGATTTCCTTGTATCAATCATGTATGGGGACTCCTCTGTAATCCTTGGTAGTTTGGGAATGAAATCACTGAAGTTTATTTCTTGCCTCCTGTTTTCTTCGTGTTCTTGCTCTGTGTGATTTCTCTTTTTTCTGTTTTGGTGTTGGTTCTTGCTGAGGAGTAGCAAAATGGGTTACTGTGATCTAGGAGATGCTCCAAGGCCATTTGGCTAGTCATTCCTGAGAGCGAACCACGTTTAATTTTAGTTTTTGCTTCCCAGCCTCCTCTGTTCCTTCCTTTTTCTAGGGTTTTTCTTCAGAGGTTACTTGGCCTCTTTTGATTCCCTTCATAAGATGGCATGAAACTTGGGGTTTTTAAGGCTTGAGAACATTGCTAAGATGATTCCAAAAGCTCATGATCAAAGCCTTTGGAATGTTGAGTAATTTGGGTTTTTGCCTCTTCACTGCTCTATTTTTAGTTCTTAGCCCAAATCTTTAATTCTTGCTCTAGAGGAGGTTTCTCTTGGTCCCCTAGGTTTTCCTTGGTAATTTGTTTGTTAACTTACTGTTCTGGGCTGAAAAATCCAGAGGGAAGTCTCAAATTTTCTTACATTCTGGAGTTCTCAAATTTTCTGAAAAATTCAGGCTATAGCTGAACCTCTGCCTCTGCCCGAAATCAAGGCCGGTCTGACCAGAACTTAACCGGCGGTCAGACCGGGTCTTGGCCGACAGTCAGACCGCCATTGGGCTTGCGGTCAGACCGGCGGTGTGCGGGCGGTCTGACCGGCCAACGCACACCGGTCTGACCGGCCTCCCTGCAGTACATGCTACTGTCTTGGTTCTTCTGCGATATGCCTTCTAGGTGTTCTCCTTGATACCTTATGTTCCTCCTTCGCTGTTCTTCATGTATTTTTCAGTAAGCTTTTGATTTAGCACATGATTTTTATCGTAGGGGTGGCCCCCACCTAAACCCAGCAGGCCTGGTAGGAGATTATAAGGCCCAAAATAGGCCATGTGTAATGACATAACTGCCCCCAGAGGGGATAACCAGATGTAAGGGTATAACTGTAAAAGCACTCCTCATGTGTATATATATGAATACAGGCCATGGGGAGGGGAGAGGCCATTATACTCATCTTCATCACTCTCCACTACCATCTCTCTCTCTGTTTGGCACGTAGCCACAACAGTTGGCGCCGTCGTGGGAGGACAAGGACAAGCCCAAGACCAAGAAGAAGGATGGCACCAAAAAGCTTCATCGGCGGCGAAGGGAAAGAAGACGGCTGGGCGGGCGGCACGTGAATACGAGCCGGCATCGGCGCCGAAGGCGGCGGCGGCGCGCGCAGTGCCGTGGTCGCGGCGCCGACGCTCGCGCTACAACAACCGACCCGCCGCCGCCGCTGCGACGTCCAATGCCGGCGCTTTCGCGCTCGGCGACCGACCCGCCAGCGCCGCTACAGCGACATCAACCCCATCGCTGCATCGCAACGATAGCCCCGCCACCCTCGTCGGCGGCGCGTCGAGCGGCGGGGTAGCCGCAACGGCATCCGCGGATCTCGAGATCGTGGCGATGGTCCTGCACCGACCGTCCCGCTGGGTGTTCGGCGGCCCGGCGGCACTGCGGTGGAAAGCGCCATACTAGCAGCCCTCAACGCATTCGAGCGGGAGCTAGGGGACCTTCACGGAGCCGTCCGAGATATGCAAGAGGCTCGAAGCCAGCAGCGCGCGCCGATGTCGCGCCGAGCCCACGCCGAGAGGGCGGACGATCGCGGCCCCCACGTCTAGCCGCGTGCCGCTGCGGCGTGTAGATCCGGAGTCCCCGCTTTCAGCGGGGCTGCAGCAGGCGGCATGGCCCGAAGACTTCAAGTTTCCTAGCGCCATCGACCCGTACAAAGGCGACACGGACCCCCGCGAGTTCGTGCGCGTTTACAAAACCGCGATCGAAGCCGCGGGCGGAGATGACACCACAAAGGCGAAGGGACTCCCCCTCGCGCTGCAAGGCGTGGCGCTCTCTTGGTTCTTTACCATAGAGCCGGGTTCCATCTACGCGTGGGAGCAGCTCCGCGATCGCCTTCACAACAACTTCCAAGGAAACTATGTCGAGCGAGTCGACGCGGACCAACTCTTGTTTGTGAAGCAAAAACCTCGGAAGCTCGGGACTATTTCAAGCGCCGCCAAGATTCGATGCCAAGTGAAAGACGTTAATGAAACCACTATCGTTAATGCAGCCATACGGGGCCTTCGTCGGGCCCGATGGCGAGTACAATGCGCGAAAGCCAATCAAGGCGGTGGCGGCTCTTCGACAAAATGGAGGAATACGCCAGGGCGGAAGAAGGCGCGCGCGAAGGCAAGGTGGCGACTCGACACCAACCAAAGCCGAGCCTCGGCAAAGCCGTAGCTCGGCGAAGACGGTTCTTGAAGGAAAAACGTGGCGAGAGTCGTCCAGGATGCGCCGACCACGGGGACGCCTCGCAAGGAGTCGTCCGATCGGCCAAACGCGGCCACGGGAGTCGGCGAGGCCAGACGCGTCCTCGACATTGAGGTGGTTCCGGCGGCGCCCCACGGGCCGAGGCGGTCGGGCGCCGTGGCGGGGCGCGGCGTGGCGGGCCGCGACGATAAAAGTCGTGGAGATTACGACGACCAGCACACGGGACTCAGTGCGTAGTCCACGGCCGCGGCAACCACGATACCGGGCCGCACCTCCATCGCGCGCTCGCGATAAGCGTCGCTAGGGCAGAACCCGAGACACGTCCGCTGCTGTGGCCCACGTCCAATTCCGTCGAGGCCCCCATGCGGTACAGCGCAAGGGATGCAACCCGAAGGCCCTTACGGATCCAAGCTCACGTCTGGCAGCCTCGGGAGGGCCTCCTGCCGCCGCGAGCCCCGAGGCAACCCACCGCAGGTCATTAATGTCATATCCAGAGGCTCTGCGCTGGAATTCGCCTCAGCACGGCAGCAGAAGGCCTATGCGCGAAGACTACATCATGTGGCGGCATACCCAGCGCAAACACCGCCGGACTGGGCGCAGCACGAAGTTACATTCACACCCGACGACGCCCAAGGTGTGGACTTCCCTCATCAGGACCCCCTGGTCATCCGAGTCAGTATCGCGGGATGCGACGTGGGGCGTGCCTTGGTGGACGGCGGTAGCTCCGCGAATGTATTGTTTGCGGCGGCCTTCGACCAGATGGGGATCCCTAGAAGCCGCCTAGGGCCCTCAGGAATCCCGCTGCAGGGCTTCGGGGGACAGCCCCTGCGGGCGCTGGGCCAAATAGGTCTACAAGTCTCCTTCGGCCAAGATGACAATGTGCGGGCCGAAGATGCCACCTTCGACGTGGTCGACCTTCCGTACCCCTACAATGCCATATTAGGGCGCCCAATCCTCAATTCCTTCGGTGCGGTACCACATCACGGCTATCTATGCATGAAGATCCCGGGTCCCCGGACCATCATCACCATCCGAGGTGATCAGGATATGGCCCGGCGCATCGAGCCAGGCACCAAGTACCCACGTTGCGAAGCCCAATGGCGCTCTTAGAGCTGGCGTCACAGCGCGGGGGTCCGCGGGGCCAGTCAGAGGCGCCTTGGCGGGCCCTGCAAATGTCTGGCGACTAGAGGCTTCGGCTGCACAAAGGACAAATGGTTAGTATATCCCCAGAATTGCTTACCCGCGCTGCACGGGATGTAATGAAGATCGCCGCTTGTCACCAATCTTTCTTCATCACGCGCAGAAATGCGTGGCGGGCCGCGCAGCTTGGCCAGCGCGCGTTCGCAGATAAACGGTCGCGCGTTCGCGTGTGCACTCGCCGTAGCACGGGTGCGGGACTGAGTATCAATCGAAGTCGCGCGTTCGTGTGTGCACTCGCCGTAGCCAAAGGTGACGGGCCCGAGTATAAGCAAAGACGCGCGCGTTCGCGTGTGCCTCGCCGTAGCAGTGCGGGTCGAGTATAAATCGGTCGCGCGTTAGCGTGTGCACTTGCCGTAGCCAAAGGTGACGGGCTCGAGTATAAACAAAGCCGTAGCCAAAGGTGGCGGGCTGAGTATAAACAAAGACGCGCGTTCGCGTGTGCACTCGCTGTAGCTGAGTGCGGACGAGTATAATCGAAGTCGCGCGTTCGCGTGTGCACTCGCCGTAGCCAAAGGTGAGGGGCCTGAGTATAAACAAAGACGCACGTTCGCGTGTGCACTCGCCGTAGCTGGTGCGGGATCGAGTATAATCGAAGTCGCGCGTTCGCGTGTGCACTCGCCGTGGCCAAAGGTGACGGGCCGAGTATAAACAAAGACGACGTTCGCATGTGCACTCGCCGTAGCTAGAAGTGCGGGATGAGTATAAATCGAAGTCGCGTCGCGTGTGCACTCGCCGTAGCCAAAGGTGGCGGGCCCGAGTATAAACAAAGACGCGCGTTCGCGTGTGCACTCGCCGTAGCAGTGCGGATCGAGTATAATCGAAATCGACGTCGGCGTGTGCACTCGCCGTAGCCAAAGGTGACGGGCACGAGTATAAACAAAGACGCACGCGTTCGCAGTGCACTCGCCGTAGCTGTGGGTGCGGGATCGAGTATAAATTGAAGTCGCATGTCCGCGTGTGCACTCGCCATAGCCAAGGGTGACGGGCCTGAGTATAAACAAAAGACGCAACGGGGGGACGCCCTCGCGCGCACCAGTCTCCGGACTATAAAGGAAGTCGTAGCGTGGAGGTTCGCCTTCGCACGCACCAGTCCACGGACTCTAAATAAGACGTAGCGTCGATGTCCGCCTCCGCACACGTGAGTCTCCGGACTATAAAGAAAGTCGTAGCGTCGAGGTTCGCCTCCGCACGCACCAGTCCACGGACTCTAAATAAGACGTAGCGTCGAGGTCCACCTCCGCACGCGCGAGTCTCCGGACTATAAAGAAAGTCGTAGCGTCAAGGTTCGCCTCCGCACGCACCAGTCCACGGACTCTAAATAAGACGTAGCATCGAGGTCGGCCTCTGCACGCGTGAGTCTCCGGACTATAAAGAAAGTCGTAGTGTTGAGGTTCGCCTTCGCACGCACCAGTTCACGGACTCTAAATAAGACGTAGCGTCGAGGTCCGCCTCCGCACGCGCGAGTCTCCGGACTATAAAGAAAGTCGTAGCGTCGAGGCCGGCCTCCGCACGCACCAGTCCACGGACTCTAAGTAAGACGTAGTGTCGAGGTCCGCCTCCGCACGCGCGAGTCTCCGGACTATAAAGAAAGTCGTAGCGTCGAGGTCCGCCTCCGCACGCGCGAGTCTCCGGACTATAAAGACAGTCGTAGCGTCGAGGTCTGCCTTCGCACGCACTCCACGGAGTCTAAACAAGACGCGAACTCCGCGCATGCCAGGCACCTCGTCCCTGTTCATACTCTGCGGAGTATAAATACGACGTGGAAGTAGACCCCACGCACTCTGCGGAGTATACACAAAACTACGGAGGCCCCCCACGCGTTTTGCAACGCGGGCGGAGGACACGAGTATTAATCACAGCGGAGCGAGGCTCACCCTCACGTACTGCGGAAGGTGAGCGCAGCGCGCGTTGCCGAAGACACAGCGCGCCAGATGCTACCCTCGCCATGAGGAGCAAGAGGAACGGAATGTGCGCGCACTTCCACCCTCACTCGCGCCAGTCTACGGACTATAAAAAGGCGAAGCGTCGAGGTCCGCCTCCGCACCTGCCAGTCTACGGACTATAAAAAGGCGAAGCGTCGAGGTCCGCCTCCGCACCCGCCAGTCTATGGCCTATAAAAAGGCGAAGTGTCGAGGTCCGCCTCCGCACCCGCCAGTCTACGGCCTATAAAAAGGTGAAGTGTCGAGGTCCGCCTCCGCACCCACCCGTCTATGGACTGTAAAAAGGTGAGGCGCCAAGGACTGCCCCCGCAAGCGCCGTTCTAAGGAACCCTTGCGCGACTACTTCGCCAACGGCGCGCGTCGAGCGTGGAGATCCCGCCCCCGCGCAGCATGTGGCGTACCGGTGAACCCGAAGCGGTGTCAACACACAGCGCATATCTTAAGAGGACAGAAAATCTGCATATCAGAAAAATCACACAAGTACAAAGGCCCGGCAGCATCCTTACCGTTCTAAGCCGCTATCCCGCGGGCTCGTCATATGAGCGCTAAAGCCGGGCCTCGCTCAAAGAAGGCCGGCTGGCCCAAAAGTTCAATGACTCCTCGGCCCTTTGCCAGCGTCGAAGGCACCGCCGGGTCGCAAGGCCACCGTGGCGATCGCCCAAAGAAGGAAGCGCCCGATGAAGGCAAGTAATCAGTTCGTGAAGCAAACACGCACTTTATTCATTCAATTAAGGGGCAGACATTACAATGCACGCCCACACCTAGCCACGTTGGCGCCGCACCTATGAACCTTCGGCATCTTCGGAGGCCTCAGCGACGTCCTCGTCGCGCCGCGGGACCTCAGCGCCGCCCTCGTCGCGCCGCGGGACTTCGTCCAGAAATTGGCCGAGGCTCCCCCCACCACGAAGGGACTTCCGAAGCTCGACCTCCGTGGCGGCTATCCCGGTGTAGTCCCAGACTCGCTCGTAGAAGAATTTGACGGGGCCGCGAACGGCACGGACTTCTCCGGACATCACTCCGGCCCCGCCGGGCATCTCCAGCTGAGGGTTCTCCAGCTCGGCGATGTGCGTGCAACCACGGTGCTGAAGGAGGGTGCACACCAGGCACGACGCCACATAGGCACAGTGGTCGCCAAAGTTCGTCGCAGCCCCGCGCGCAACGTCGGCGGCATCATGGATCCAGCGAAGGGCCCGCAGCAACTCCTCTGGGCCGAAGGCGTGGTCCGGCACGCCAGCCACAAGCCTTTCGAGGTGGACTTCCAGCATCTGCAGGGCATCCCACGCAACCACCGAGGTGTCGCCAAGCGTCTGGTTACGCTCCGCTAGAGTCAAGGCAAGCTTGCCTTTTTCCTTCTCTAGCGAGGCGACCTGTTCCAGGAGCCCGTCCCGCTCCGTCGCAAACTTCTGTTGCACAACCTCCGTGGCCGACTCCCGCGCCAACGCAACAAGTCCCTCGGCCTGTGCCCTCGCTTCGGCGCATTCCGCTTCTAGCTGGCGGATGCAGGCGTCCTGGGCAGAGCGGGCTCCAGAGGCTTCGCGTAGCTCCTCCTCGGCGGTCCGCAACCTATCCTCGAGCGCCTTTCGGCCACGAGTATAGGCCGTTTGCAAAGCTTGCCCCAGCACAAGTGTCTGCAGAAGGGAAAGACTTAGCAAGCTCAGCCAGCACAGGTGTTGTCGCATGAATACTTACCTCACACGCACACCTCGGCGTCTTGGCGCCCGCCAGAGGCTCGTAGCACTTGCGGGTCGACGCCGGTGGCGCGTCATTCACAATCCCGCCACACCTCGGCGTCTCGGGCGGCACGAAGTCCACGGGGCTTACGCGCGGAGGTCCCGTGTTCCGCCAAGTGCTCCCCCTCCGGAATGAGCGGCGCTGCAAACAAGGCTGCAGGTGAGCACCGCAGGGCATGAGAGAATACACCAGAGTAAGCTAAGCCACCCTACCTTCGGTAGCAGAAGGAGGGCCTCGAGACTCGCCCCTCATCCCGGGCGGGCGGCGGTGGCGTAAGCCCCGTAAAGCAATGGTCCCGCCGCGGCGAAGCCTCGCGTTCGGGCGGCGATGGCTGTCCTCGCGCGCGGCGGCGTGGCTGGGGCGGAAGGCGCATATGCCGCAGGGTCTCTGGCACTTGCACTGGAGTCCCACAAGCCGACGCCCGTGGCCACGCGAATCCCGCGGTGTCGGTGGAGCTCGGCCGCACACACGGCCGTTGCTGTGGCAGCCGGTGAGTGATACCGCCCCGCGATCGCGGTGGGAAGCCTCGCGTTGCAGCGCCCGGGGGCGAAGGTTCCGCGTGGCAATTGTCGCAGGGGGCACCTCGGTTTCTGCCGCTGTCGGTAAAGGCAGCATGGCTCCCTGCGCCCCCGTGGAGGGCGCCTCCGGCACCACAGCAGCCACGGCCAAAGGATCCACCTCAGCATCCCCGGTCCGCACGGGTTCCGCCTCGGCGACTTCGGTGGGCGGTGAGACTTCCCCCCTCCGGCTGCTCGTGGCAAACCCACCGTTTGGGGCGCTCGCCGAAGATACCTCGCCTTCGGCGTCTGCGCCACCCAAGCCTGAATCGGCATACCTCGCCGAGTCCGTCTCGCGTCGCCGCCCTCGGGGCGCTAGCGGCGAGCAGCCGCCGCGCAAGCGCGGCGGCGCGCCGCTGCGCCCTCTTCCGAGACGGCGCCTTCTTCTTCTTCGCCGCACCGTCCTGCGAGCGGCACGGTCCGCACGGCAAGGCCTGGGCCTCGCACACGCGGTTTATTCGCCCGACCCGCCTCGGCGGCGATGACGCGCCGCCGCCGTGCTCCCTGCCGGTGTACGGCCCTAGGAATACGCGCACGGCCTGCTCCACCTCCTCCAAGCAAATCCCTGAAGCAAAGGAGATAGCATCAGCTGATAACGCATTTCGCGTGAACAAAGGGGAGACGCGGTCGAGGCTTACGAAGACTGGAGGGCGCCGGCAGCAGGCAGATCGATGGCGAAACATTGTCGTCTCGACGCTTCTCAGCGGTAAGACGCCAGTCGCGGGCAAGCGGTGCCACGCCATACATCACGTACTCTTCGGCGAGGTCGCGCATGTTGAGGCGGGCGGCCACGCCTACGAGCCGCTGGGCCCTTCGCCTGTCCTCATCATCGAGCGTCCGGCCGGGCGAGGGCTTGAACGCGATCGATCGGCCTGTGCACTCAAGGCCGCTCCCGCTCTCCTCACGGTGGTAGAACCACCGCTTCATCCAGTAAGACTCCCACTTTCCGCGAGTTGAGTTCGCAGGGAAGAGCTTCTTGCACGACGGATGAAGAATAAAGGTGACGCTACCGAAGCTCAACAGCGTCCCGTCGGTCCTTGCGCTGGCACCGTGCCTCGTGAAGGTAGGCGAACAACGAGGCGCTGGGCCAACACGCCCCCGAGCGCAAGGCCCAGCTGAACACCGCGAGCCGGGCCACGGCGTTCGGAGTCAGTTGCGCCAGCTCCAGCCCGAAGGTCCGCAGCACGTCGCCCACGATAGCTGCCACTGGGATGCGGAGCCCCGCATCCAAAAAGGCAACGAACACGACCGCCTCCGACCTCTCGGGATGCGGTTCCGTCTCGTCGGCGGTGGGCAATCGTACCTCCTGGCGCTCGGACAATTTCCCCATGCGCAGAAGCCCTTGGATCGTCTTCTCGGTCACAAGCGAGGGGCCTAGCTCGCCGGAGAACGTGCCTTCCTCCTCCCCCACCAACCACTCCTTGTACGCCGCCGCCGGGTCGCGCTCTTGGAGCGCGTATTTCACCTCCAACCGCGAAGACCGCCGGCGAATGCCGCAGACACCACCCGCCTGACCACGCTTGCCATCAGACGCCATTGCTTCTCCAGGAAGGAGGCCAGCGGCAAAAAATACTATGCGAGTATGGAAGGTGGCGCAAGCAAGAAGGGGGCGTACAACTGCGGGGGCGCGGTCGCGAGGGCTACTTTAAGCCACCTCGCCCCAGTACCGAAGCGTCGCGATGGCCCCCGTACGGGATGCGACCGCAGTCGTACAAACGCCCGTCCAGCGATGTTCCCCATACCCAAAGCTGAAGGGCCACGACCACAAGCGCCAAGGGCCGTCACAGCACGACACTCCCTAGCCGCTATTAAAGGCGCATTAAAGGGCCAGGGGATCACAACAGCATCGGCGCTGCGCCATTCATCGCCCGCCCCGTGTCCCCCTTGCCTAGGGAAGGGGCGAGCGACCGCGAGCACGCAACCGTCCGCATCCTGCCGCCCACCAGTCCTAAGCCATCACGTGCCCCGTGCGCGCCAAGGCGGGCCGCACGGTACAGGAACCCTTACAGCGCAAGACCGCATCACGAGATCTCAAGTCACCGCACGCGTGGCGATGTTTGCGACGCAAGGTCGCCAGCTCCGCTGCCACCCGTTCGGAGGGTAGGGGACGGAGCGCGCGCGTCTACTTCGGCTGGGCGCCAGCTCCGCTGCCACCCGTTCGAAGGGTAGGGGACGGAGCGCACGCGTCGCTCTTCCGCCGGGCGCCACTCGTTGCCACCCGCTCAAGGGTAGGGGACGGAGCGCGCCGCGTCTGCCGGCTCGGCGCCCGGCTCGCGCCACCCGCTCGAGGGTAGGGGACGAGCGCGCGCGTCTACTTCAGCTAGGCGCCACTCGCGCCACCCGCTCAAAGGTAAGGGACGGAGCGCGCGCTACCGGCCGGGCGCCAGCTCGCGCCACCCGCTCAAGGGTAGGGGCGGAGCGCGCGCTCTATTTCGGCTGGCGCCAGCTCGCGCCACCCGCTCGGGGTAGGGGCGGAGCGCGCGCGTCTACCGGTTGGCGCCACTCGCGCCACCCGCTCGAGGGTAGGGACGGAGCGCACGCCTCTGCCGGCTAGCGCCAGCTCGCCGCCACCCGTTCGAAGGGTATGGGACGGAGCGCGCGTGTCTACTTCGGCGGGGCGCCAGCTCCGCTGCCACCCGTTCGAAGGGTCGGGGACGAAGCACGCGCGTCTACTTCGGCTGGCGCTAGCTCCACCGCCACCCGTCCGAAGGGTGGGGGACGGAGCGCGTGCGCCTACTTCGGCGGGGCGCCGCAAAGGCGGGGGTCTTGTCCCACAAAATCTGCCTCGTTTTCCTTAACAGGCCACCTACAGTGCATCAACATAAAAGGTAATGCCGGCGGGCTCCATCAGGAACACCGACTGTAGGTAGGCCTGTTAAGAAAAACAGGGCAGACCTTGCTGTCGCCTGCGGAAGCGCGGTGCGGGGGCAGGAAGCGCGGCTGGCTGTCGATAACCGGCGCTGATCATGCTCCCAAGAAAAATGGACTTCCTTCTGTGCATGTTTATCTAATTTCTAAAATCTGAATTCAAATACTGTGAAGTAGAATGTCTTTCTAGCTCTTATTAACTGCAATGCTATCTACTATCTGATCTAATGGATGGACAATCATAATGCATTGGACCCCTCAGCCAAAATCTTTCCAGATTATTGATCAAATATGAAGTCTTTTTATGTTGCATATATATATAGAGAGAGAACATACACATACGTACGTTTCCCGTCATTGTATATAGACTTCCAACTAACCCAGATAGATGGACGTAAAGTAGTGCATCTCCGCTGCCTAGTAACATTTAGTTACAAAAGTTTCGCAACATGTACCACAGTCGCTTCAAAATACTTTAACAAAGTATCTAATTTTTATAAATGACATTATAATGCAACAGCAGCCCCACAAAAGTGGACATTACCGCAGACCGAGCAGCGCTCGTTGAGCTGGCTAGCTCAGCCAGTGGGCAGAGCGCCCGCCCGGGCTCGTTTCCGGGTGCTGCATTTTTGGGAGACACTGTTTATATAAACAGTACTCCTTTTATATTATTTGTATAAATAATATCTTCTAAGTACTTATATGTATGTATATGAATGTTGATGTATTCAATGGTTAAAGCGTGTATCCGTGTTTTAGAGACCTTCAAGTTCTATTTTATCTCAAGCATGCACTCTGAACGTACCCATGTAGGTATGAGCGAATATGTGTATGAGGTTGTGTGTATTTATAACTACGTTCTTGTTGTACTCACCATCTTAAAAAAAAAGTGGACGTCACAGAAGGACATGCTGTACGCTTCAAATTTGATATATTTTGTTTTGTTATGATACGCATAGATTGCAATGCGACTAATTGATTCATCGCCTTTTGACTGGAATCAGGAGCAGTGAGCGCAGCACACACTGGCTGTGAAAACGTCGTCTAGATAAACCTACGAGATAATATTATTGATTCACGGTAGTTTTGGCTACTGTGACTGGATTGGATTTGGACGGGCGTATATAATAGTAAATGTCAAGAAGAAAAGTGAGGAAGGCGGCTCCCGCTGTCCTTGTCAACGTCTGCACCGAGCCATCGCGGAACCTTCTTTTTTGCCTAGCTCACTTATCTATGATTGAGTAGCTCATTCTCTATGATGTTTCTAGGAAGTTCTGATATGCGCGAGTGAGTGAGTGAGCACGCTTGGTTACTCTAAATATTGTGGCACCTTAAGTGGGCGTTAGACAGTCTAACCGGTATGGCATTTAGAATGCCTTGTTAAAGTCAATGTTTGATTCTTAGATTGTTTATGACTTTTTGAGATTGGCTACTCTTAACCAGCTATACATGCTGGATGTTTCCAAACCAAGTTTTTTAGCATAAAAAGGTAATCTTTATAGCTTAGCCATTCTGATAGTGCAAAGACGGTCCGGTGATGGAGGCGCTAACACCAGTGCCAATCCGACCAGATCTGAAGACGGTGGTTGAAATCCAAATAAAATGGATGGCATCGGTTTGAACCTAAAGGTACTACCTCGAGGAAGGACAGAGTGAGTTAATGATGATGTCCAAATCTGGAGGCATTGGTATAACTAGGGAGAACAGCATGAAAATGGTGATGGAGTGGGCACTATTGGTGCGATGATGAGGCTAGACAACCAGGTAGCGAGGCAACCTCGGCAGTGAAAGGAGCGTAGAAAAAGTGGTTGTCTATGTACAACTAATGTGAGGATAGAAACTGGGAGCTATAGGATCTATGTAGTTTTTAAAATCTAACAAAATATGATGGAGTGGCCTTAAAACCTCTATCAGAGAGCTACCACAATTAGTTATGCTCTCATAACATAGTAAAAATGAACACTTAATCTTGCATAAAATGAACACTAGTAGCAGTGATCGGTTGGGCTTAAGCTTTTGGCTTCCAGCTTATTTTTCACTATTCATAGATTTCGTCTTTTTCTGAACTTTTGTTTTTTGTTGAGCTTTTTTGCCGGTTCTTTTTTTCCCATATTTGTTTATATTATACGTAATGGGCTAACATATTTTTTATATTTTTAAATTTTTTTAAAATTAATTATGCTAAATAAGTCTCTGTCAGCTACAGTGTTTTTTTCAGCTAGCTACAGTGTTTTCAGCCATAAGCCATGAGCTTTTAAGCCCAACCGATCACCACCTTAATCTTGCATAACTTTTTCAGGTATGACACCTTAGCTCTTCGACTAACAAGAAATCGATTCCACCAAACGTAGTTAAATAAGTTATTTATATGCATGTTTTATTGTAATCTTTTAGAATTTGAATCCGTAACCTGCGAGTGAGTGACTGCACGAATTATCTATTTTGGTTTTTCACCATGAGTTCGGAATATCCCGGAAGATATCAGGAGCGCCGAGATCTGGTGTGCTCGCTGACACCCGCCACTGTGTCCTATCCAGCCGCCCTACGTCAGCCCTGCCGAACGTGCCTAGCACCACCCGAGATGTTCGGCCACACCTGTAAGTTACCTAGCTAGGTGCGGGACCAGCCTTACCGTCCTAGCCATTAGAAAACTCGTAAACCCCACCGCATCAACTCTATATAAACCCCGCCGATTGGCTGCCTTCCCGGAAACAAACCCACCGTCTCTTCGCCACAGCAAGCAACAAGTCAACGACACCGCCATTTCCATGTTCCAACACAAATGGGAATGGAGCATCACAGCTACTTCATGTACAGCGACTGCACGGCCGCCGCTACTTGGACGTCGTCCTCAATGTCATCGTGCTCGGACTCGCTTCCATCCAACATGAGCGGCGGCGAGGGGATGCCTGCACCCCCGTCGAGGAGCGCGGATGCCAGAGTGTCGGCGGTCGACGGTGCGGGACAAAGGAGAGGACCCAACAAGGGTGCGTACATCGGGGTACGGAAGCGGCCGTGGGGGAGGTTCGCGGCGGAGATTCGGGACTCCACGCGGAAGGGCGCGCGGGTGTGGCTCGGCACGTTCGACAGCGCCGAGGCCGCCGCGATGGCCTACGACCAGGCCGCCTTCTCTGCGCGGGGCGCGGCCGCGGCGCTCAACTTTCCCGTGGAGCGTGTCCAGGAGTCGCTCCGCGCGCTCGCGCTCGGCTCGGCCGAGGACTCGCCTGTGCTGGAGCTGAAGCGGCAGCACTCCAAGCGAACGCGGCGAAAGAAATCTGAGCTGGTGGCCGCAGCGGCCAAAGCGGCTGCTGCCGGTGAAAGCAAGAACGTGGCGGCGGCGGCGACCGAGCAGGAGCGGTTTGTGGTGGAGCTGGAGGACTTGGGCACCACATACCTCGAGGAGCTCCTCAGGATCTCCGAGCCAAGTGATGACTGATGCTCACTTCCTAGCTACTAGCGAGTTCAATTCTAGCGCATGCGCATGCAATGTGCGCAACGTGAGCTCGATCGGTTCTTGGTTGCAACATGAATAGCAGCAACAACGTGTAACATACTTGATGCTTACATGCATTGCATCATATATAGTAATGTAAATGTAGAAAATACACAGAAGTGTGTTATTTGGTGACCTTTCATGTACTCAGGGGGTGTGCAGTGAAGTGGGGAATGGATGGACTGAACTGGACTGAGGCACTGAGCATGGTGCCATGGTCCCCATGGATGCATCCCAATAGGTACATAATAATTAATCCATTCTAGAATATGTAGTATACACTATACACCAGTTATCCGCCCTTTTTACTCTCATGTTACTATCATAAAAGAAATTTTCTTGCTCTATCCTTGCATCAAACAGAGATTTGATGCGGAGCGTGAGTTATCCTTTTTGGCTTCTCCAATCAAATTAATTACCTGATTTTGGTTTTTGTTGGTTTTGGGTCGCAATGGATTTTATTTGGTTGTGGAATGTTTTAAATGCTTTTGGTGCTATGATTTTGTGTCTGCTAATTTTTTTTTGAGGGATTTGTGTCTGCTACTTGATAGATCCTAATTTGCATCGTTATGTACATAATTGGTTCTGGAAATATTAGCTACCAAGATGAAGGCATCTTGAGTTTTCCATCTGATCTTTTGTACCGACTAGATGATGCAATGAATTTTCTTTGGTTTTGAGCTCATTCAACCAGCTTTTGAGATGTGATTTTGTGGCTGCTACTTAATTAACTCTAATGTGGATCATTTGTAGCTTAGCCATCTGTGAGCTGGATCTTTCAAAAATACTTTTAGTTTTTGAGTTATGATTTGGGGCTAATACTTGACATACTCTAATTTGGGTAATTTTTTAAGTGGTTTTGGGCTCATTCAAATTACGAAAAAAGTTTTTTGATCTGTAATTTATTGTGGGTGTATGTTGCTTGATCAGTTCTAACTGATCATTTTGTAGCTGATTGGATTTGAAAACTTTTGCTGCTAACATTATTCATCTCAACAAATCGTGCCATGAAATCTCATCGATAGTTGCTGTTGACGCTAAATATGCACACAAATAAGACTCCGCAAGCGTACGAGTCAATTGTACCTTTGATCACCTAGAAGTATTCGAAGGTATTCAAATCCATAAGGAAAGAAGCATAGATTTACGACTTAGAACAATTTTACTACTAACTAAAACGAAGATCAAAGAGATGATTTAGTAAACTAAAACAGAAGAAGGAAGGTTATCCAGTCTAATTGAGATTCTCCCCTGGGCTAGGTTCACTTACCACAATTTATGTCTAGATTAATCTAATAGCAATTAACACTTCTCATACTAAGTTGGCTCTCACGCTACAAATCTGCATAGCCCTTTCATAATTTCACCCCTGTCACAAGTCCATTAGCGATTATCACCGGCAGGACTTGCTCTACTTGACATAGATCGGCCTACAAATCTAAACACCATGTTTACATCTACGGCTAAGCAAACAACAATCATAGTACTTTAATTCCCGAAAGAGAGAGAAACCATAATATCAAGTAGATACAACCAGATCATAAAAGAGTACTAATAATATAGATCAATCCATAAGTCAAGAATTACAGCAAGATCCCCACACCCTGAGGAAGAGAGGAAACTACTCACACATACCTCGATGAGACGAAGAAGAAAGGCTCTAGAACCTTAGCATTAGTTTGCTATTAGAAGAGAATTAGAGGATCTAATCCCAATTATTTACTGGGCTAGAACTAGAGTAATCCTCGCCTAATCTACTAGAAGTAGAACCCTCGAAATCTCGAATATTCAGTGGAATTTTGGAGTCTAAACTGCAAAACTTGGATGTTCTAGGTGAGGGGGAGGGGTTCAGCTGGTATGGGGGTCGGCGCCAGGTGGTGGCATAGGTTGGCGCCAACCTGGACTCTGCTTCACAACATTTGGAGTCTTCCCACCATCTCTGTCATGCCTTGTTTGATTTTACGTCAATTTCCCTTCTGAATTCTCTCCTATTTCGTTTTCCTCCTTTACCCTTTTTGAATTTCTCCGAAAGAATGGCGGTGAGAAGCTTCACAATGTGAGCGAAGTAGATTAGGCACTACAAGGGGGCCATGCCATGCGTGCCATGGTTAGGTGCCTGATGGACGAATGCCCCACAAGTGCATAGTATCGTTGTTTGTAAGCATCTAGGCCCCTAATTCTAATTCACTAATTATGTGGTTTTCGTGATTAATGACTCGTAAATAATTAAGACTAACTTATAAGTTAGGTCTTGATGATGAATATGGGTTGTCCTTGGACTATCATGGCAAAGCATGTTCGTCATGAAGATTGAGGATTTAATGGCTAGAAATGATCCAAGGAAATGAGCATGGATCATTTTAGTTGATAGGTTTTTGTTTTTGCTTTGGCCATACTATCAATGGGGTTCAAGACTAGTAGTTTTTGCTTTTTGCTTGGTTAGGTTGTGTAACTTGTTGTGGTGTATAGTAGGTATTTCTAGCTTAATTCTAGTGAGAGAGTGCCAAGAATCAAGTTGTGGTTGAGAAGATCTCATAGTCTGAATCAAAATTCAGCCAAGTTAGAAAAATCAACAGAGGTAGATTATCCAGGTGACTGTACCATTCAGGCATATCATGTCTCCAGAGATGTTGTTTTTTGGTACCAAGGGAGTTTAACACTAAGACGTATCATCTGTCTCGAGGTGTATCATTGAGGCATTCATCTCTCCATAGAGGAAGTTTTTGAACTAAGACAGAGATAGATGATATGGCCCTAAGCGTACCATTGAGGCAGATGATCCAAGCCAAGCCATACCAATTAGATGTACCATTGATCTAGAGAGGTTCCATGGACTTTTTTCACCAAGGCGAATGATATGACAAAGGCAAATGATCTGGCTCAAGGCATATCATCCGGGTCTATATAATAGCTAGTTTTTAAATCGTTGCAACTAAGGAAAATTAAACTAAGGTGGATGTTCTGAGTCTACAGGCGCTTTTCAATGAATGTGTCAAATAGCTAGTTTTGGAGTGGAGAGGCTATATAAGTGAACAATGGGCATTCAATACATAACCTTTGAGACTCTGGTATAGTGGCTTGTATATTGAGGGGTTCAAGGGCACTCAAGAGTTTCAATTTGAGAATTTTGAGAGTGTGTGAGAGTAGTTTAGGCCTTAGTGTGCATAACTCCTACTGCTTGACTTTGCTGGGTTCAAGTGACATTTATGCACATATTACTCTTGGAATTCGGTGATTCCCAGCTGGCTTGGAGGCGTGCTCTTGGTGACCTTCCAAGGAGAAGCTTGCGGAAGGCACCGGGAGGGTTCTAAAGGTTTAGAGTCCACCTATCTTGAGAGGAGAAGGACTACCATCAGTTGATTGTTTGAATCCTTGTGCGGGTTCAAGTAGGAGCTTGGCTCTTGTGAGAGTGCTCCAATAAGGATTAGAGGAGATTGCCTAGTCACCGAGACCTCGGTAAAAATTCAGTTGTCACTTGTTTATTTAATGTTTCCACATTTACTTTCATGTCTTTTAATTCCTAGATCATTAGACTTGTATAGTATTGGAACTTAGGTTGCAAAACTTCACTAAACATGTGTAGGAGTTGATTGAATACACTAGAAACCTTAGGCATGTAGGTTGAACTAGAAAAGGTTAGAATTTTAACTTTGGCCATTAGCAAAAATAATCCCAATTCACCCCCTCTTGGTCATCCAATCCAATTCATAGCCAATAGCTATTTTGAATGAGTGAGAGAGTCATATCCACGAAGAGTGGTAGGTTTCCTAATGCAACACTTGATACGGGGTGCCCGATCATCACGACATAGGATCAAGGATAACTTTGGATTCGTGCAACCAGACGAACCGATGGCGCCAACTACTATTTCAATACAGCAACCTGCGACAAAAGAATTCGCCCAACCACATGCTCTTGATCCCATCTACCCGACCACAAAGTAGACGTATCGTTGCTCCTGCGAACCACAAGGAAAAACAAGAACAACGGAGGTACTCTCAAGAAAATCAAATCAAAATGTTCTACCAAATTTCTTTTATCAATCATCAACTGTCATCCAACAATTTCATAAGCAAGTGATTCTCAACACCAAATTCTAACACACAATAATTGTACTCTAATGAATTCTGTTAACAACTAGCTTTATCATGAAGTCTAATTGCTATCCTACTTCTATTTGTAGTTGCATAGACAAGTACAACCACCGATTCAACTATTCCACCTTGAATAATCCCACTAAAACTTCAATATTCATAATCTCATTCCAATCAAAGTTTCTCATGATGCTACAACAAATTTCATCCATTCGCTCGAGCTAGAATAGCTTATCTAAAATTCCTCCCATAAAAATTGTAGATCCAGCAATATTCATATCTCTGAACCCTTTGTATACAATTCCAACAATTACTCATATTAAGAAATAAATATAACAATTTAATATGATCACCAAGTTTCCATTGAAAGGATAATTCTAAGAGTAATATCCACCAAGACAATAATTGAATATCTTCCAAACTTAACCTTCCCAAATGGTTGGATTAATCCATTGATATCAAGGCAATTCAATGTGTCCAACAAAATTTGGTAGATTAAACAATATTAATGATCATCTATCAATAGTTTACATCTCTTTATCATCCATTGATTCCTATTAGGAAAAAGCATACCCTTAGTCACTTTTCATCATGCAACTACTCCAAAGCACCATCAGATTTAATATATATCACTCCGAGGAATGTTAATTGAGATCAACTACACACCATGGCATCTACAACACTTAGCCTCCCCCATACCTTGTCTCTTAATCCCTATGATTATGACATCTTATACAAGCTCCAAAAAGACATCTAGACGAGGATTTAATAATCATCAAATTATTATATCATTATATTATTTGAGTATACCCATTATCGATAAGAGAGAAGTTTCATAGGGTAATTGTAAGTCCTCCTACGACTACATGGTCATAAGTCCTTCTACGATCACATGGTCGTAAGTCCTTCTACGACCACTCCTTAGTTGTAAGTTCTTCTATGACCACTCCTTAGTTGTAAATTCTTCTACGACCATTCCTTAGTTGTATATCTTTCTACGACCACATAGTCATAAGTTTTTCTATGACCACATAGTCGTAAGTTGTCTAGCGACCACCTCGTGGTTATGGACCTTTCTACAACCAGTCTATCTCCGACTGGCTTGTCTATGATAACCTACTACATCATGGGTATGTCTGACAAGGCAATTAGAATGTGCACTTATTCGTAATAACCGCACATGATCTCTCTCTGACAACAACCGTCGCACAACGAACGGGCCATCACATCACTCTGATAATAACCCCCATTGGACGGATATCACCTGAAGCATTAAAGCATCTCTTGGCTTGGGACAACGGCCGTCGCTTCAACAACTATATAAAGGTTGATGTCGGAGAGAAAAAGAGGAAGAAGAAGAGATAACGCAAGTGACAACGGAAGTAGCACAAGACTTTTCGCATTACTGTTTTCCCGATTGTAATGAATTCTCTCAGCAATAGCCACACAGAAAGTAGGGTTATTATTTTCCCAGGAGAAGGCCCGAACCTGTATAAAAATTGTAGTGTCTCTACTTTGCATGATCATAGTTGAGTCTTCAAGAGCTTTCCCCAAATCTAAACAAATCATACGTAAGATTGGTATTAAAACACCGACAATTGGCACCGTCCATGGGGAAGATTCTTCAAAGACTCGGGTAATTTTCTTGTCGGCAAGTTCTCTTCCCTCTAATGTCCTCGTGGCAGGAGAATGGAACTAGGAGAGCTGGTTCAACCTAGCCAACTACGCAAATCTCGACACAGATGCCTGCTATGACTTTGAGCAGACGATGCTTACTTCTGATGATGTGGCTGTCTTTGGAGATTCATCCCAATATCTCGGAGACTGCACCACAGGAAAGGCTGAGGAGGGATCCATATCCCCCGCAGTAGTACGTCGAATGTAGGAGCCACTTCCCCCAAGTGGCAAGGGTCAATCCAACCGTGAACATGGCTCACAACATGACAATGGGCCAGCCCTAGGTGTTTGAGTCTCCTAGTGACTGTCTGATTAGCCTCAGCAAGTTCCAAAATCCCGCATCCTAAGACACCACCATAAACTAATGGTCCTAACTCTCTGGTGGAACCTACAAATAGAATGGGTGGGCTCCTTGCGAGTTCGCCCATACCTTCGTAGGGTGCAAATCCAACTGGAGATAGTTATAACCCGAAATTCCCCTACCTAGCAGGGTTTACTCTAGCCCATGATGCGCTCTTGTTGAAGGATTCTTCAAGTGAGGGGCCCTCCATCGGAAGTGCAGGTTCTAGATAGGAGGCCTTTGCCCTCCCCATAGATTCTAATCACTCTCTTGGAAGAAGGCCTGAGGATGCTGCCCACTGATCACACCCTACCACCTGTCGTGAGGATGGTGAGGAGACCTCTAGTGATGAACCAGGTCAATTCTCTGATGAGTGTGGGAGAAATCCTAGAAATAATCGCTCTCCTTTAAGATGGCCTCAACCAGCCTCAGACATTAAGGATCCCGAGACCATTCGAAGGAGACGACTGACTGCCCAGAGGTCTTTGCCTAGGTGTGCCCAACACCAGTCCAAAGAGGCTCGAGAGCTTGAACGCATCAACAACTACTCGAGAACCCGACCCAAGAGCTTGCTTGAGCACCAGGCTATGACCATTTCACCAAAGGGATCGCGCGAAGACTCCACGGCATTATGGACAGATTCGAGCTACCTCGTCAGCATAACTCCTAGAGTCAGATAGGTATGACCACATCTAGTCATTCATAGAACTCACCTCATGGGGTTCAACATGATGACAAGTCATGACGGTCTCTTAACCACAACTCTAGCTGAAGGAGAGTTCCTCGAACGACTTCAAATCGGTGAGTTTACCAAGAAGGTGATCGATCACCACTTCGAGCAAGGAAATTTGCTATAGTAGATGGATTATGAGGAGTACTACCCTCGTATGGATGAAGCCGACTATAGTTCAGGTCCATCGACTACCGGGCATCGTTAAATATGATCGCCTGGTGCCAAAAATCATCCCTTCTCACAAAGGAGGTGTCATGAACTCATTATCGGATGTTGGGCATTCATTCTTGAACTTCGAGTAGTACGTTGGCCATTGTAGTTTCGGCTAGTAAACTTGGAGAAATTTGATGGGTCCCAAAATCCCATCGAGTTCCTTCAGATTTACACAACCACAATACGAGTAGCAGAAGGAGGTGAGTATGTCATGGTAAATTATCTTCCAATGGTGCTTGAGGGATCTACTCGGTCATGGTTGCTCAATCAACCATTTGAGTCGATCCACTCGTAGTCTCACCTCTACGATCTTTTGTTGGCCAACTTCGAGTGTACATACAATTGTCCTGGGAAAGAGGACGACCTACACCAGATGCGGCAGAACAGCAATGAGACCATATGGTAATTCATCAGATGCTTTAGTCAGGCGCATAATTCAATTTTGGAGGTCTCTAATGCTTCTATCATCAGGGCATTCAAGTAGGGGTCCCTAATAGGAGGTTCACAAAGGATATCACCTTAAATCCTCCGTCCATTGTCGCTGAACTCTTTAAGATGGCTGACCACTATGTGACTGCTGCTGAAGCGGTCGAAGATCAGGTCAATAAAAGTCCCAAAGAGGAACATGAAGGTAGTAAGTGGAAGGAGAGGGCTAAGAAATCTAAGAAATCAGATCTGAAAAATAGCTTTTGCTTCATTTTCTGCAATCTGTGTAAAGACTGAAATCTGCAGTGTTTTGGCAGAAATCTGCAGCTGCAAACTGAAGGCTTTAGGCTGAAAACAGGGGCTGAAAATGCAGCATCTATAGCAGCAGAAAACAACAAGAAACTGAACCTGAAAACAGCAAATGAAAACAACAGAAAACTGAAATTTCAGAACTGAAAATAGACTGCAGCTTGCCAAACTGGTAGCATGCAGTTTGCTGAATTTGCTACTGAAAAACAGCAAACAGTAAAAATAGCATAGCCAGCAGAAAGACAAGGAAATTGAGAAAATCTTGCTGCTCTTCTCACGATAATTGATTGGGACTTCATTCTAAATAACAGCTAGCTCTCAAGAGCAAGAAAATTCAGACCAAAGAGGCAAAGAATCAAGGTCTGGACAGAAATATGAAACTGAACCAAAAAGAGAGATTGTTTTTCAAATTACATGCCATTCTCCAATCCTTTGCTTAAGAGGCTTTGAAATACACCTGGGCATGATCTCACAGCTGGGAAGGACAAGTTTGGAGTCACTTTGAGATAGGGAATCAAGAAATTTCAACTAAAAAGCAAGAAATCAAGATTTGGGATAAAAACCTGAAAACCAACAGAGGCAGCACAAAAATCCAAATTCCTCTCCAATCCTTGAACCTTTGCCCATGAAACTTTGAGAATAGCTAATTAATAGCCTCAGGACTCAAGACACCAAATTTCATGCCATCTTATGAAGGGAATCAAAGGAGAGCAAGAAACCCTAGAAATGAAAAAGAAGAACAGAGGAGCCCAAGAAGCAAAATCTGAAATAAATGTGGTTTGCTCTTAGGATTGACTAGCCAAATGGCTTTGGAGCATCTCCTAGATCACAACAACCAATTTTGCTACTCCTTAGCAAGAAAGAACACAAAAACAAAAACTGAAAAATCTTGCACAGAGAAGAACGAACGAAGAACACAGGAGGCAGGAGCATCTCAAAGGAAATTGATTAATTCCTAGAAGCAAGAGGATCACAGAGGAGTCCCCATACGCGATTACAAACAGAGAAATGATTACATGAGGAATCAACTCTTTTCCTCTCTCTCCCAATCTCAAGAACACCAAGAACTCACATGCACACACACACAGAGGAGACAACGAAGGAGACATGAACCAACAACTCTCTGTCTCTCTCAACCACTAAAGCCCAAAGCAAAATAACCCTCCAAAGGCCATTTTGACTAAAGCAAACCCTAACAACTCCAAAAATCCATACAACCACAAGGAGACACCTCCTCCTTATATAGGCTTTGGCTAATGGGTCTCCAACCCGTTATGCCCGATAAAACCCGAACGGAACCGCTTCCACTTGTGCAGCTTTGCGCTTTTACCGAAACGCCCCTCCTGCATCTTCCGGGAAGCTTCCACGTTCCTTGTCATCCAAGCCTCACAACCACATCGAGTCTCCGCCATCTTCGACACATCCGACCGTTCTGACCTCGACCCCACTTGTGCCTAGTCCGGTCACCCTGTGCCTCGCCACGACTCCGCCTCGACGTCCTGTAGCCATCACAGACAAGAAATACATTACATAGCACCGCTCGATACATGTAAGCATAAATAGCATCAATGAATCATACTTACGCATGAAAGAGCCCAAACCTATCGAATCAAGAAAATTAGCATCCTAATCGCTTCGACCAAGTTTGACCAAGTCCAACCAAGCCAATTGCACCACGCAACGACATGGTCCGAACCACACAAACCAAACTCGACTTTCCTACAACCGAAGTCAATTACTCATCACACACTCGGGGTCACCTCCACATGGTCCATCAGTTGGTGCAACGTCAAAAGTGTTCATGTACAATTGTCATTAGGGAAGAGAAAGAGTGGAGGGATGAGAAAAAGAATAGGTTGAGGGGTAAGAATAAGCATACATATGTATATATATATACATACGTTTATTTGTTTTTGAAAATATTGTTTATTAAAAATAAGTCCTTAGGGTCTGGCCATTCTATTCTACCTACGGTCACGTCTTAGAGTCGTCATGGCTCTAATACCACCTTTGTCGGAACCTGGAGTAACGACTCCTGGATCCTCTGTGTAAAACACACTAGTCCAGGATCAGCTAGTACACAAGTGACAACAAAGACAAATACCAAGCATAAATGACTGATTTCATTAAATAAAGGATACAGCCTTATGGCCAAGTCTTACATCAACGCCAATTGGCAAACGTAAATAAACCAAATAACTGCGGAAGCAAATTGATAAATAGCGAAGCCCAAGCCTGCCCACAGGCAAACGACAGTAAGACGCGGCCTACTCGTCCAGATCTTCACCGTAGTCGACTTCACCTTCCTCTGCATGAAGATTGCAAGGTGAGTACAAACTTGTACTCCGCAAAATCACACAGAGAAATGCAACATAATGATAAAGGCTTCAATGGAAGGCTTATAGGGTTAGTTTGCATAAAACAGCATTTAAGAAATACAGTAGATAGATTGAAATTGCTGAATTTAATACAGTAAATAAAAATGATACTCGTAGTTGAAAATAATACCGTCAGTGCTGGCTCCGACCATACACCAACCTATCTACGGGCATCCCACCCGGACCATCTTTTCAAAAGATCATGTATGGATTCCATCCATCCACATGTTTCCAACACTCGTGGATTCCATCCATCCACAAGCTTCCAATCTCTCTCATGGGTTCCATCCACCCACAAGGTTTTCATTCTCTCATGGATTCCATCCATCCATAAGGTTTTCGAAAATTATTTTTGAAAAACAAAATCTAATCCATGAAAAACCTTTACTTAGCATGTGGTCGTATGTTAGGGCTTTGCAACAGTAGCTCATAGACTGGTCCTTAATTGACTTAGGCCCAACCATTTACCCCTGTGCACGGCAGTCAACCACTGCGGCTCCGACCAACAGGGCATGCCTGCACCTACCAATCTAACCAATTGCCTAAGTCTAAACCAGTTTTTATATTTTGTTTTCAAAATATTTCATAAACCTCCTTGACTCACCAAGGTCAAGAGTACATTTAGGAAACTTATCATTTCATGTGAAAAGCTCATCATTTTATGTGAAAGATATCCCAAAACAAATAATATGGCAACGCAGGGATAAGCATTTGAATCAAAATTTCTCTAGCCAACACTAGTGCACTAGCTAGAGTTTGATCTAGGGTGACAAGGTAAGGAATTCAATATCAAAGGAGGAATTTAACAAGTAGGCATTAACTATATTTAAAACTGAATTGAAATACGTTCAATAAAAGTATGCATGCAATATAATTTAAATCAACATAATTTTATTTTAAAAACTGGGATCAACATGATCAAGGAGTGTGACTTGCCTTGCTCTTCAAATTGGTGCAAATCCTCGTCTTTGAATTCTCCCGAATCGTCGAAGTCTACACGTGAAAATAACCCTCCAAATTCAAATAAATTCAACATATATTCGAATTGACTTCAAATATTTGAATTGAGGCCATAAATGGATAGAGGGGAATTTTTGATGAATTTAGAAATTTGAATGGGCTCAATCGGAGTTAGGACGAAGAAGAACGGGCTTCGGGAAGTTTAAAATCAGAGAAAAAGGATAAAATGATTTTTTGGAATTATTTTTCTAAAGGAAATTGAATTTTTGACATCAGCATTGCGTCAACCCTGAGAATTTCTTTTTGGCTGAATTATTTTTCTATGGGAAATTGTAGATGAGGGGATGACAGTGGGCCCTGGTTCATGGACCAGGTCCACGGAGGGAGGAGGTGGTCGAGGTGGCACGGGTGGCGGGGTGTGCCTGCGTGGCGCTGACAGGGGTGGGGAGGCGCTGAGGTTGCGCCGACGTGGAGCCACAACTGCTGCCACAGTGCCACTACCGACCGGAGGCGCACGGGGATGGTAGCGGCGGCAGCGCTCCGGTGGGTGGCTGTCGGCGGTGAAGGCGGCAACGGGGAGAGGAGGCCGAGGGGAGTGCGGCAGTGGGGCGGGAGTTATCGGAGACGGCTGGAGTAGGGCCGGCGGCGAGGAGGGGCGGTGGCGCAGCTCGGTCGACGACGGCGAGGGGGCTCCGGTGGCTGAGAGGCATGTAGGATTGGAAATGGCAACAGAGCGGGGTGAATGGTGCCTCTGTTGAAAACTTGCCCCCAAAGTATTTCGCTCAAGAGCACTTCTCCTCTCCGATAGCTAAAAAGCTATGAAGTGTGGAGACTCATGCTCTCTGGAGACCTAAAGCTAATAGAGAAAGGATCAGTGCAATAAAATAAGCGAAAGGAAAAAACAATAGAGAAAGTCGGCACAAACTACATGGGGCCGGTCTGACCGCTGTGCACCGGCCGGTCAGACCGCCCCTGTGTCTCCGGTTGAACCGCTATAAGCAGGCCGGTCTGACCACTACTCCCAGGCCGGTCAGACCGCCACTGTCTGACCGGTCAAACCGGCGGCTAACAGGCGGTCTGACCGGTGGTGCGCAGACGGAGCACCCGATTGACATATTTTTGCCCAGTTTTACTGAAGAACCTGATTTCAGGCAAATTAACAGATTGTTGTTGTTCTTCTTTGTCCAACTGAACAAGAAATTGTTCTAAACAACATCAAATCCCTAGGAAACACAAGAATTCATTAAAAGAGCGAGAGATCAAGATTTGAGCAAAATTCTGAAACTTGAACAGAGAGTAGGATTGAATTTCAGATTCCTTTCCATTCTCTAACCCATTGCTCATGGAACTTTGAGATTAACAGGGGATGGTCTCAGAGGAGAGAACTACATCCCAAACTCCACTTTGCACCAAGAAAGCCAAGGGAACAAGAATCCACTGCCAACTAACCCTAAATTTCAGCAAACAGAGAAGATGCAAATGACAAGAAATAACTGCAAATCAACTACTCTTTCTCATTGATTCCATCCCATGGATGATTACACGAGGAAGGATTACACAAGAGTCCCTATACGTAGTTGATACAAAGGAAATATCACTACATGCTCATACTCTCACGAGAGCACTCACTGCTCAGCTCATTTCATTGCTTGAGCTCACTCTCTAGAGTACATACACACTACACACTCCCTTTGCTAACTCATAGCCTGGATGGATGGATGACCCACTACTGCTGCCTTGCCTCTCCTTTTGACCCCCAACACTCACACCAAAAGGGGAATTCAAGAAGTGGCATACAAAGCACACTCCATGCCTCACACACACTTGGGGCAAAGAGTCAACAACCAGATTTTTGGAGGGAAATCAGTCTCCACCTCCATTGCTTGAGTCAAATTACCAATTTGCCCCTCAAGCATCTTCCCGGAAGCTTCCTGCAACCGGCACCTTTGACCGACTAGACCTCGACTCCTCCCTGAGTGTAGTCCGGTCCGCTCCGCTGCACACGACCGCATCCGGCATCCTGACCGTCTGGACCTCAAGTCCTCCCTGAGTCTAGTCCCGATCCTCTCACCGCTGCCCGTTGTGTCCACTCAACACCGACCGAGACCTCCGACTCCACCTGAGTCTAGTCCTGGTCCATTCCGTCGCGCACGACCGCAACCGACCTCCAAACCGTCTGGACCTCCGACTCCTCCCTGAGCCTAGTCCCAGTTCTCTCGTCGTCGCCCGTCGTGTCCGTCACCGGTAGCTCCAGCTCCGGTTCCTCGTCTCCCGACTCGCAACCACCTCACCAGCCTCGATCATCTTCGGCATCACCGACCGTCTGGACCTCAACACCTCTTGTGCCTAGTACCGGTCCTCCTCGCCTCACCATGACCTAGCTCTGAAGTCCTGCAGTCACACAGATAAGCAAACCGTCACATAGCACCGCACGTAAAGCATAATCAATAATTGCACAAGTAAAGGTAGTCAACCCTAGAATACCCAAAACAAACTCAAACTCACTAAACCAACCGTCAATTACTCATCACCAACATGGGGATACCTCCACATGGTCTCTCAATCTCCCCCTTGATGAGTATATTGACAAACACAGAAAAAGCGTAGAATTGAGTTTGTTTGAAAGTCAAACATGGTCCAAAGGAAGAAAATGAAGCTAATGACCATGTAGACACAAGGAGCAAAAGAAAGAGCAATTTTTCCTCAAAGGCTCCCAAAGCTCCCAAAATGTGGCTTTTTCTCCAACTATTCTCCCCCTTTTGGCAATAAAGTCATCAAGTTACTTGGAGGAAAATAAATCATGGTGTGGCTGAATTTTATTCAATGCTAAGCAAATAGAGCCATGAAGATTATCCAAAATGACCATTTAGTATTACACCAAGCCATAATTCGTATGAATGCTATCAAAATCATGACAAGATATGCATAATCAAGCCAAGCCACATAAGTATGAATCTGAATATTAGATGAAATTTTGAGCATGTCAAGCCATTCAAGATCAAAGTCTAGTTAGAGGTATCCAAAGAGGATGCAAGCCATGTCAATAGTCTAAGTGGAACCAAGAAGCTAGAATTGAGTCAATTTAGAGTGCTACAAGTTTAAGAATGAATCATTTGTTCAAGCACTTTAGTCTTTTTGTAGTTAGGCAAATTGAGCACAAGTGACATGTTTTTCTTTGAAACTCATGGTCGTTTCCAACCAAAATTTTAGTCATGTGCTAGATATCAAGCCTTATACGACCATTCCAAGCAAGAAGCTTAAGGAAATGATCTTGGCCATCCAAAACTCCCCTGAGTTCATGCCTAGTGCATTGGCAAGCAGTCTTATGAGAAAGAACTAGTGAGATCAGTTTTTTGCACATAAAAAGAGATTTTGAATCTTTTTATGAGACGGCTTGCCATTGCACTAGGCATGAACTCAGGGGGAGTTTTGGATGACCAAGACTATTTTCTTAAGCTTCTCGCTTGAAGTAGTCGCATAAGGCTTGAGATCTAGCACATAGCTAAAAATATTGGTTGGAAACAATCATGAGCTTTAAAAAGGAAAAACTTATGTCAAATGTGCTCAATTTTCTTAAATAGAACAAGTACTTAAACAAATGATTCATTTTTGGACTTGTAGCACTCTAAATTGACTCAATGTTAGTCTCTTAGTTCCACTTAGCTTATTGACATGGCCTGCATCATCTATAGATACCTCTAGCTAGACTAGAATCATGATTGACTTGACATGCTAAGGAATTCTACTAAATTTTCAGATTGTGACTTATTTGGCTTAGCTTGCTTATACATGTTTTGTCATGATCTTCTTAGCGTTCTTATTGATTATGGCTTGATGTAATAATCCACGGTCATTTTGGATAATCTTCATGGCTCTAAATACTTAGAATAAACCAACTTCAGCCATTTCATCCATTTTTGTGATCTTATTCTCTCCTTTGCTTCCTTGATGTATTTATTGCCAAAAGGGGGAGAATAGAGAAAAAGCCATTTGGGAACCTTTTTGAGCTTTGGAGAACAATTTGCTCTTTCTTTTGTAGCTCTAGTGTTTCCTTGTCGACGTGGTCATTAGCCTCTTTGATTTCTCTTGGACCATGTTTGACTCTTGTTTCTTTTCAAACTCAACTTTGTGCTTTTTCTGGGTTTGTCAATATACTCATCAAGGGGGAGATTGAGAGACCATGTGGTTATGACCCCATTCTTCCTACAGATATTAAGCCTCTCATACCAAGCTCTAGGGGCCTGCTTAAGTCCACACAAGGCTTTGGAAAGCTTGTAGACATGGTTTGGGTATTTGGGGTTCTCGAAACCTATAGGCTGTCTCACATAGACCTCTTCCTCAATAAACCCATTGAGGAAGGCACTCTTGACATCCATCTGGTAAAGCTTGAAACCCTTATAAGCCGCAAAAGCAAGCAGGATTCTAATGGCTTTAAGTTTAGCTACAGGGGCAAAGGTCTCCTCAAAATCTAGACCCTCAACCTGGGAGAAACCCTAAGCTACCAGTCTAGCCTTGTTCCGAATGACAACCCCATCCTCACTCTGCTTGTTCTTGAACACCCACTTAGTCCCAATGACATTGTGACCTCGAGGGGGCTCAACAAGCGACCAGACCTTTTTCTTTCGAAATTTCCAACTCCTCATGCATGGCATTGACCCAAGCTTTATCAGATAGTGCATGACACACATCCTTTGGCTCGAATGAGACAACAAAGGCAGAATGGAGACAGAAATGTGACATGCCAGACTTCGAGCGAGTGACTCGCTCAAAGAGGTCTCCAATAATCTGCTCGGAAGGATGGTCTTTATGGATATGTCGGGGAGGTCCAGGATGAGATGAAGACGTGGCCTCTACCTCATGAGCTGATGAGGTAGGAACAGAGCCACTAGCTCCAAAGGAAGCAGAAGGCATGGGCTGATCACCTAGAGGTGCGGTGGAAGAAGGCACCTCAAGGAGAGGATGAGGAATTGGATCGGGTAGACAACCCTCATCTCCATCATCCTCATCATCCACAAAGATGGGCTCGGACTACTTTAAAGAACCTGAGATATCAGGCCTAGTCCCTGGACTGGCCTCGTCGAAGGTCACCTCACAGGTCTCTACCAACTTATTAGACTCGCAGTTCCAAACCCTATACGCCCGTGAAGAAGTCAAGTAACCTAGAAAGATACCATCACAAGATCGTGACTCGAAAACGTCTAGATTCCCGGACTTTAGAATGAAACGCTTGCAACCAAATACACGAAAATGCGAGACATTGGGCTTTCGCCCATATCTCAACTCATAGGACGTGCGATGCAAGTGTGCCCGAAGAAAGACTCTGTTCGAAACATGGCTTGCGGTCGCAATAGTCTCAGCCCAAAACTTCCTAGGTGTAGAATACTCATCAAGCATTGTCTTGGCCATCTTGACCAAGGTACGGTTCTTCCTCTCCAGACGCCATTCTGCTGTGAGACGTGCGGAGAAGAGAACTAGTGTTCTACACCTGTCTCATCGCAGAAACTCTCAAAGTAGGAATTCTTGAACTCCGTGCCATTGTCACTGCGGATCGCTCGTAATGCACCCGGGAGCTCAACAGAAAGCCTACTGAAAAGTCCTTAGAAATGTGTAAACGTCTCATCCTTTGAGGCTAAGAAAAACACCCAAGAGAACCTCGAGAAGTCATCGACCACGACAAGAACATACCACTTCCCTCCCGCTAACTACACTCGAGCTGGTCCAACTGTGCCCATATGGAGCAGCTATCCTGGTGCATCGGTCATAGTAACTGTGACCGGAGGATGAGAAGCGGCAACCATCTTGCCGTGCCGGCAAGGAGCGTAAACAAGATCTTTGACCATCTTGAGTTTTGGCAGACCACGAATGAGATCGTGACCGCTAACTCGGGTCAAATGGTCAAATCCAATATGACCAAGTCTCCTATGCCAGAAGGTAAGGTCGCGGGACTCAGAAGCAACTAAGCATCGGAGAGGATCACCAGAAGACTCAGAAAAATCAGCACGAAAGATCCTCCCATAACGAGAAATCCCACAAACTAGACTACCCGAAGAATCAAGAATTTTGCAAGCGTTTTTCTTAAAGCTCACCTCGTAACCGTTATCGGTAAGCTGAGAGACTGAAAGCAAATTATACTGCAGCTTACTAACCAAGGCAACATCCTTCAAAATAAAAGAATCATTAACGTGCACAGTACCTTTGGTGATGACACACCCAAACAAAGTGTCTCCGAAGGTGATTGTCTCATCACCTGGAGCACGGGCTAGGGAAGAGAACCAACGGGAGTCTCCGATTATATGACGAGAACAATCGGAGTCTACAAGCCAAACCTTTCCCTTCCCAGCCCGGGGAACCTGAGCCAAACAGAGAGTAAAGGCTCAGTACTGGGATAAATCAAGAGTGATTTTGGCACCCAATACTGAGTAACACATCGAGCAGAAGAAGTAGTCAAGCACGACTGACCTCTAACTACCCTACGCTCTCTGTCACTCAAAGAAGCAGAAGGTCTGTGTGCAGACCTGAAGCTGTTGCTAGGTCCGACTGCTATAGGAGAGCGAGTCGGAGCACCGGCAACACGCTAATCACGCCGCGGGTAGCCATCTCGGCGGGGAAAATGAGATCTACCCTCAGAACGGCGGAAGTCACGACCAAAGGGAGCACGAGGACGAAAACCAGAAAACTCGAAAAAACCAAGTCCTTGATGCTGCCCAACCCATCAGCTGAAGCAAACTTAGACCTTGTGTTGGTCTTAGGTGCACTCAAGGTCTGGGGTTGACCCTGAATACGTCTATGAGACTCAACATGGTCGATCAAGTGTCCATCCTTCTGATAGAAGGTGCAATGATACTTCACCTTCTGAGAGGTAGAAGTAACACGATCAGGCTTCGCCTTCTGAGAGGCCAAAGTAACAGGTGAAGTCACCTTACTATCAGAGATCCCTTGGACAAAGCTCGCAGACTTGAACTCAACCTTTTTGTTCTTGGGCTTGACCTCGATCACACCTGCTGCGATAGGTCTAAGAACAGCAGGTGGATGCTTCCTCACATCCTCAGAAAAATCGTATCCTAGACCTTGATTGAATTTTCAAATCTTGGACTAGTCTAGAATAAGATTTAGCTTCTTCTTGCCTCCTAAAAACCTCTCAAGAGTGTTCATAAGGTACTGATACTCCCGAAAGAGAGAGGTGCAAGAAGAGCAGGGGAAAGAAGAGACAGCAGGAGTTAAGGGAGCAGAAAAAGAACCAACAGCAGAGGAACGAATGGCTTGAGCACGCTCAGCCGACTCAGAAGGGACAATCCTACTACTAGTCAACTGGTTCACGTCGCTAGGCGTCTCTACCTTACCCTTGGGCTCCTTCCCCTCCTCAGCACAAGCATTACAAGCAGAAGGTGCAAATATTTGAATAAATTCAAATTCAAATAAATTCAAAATAAATTTGAATTGACTTCAAATATTTTTAATTGAGGCCAAAAATGGATAGAGGGGAATTTTTGATGAATTTAGAAATTTGAATGGGCTCAATCGGAGTTAGGATGAAGAAGAACGGGCTTCAGGAAGTTTAAAATCAGAGAAAAAGGATAAAAGGATTTTCTGGAATTATTTTTCTAAAGGAAATTGAATTTATGACATCAGCATTGCGTCAGCCCTGAGAATTTTTTTGGCCAAATTATTTTTCTACGAGAAATTGTAGATGAGGGGCTAACAGTGGGCCCTAGTCCATGGACCAGGTCCACGGAGGGAGGAGGTGGCCGAGGTGGCACGGGTGGCGGGGTGTGCCTACATGGCGCTGACGGGGGTGGGGAGGCGCTGAGGTTGCACTGACGTGGCACCACAACTGCTGCCACGGTGGCACTACCGGCCGGAGGCGCACGGGGATGCCGGCGGTGAAGGCAGCAACGGGGAGAGGAGGCCAAGGGGAGTGCAGCGGTGGGCAGCGCACGTTACTAGGCAGAGTAGGGCGGTGGCGGCGGCGGCGGCGCAGCTCGGTCGACGACGGCGAGGGGGCTCCGGTGGTGGATTTTTATTTATTTATTTATTTATTTTTAAAAAAAACCTGGGCTGTTACAAATGGTAAGTGGCGTATGTATATAGACTATACCGATTTAAATAAAGCTTGTCCAAAAGATAACTTTTTGCTTCTTGTATTGATCAATTGGTTGACTCTATTGTTGGCTGTGAAATGCTATGTTTTTTAGATGCACACTCTGGTTATTACCAGATTAGTATGTTTTCAGAAGATAAAGAGGTGACCACATTTATTACACCATTTGGAGTATTTTGCTTTGTCAAAATGCCATTTGGCTTGAAAAATACTAGTCTGACTTTTTGGTGTTTGATGCAATTGACTTTTATACATCAATTGGGCCAAAATTTGGAAGCCTACATTTAAGATTTAGTTGTCAAAAGCATCAAATGACTTAATCATATTTCATACCTATAGGAGACATTCGACAACCACATAAAGCACCGCTTGAAACCAAAGTAATCCAACTTCATACAAATGAATGGCCTGGATCTCTCCTCAAGCCTTCTTCGCTTACTCATTGAAGATCCAGGCTAAAATCATCCGGATCATGCACATCATTGAACCCGTGTCCCCACGTTCCTCCCATGCCACCAACCCGCTGCGCTACTGCACTACACCAACCTCCAAAACCCTTCCCCGTCCGAGCCCATCTCGCCTCTCCCCCCCCCCCCCGCCGCAGCTTCACCCGCGCGCCCGAGAGCACCGACCCTCTCCCCTCCCGATCGCCATGGCCTCCACGGCCTTCGCTGCTGCCAAGTTCCTCCCGGCCACCCACCTCGACTTCTCCCCCCGCCTCTCCCCGCTCCGGCCCGCCCCCACCGCTAACCTCTACTTCTCCCCGCTCTCAGCCGCCTCCTCGTCCTCCCTCCACCGCCTCCGATCCCTTCCCGTCCGCCCCGAGGTAGCTGCCCCCTCCCGCGATCCTACGGTGGCGACGGCGGATCTGGCGATGCCGCGGACTCGGGGTGACGGCCGCGCGGCGGCATCCTCGCCTCTTTCGCCGGATGGCGGCCCGCGTCGCCGCGGATCCCGATTCCGTTCAAGGTCCTCATAGAGGAGCTCTTGGTGTCGATGCTCGCATGCTCGGCGACATGGCCTCCCACCCCAACTCGGCCTCAACGAGCTCGACCGTCTTCTCCACCTCGTCGTCGGATCCATCCTCAACTTCGTCCTCATGTACCTCCTCGCCCCCACAGCCGGCGTCTCCGCCGCCGCGTCCTCCCACCTTCCCCCCGTGTCCCCACGTTCTCTGCTCAGCGGTACCGGTTCTCCGCGCCGCCTCCTCCCCTCTCCTCCGCCCTCGCCTCCTCCCCTCCCTCATCCGCCGCGTCGCCGCCGCCTCCTCCCAATCCCGCGTTGCCGCCGCCGCCTCCTCCTCCCCCCACTTCTCTGCTCCGCCGCCTCAATCCCCAAACTTCTGTCGCACCAGTCACCTCCTCTCCTCCCCCGCTTCCACTTCGCGCGCGATCTCCATGCCCTTGCGGCCCTGATCCGGCAGACAAGCAGACGGGCCCGTGCTGCTTCTCCCCCGACGGCCGCTTCCTTGCCATGCCGTGGACTACCGCCTCGTCGTCTGGGACGTCGTCTCCCTCAAGGTATCCATGCAATTCCCCACCTCTTTTCTCCCACTCGACCTTAGTTCTTGGGAATGGGAATGCGGGTTTAGGGTTTGGGCTTTTGGAGTGGTTGCCGAATCTGGGATTGGGGATTATGTGATCTGGCGTGGCTCAAATTTGGGCATTCTGATGCATGGAATGCGCCTAATTTTGCCCGATCCGGGACTAGGTTGTGACTAGAGCAATTCGCGGTACATGATGGATTGAAGAAATCTTAGTACCAAATTATATGGAAGAGTGGATAATACGTGATTTTGTTGTTTGCGTGGAGGTTTAGATGGGTGCGTTTGGTTTGCACCTATGAATTCTATCGGCTGTATGAACTGTGTAATTTCTGGAATACTCTTGGGTATCCGCATCTCTTGGATTCATGGAAGTTTCATGAACACTTCATGTTTCATGTTCGTTCATGCAAATTTAGCATCCTGTATTCCTGTGTTATCGTTTCGAGTAACTTTCAAGAACGGTTAGGTTATGTATAATGCCTTGCAACTTTCTTGTTTACTGTATGCATGAACTCATATGAGCTATATGAATTTTAAGTTTAACAGAGCTCATGTCATTATAAAAATTTTAAGTTATTCATTTTATTCTTGCACGTCATGGAAGATTGGTCTTATGCTTCTGCAGTTCTGCTACTATCTTATACCTTGATAGCATTCTACTCTGGATCCCCACGTCATGGAAAATTGTCTCACAAATTTATTCATTTTATTCTTCCTCGTCACGGAATATGATTTTGTGTTGGCTACTAGCTGGACGAAGCATGCTTGCAGCAGTGTTTACTTATGGTGGATATTGTTTGGTACATGCGCTCTCTCTCTCTCTCTGAAATTATAGATTTGATGTGAACTCTTTTGAGTCCTGATTGTGGCAATTGCTTGAGGATCTAATTTTTGTGAATGGTTCAGTAGCATTTGGCACTTCTGAAAATCAAGCTAGGAACTGTTAAGCTAGAAGAATGTCTAGCCAAGCTATACAATGCAGTTAATCTATTAACACTTCATTTGTAATCTTATTGTTCTTGTTTATTTAATTTCAAATTCCATGATATTTTTTAGGGAATTTTATCACTTTTTTGTTCCACTACACTAATGAATTTTCATTCCATTAGATATCTAGGTGAAAACAACTTCAGTGGACGTCTGCCTTCTTTTCTTTTAATTTCTTTTTGCACTGGTTGATGTAACCTGTGCTTTTGCAACATTCTAAACTCACGGTCAAGGATTATATATGTTATACATCTGTTTTTCAGACTAATGAAAGAAAGAGAGTGATGAATAACTTGGTTCAATCTTTTTGGTCGGTTGACATGTAAGCGTTTCTTGATGTGAGCAGAGTAGATTCTGTTATTGAATGTAGAGGTGAATGCGTGCACATAAGTATAATTTCTTATGCTGCTTAGTACGTTAGTAGTGTGATGTAAACATGTATTATGAGTCTCTTAGGGCTAAATTAATTTGTACCTAGCAGATTATTATGTTGTTATCATGCTTCATGCAGTGGTAAGACAGCCTTTCTTATTCATACATGTGTTAAATATACACATTTTGCTCATTTTTTATGGAAATATCTCGAGAGATTTTCTTTTTGGTGTTTTAGCATTTTGTTTGAGTACAACTGCCACTTACTGAGTGTAATAGCAGTGCATATTTTCAAGTGGGGTACTTGGTGAAGACTTAACTGATAATGAAGGAAATCCCAGATAGTACTCTATGAGGACTGAGGGGAATAAATGATTGGGTACCAAAATGTTTTGAAACAGTAGCTGTGATTTCTATCAGTAAAGTGGGGGACATGGTTCGAAGGAAGTAAGGATCCATTGTTACTAATGGTCTAAACAGCCCCTAGGGGTAAACAGTTAGCGAATGGTGACCTCATCTTGTAGCATGTGGTAGGCGGCCTTGAATGTGTCCTGTAAGAGGTTTAGCAAAAGAAAATAGTATATAAACATTAATACATGCAATATATTCTTTCATGTGTGGACATATTGCTAGGAGTTAGTCACCACTGGTTTTCACTTTCAAAGGATGAAGGAATATGAGATTCTTTTGGGGACACAATAAAGGCTACTTTTGCATTTCAAGGCTCACTTAACCACTAAATCGGTCGCTCAACCACTAACTTATACCACCATGATGCATATATTGTTGTGGTAGACCCACTACCACCTTTATAACAGTCTCTATCAAGGTCATAGCAGCTGATGTTTGGACATTGGAACAATGCCTGTTACTGATATTGGTTATTGGGACTGACTAGGGTTAACCCTTACTAAATAAGTTATGGAAAAAAAATACAAGGGACTTGTTTGCAAAAAATGGTTGACACTTAATTGGAAAGCTGATGGATGATTCCTTAATACTCTGTTTTCAAGATAGTCATCTTTTACTGCTGCCATGGATTGTATTGTACTTTGACATGGCTAATGGTGATACCTCAAATGATAAATTTAATACCACACATGGTGGCAATTGTAAGGCACGCCACAAAATGTGTTTGTTTTCTCGTAAGATAACTCCATCATGAATGTTTTTTATTTCACAGTTTATTGCTAAGGAATTTTGAATTCTAGGTCTTTTTTTTGCTATTTTTGGAGGTTTGAAGGATGTAAACCCATGCAATTGCTTTTCATTAGGCTTATTTAGTACAAGGCTAACTGTAGTAGCTAAGTTTTTTTGGGGGGAATAAAAAATTAAATGGGTAAAAGTTTGTATTTTCAGACTGATAACTAGCTGGTGGTGTTAATTTTCACAAAGGGGTAATCATGCTGGTGTGTTTTTGGAGTGACTCTTTAATCTTTACTTTAAGGGTGGTTGAAAATATGTCCATCTGGTAATAGTCTTCTTCCATGTGAAATAATTGTACCGTTAGCCCATCTATGTAATACTTCATTCAATTGCACAGCTAAAAGTGGTATCCAGTGGAGGATTTAAGTTCTAACAAAAGGCTGAATCAGTTTTTACTCTATTGGTTTTGGTCAGATATAGTGCCAAACTGCCAATCAATTTTGACATATTAATACTGGCTTTTCAGTTGGCTTCAGGCATACAATCAAAGTGTATCGTCATCAGTTCGAATAGTATTGACAAAAAACAAGATCGATCACCTGGCCATTACAACATTACACTGATGAAGAGTATTGTTTGCACTCATATCCAAGATGCCCCATAGGCCATCATTTACTAAACCTGTTAAACTAAGATTGAGGGTTCTTTTTTTAAAAAAAAACTTGAGGGTGCTATTTTAGTTTGTACAAGGCCTCTTAAGACAACAAACCTATCTAATGTTTTTAACATGAAACTCAGATGTTTTTTTTATATAAACTTCTTTTGTATCATTACCATGTATACCCACTGTTGCACAACATAAGACATTCGTTGTATTCATATGAATAGCAACTTTTTTCTTTGCTGCAGACCTAACAATGGTAGATGTTAAAAATGTACTTACATGTACAACAGTTCACAATTTCCTATCAAACCTTCTTGCTTATATTAGTTTGTTTATTAGCAGTACATGCCAATTGCCAATGTTATCCGTAATATACAGTTATACATAGATGCACAACAATTGCACAAATATTTCATTCACATGGAATGTTCAATTATTGATGTGTGGAACAGATGAATCCATTTTACTTTCTGATCTATAAGTCAACAAGTGTTCCTAGGTTGGATTGCTGGGCATGGCCAGATCATTTCAGAAGGAGCTTGATCAAATAGCTGAAAAAGCAGATACATCTACCCCAGCTGGGTTGAGCTATGTGCTCACAGGTAAACCAAATTATATATTCTGCTTCATTTTACTAACTCAAGAGTTATGGTGGTGTATGGTCTAAATATTTGGCGATGACATGATTATTCTTTAGTTTTTGTTATTGGCATTTGAATCCAGTATACTGCTTTATGTTATCTGCTTTTCCACTGTGTTGGCCTTCTGTTCTGAGATAGTTTGTCTCCTTTCATCTGGTTTGAGTAGCTGCTGAATGATTATGGGAGCTTCTCCTCCATGGGTTGTTAGGAGGGATTGTTTTAATACTATGATGGACACAATATCTATCTGTGATGGAAATTGGGAGGTGGTTTTGGCCTACAGTCTAAAATCTACTACTTTGTTTTACAAGTTTTCTTTATTGGCAATGTCACATGTCTCCATATATAAAATGATACAGTCAAGTATGTGCTGTAAGCTGCATTATATTATGCATCACAATCCCTTTTGAAAGAAATTATAAAGATTTTTTTATTTTCTTAAGATTTTCGACCATTTTGCTAATGGCTTGAAATTACGCTAACTATTTGGTCCTTGGTATGCTGTTCTCCAGAGACAACATTGGCATTACTTCGGCATCCAGATTGTTGTATCTCAGCTTACTCATCAGTAAACACACTTTGTCCTTCAATTTATATTTGTCAGTTTATGCAGCAGATTGTAGTTTATCTCTTGCTTCCTTCCAAATGTATGATTACTGAACTAATGTAACATTAATCCTGCAGTAGAATGTTGTGCAGCTTTATGTGACAAAAATATTTGGTTATACAATATATGAGACGTGAATCTTAATGAATCTGATTGTTCGTTTTATTTTTTACAAATTTTATCTTGTTTTGTATTTTATCGTAATGTTAGCACGGGCATACTACTAGTTAAGCATAGTTTGGCCAATTTTATCTTCATGCATTGGGGTGGGGTCCACCAGAGAAGAACTCACGCAAGAAAGGACTTAATCCTGCAGCATCTGACCCGTGGGTCCCTCCATTAATGAACAAGTAAAGTTTATTGGATCGGTAGTTTGTTTCTAGTCCAACAAAAAAAAGTGTGTCAATCTTTTTATATAGTCTGAATGAGTATGTTAAGCCGAGATGTAGAAGGCTTGTTTTTTAGTTATTTAGTTTGTTCTATCCTGAGTCTAGAGTGCATGCACCAATGTGTACGTGTGATTTAGATGTTGGTTCAGAGTCATTGTTTAAGTCCAAGTTATCTATTGTGTGCGTGCATAGGATTGGGCTATAAAAGTGAAGGCCATGCACTTCTTGTAGGGGGCAGAGTTTTAGGATGAATTAAACTACATTGTGTAAGTTTTGGTCACGTGCCATTAGGGTCCAATCCCTATTATTGAGTTTGCTAGTTCTTGTTAAAAACTTGGCATCCTATGCAGGTCTATTACAGCTTGTTCTTGGGAGCGACATCAAGTGCCTAGGTTCTTAGGATCGATCTCTGGTTCCGCAAATCTTTCTATCAAAGATTAGGTTGTGAGATAGTTATCTTCTTCTGCTGATAATTCACCACAAACGATTGGGCAACCTACGGATTCAATCTCATCTCGAGATTTGATCCGCATCACATTTCGTGCCTCGATTTCATCCGAATGGAGTTTGTTGTACTTGTCGAAACCTGTTGTGATGAAAAGTTTTACATCAACTCAGACAGATTCAAAATGCATGCCGAAATGAGTTAGGGTGCATATGAAGTCCATTCGGGGTATTTGGTACTTAGTTTCATTTTGTGACTTGATTTCATCCGCAAGGAGTTTATTGCGCACGTCAAAACTTGTTGTGGTGGAAAATTTCACACCAACTCAGATAGATTTGAAATACATGTTAAAATGAGCTTATCGCATATGAAGTCCATTTAAGGTTTTTGGCACTCAGTTTCATTTCGTATCTCGATTTTGTCCACATGGGGAGTATAGCACCTGTCGAAACCCATTGTAGTGGAAAGTTTCACACCGACTCGGACGGATTGAAAATGTCTACTAAAGTGAGCTAGGGCACATATGAAATCTTTTTGGGGTGTTTGGCACTCAGTTTCATTTTGTGACTTGATTTCATCCGCAAGGAGTTTATTGTGCTCGTCGGAACCTGTTGTGATGGAAAGTTTCTGTAGGATCGATGACGGCAATCAGAGGGGGTGAATGATTGCAATACCTAGCGGAAGCTTTTCTCAAATTTTCTATCTTTTTATTTTCCAACCTGCCACACAGAAAAAAATAGGAAAACAAAAAACAACAATATATATATACCTTTTTAGTAGCCGCAAAACACTTCTATAGATCAGTACTCTCGGCAGGGAATCAATAAAATAGATCAGTTCCTCAGTATATTAGCGCACAAAATCTAACTCTCGGATAAAACGAAAACCATGCATCCGATCTTTCCATACGGCCATTCAATAAAGAAAACTAATTAGCAATAGCTTAATTACCTCTCCTAATCCCCTTTTCTTCTCTCCTCAAGAGTTGCATACGGCTGGTGTGTTGACGTGCAAAACTTTTCTAGTCTTCATGTAATGGGGCATCATGGGCATGCATGACTTTGGCGTGTGGATCCTTCTTAGCGTGGCGTTGATTCAGCTTCAAGTTGACGTGTTGTCTCGGTCATCTCTTTCTCTTTCCTTGGTGTGTCACCGCGTAGTGTTGTACTGTTGTTGCTTCGCTTTTCAGCTGCTTGTACCTGCACTTGGATAAAGCACTGCAGCGACTAACAGGCCACGCCGTGAATCGAGGCGCGCGGGATAACTCGAGGACGACGAGACCGAGGAGCCAGAAGTCATCGAAATAAAATATAGAACCCGCTGTCGCAACTCTTCTCTGAAAGCCAAAAAAGTATTTTTCCCAAAAAGCCATCCATGTCTCTCGGCCAACCCCACCTTTTATTACAAGACAGAGTTCGTCTCCGATTCTAAAACGAGCGCTGTCTCCGAAAATAAATACAAATCTTAGCTCTTAATTTTAATACTACTCGTCTAACTGAGTCTAGATTTTTTTCTTAACCAGACTTTTAGCCCACTACTATTCAAGGGACCCGAAACCCTTCCTAACACGGGTTTTCACACTCTGACTTTTCAACTCATCGCGTGTCGAAGCCTCCAGGACCGCACCTCTTGTATCTTCTCCACGCATCATCCACATTTGATCTCCATGTGCTCCAGCGTGAGCCCGACCACCTCGTGACATCCTCGACCGCCTGGACCTCAGATTTCCCCCTCCTAGTCCCGGTCTTCCAAGTCATCGACCATGATCGTCTCCACGCCCAACCTGCACATGCAAAGATCAAAGAATATTTTTCCCGGCACAAGTTTTCACCAACTTGACCGATATTAGTCCACGTACACATGCACACGCCTTGCATAACAATATTAAGCAATGTTGTCAATTATTCATCATCATAAAAATTCTAAACCTAACCACATGGTCTAACAATCTCCCCCTTGATGAATACATTGACAACACTTCAAGATTATATGATGAATTAGATTCAAACAAATATAAGTGAAGAATTGAAGCCGAAAAAACATTTTAAGCCACGAAAACTCAAATCTCTCCCCCTCAAAACAAGAATTGAGTTTTAGCAAATTTCTCCAATATCTCACAAGGCACACCAAATCTCTTCCCCTTTGGCAATGTAATCATCAAGAAATTTGAAAGAAGAACTATTCTAAAAAGAAGCAATGAGAATAAAAATCTAAAGCTTTGTAGATTATCCAAGTAACTTTGAATTGATTTAGTAATTTAACCAAGCCATATTTTTTAGTAGAGCTATCTAGATCATATAAAGTCATATATCATATAGCAATATCAAAACAAAGTTTTCAATCTGATTAGGCGATTTATATCAATGACAGACATCTCAACAATGACTAGACCAATTATAAAGAGCACAATGAGATACAACAACAAAAGGTCAAAGCCTAAAAGTGAAGCAAAATTTTAATCTAGGCGAGCTAACAATCTCATATAACAACCTATTGCTCCACATTCAATTCTTACGCATGTGGCATGCTTGTAACATACTTCTTTGCATTTTGTGCACTTTTTGTGCCCCCTTTTTTTGTTTATCATGGCATGCTTGAAGCATACATCTTTTCAAATGTCTCTTTCTCATTTTTTTTATAAAACATGCCAAATTGAATGATCATAAAAGATTGCAATATGAAACATGTGAGCCTCATAGCCGAGATTTAAAATAAGACTCACAATCAAGCTAATCCCTTTTTATGAATATCGCAAAGTACTATCTATAATCAATTTAGTCAAAGTATTCCGCCATGTCATATTTTAGTTCAAGTGTAACAAATTAATTATAACGAGTTATGATAGAAGCTACATAGCATATGAATAAATATGATAAAGATAGCTCCATAACTCATGTCAATTTGATGGCTTGGACTTGTTAATTTAGTTGACAAGTATAATAAACAAAGCTTCCAAAATTCTTAAACATCAAGCTCCCCTCAGAATAATCACATAGGATGCAACACGCCTAACCCACTTCGCAAAAGAGCAAAATAAGAGGAATCAAGTAGTTTTGAAATAATATCATCAACACGAGAATCCAACTCAATAAAGTGTAAGACTACATCACCTTTTCCACATGGTCTCTCAAAAAGTGAAATCTCTTGGAAGCAATCAAAGAGAATGAAGAACCATCAAGTGTTCTAATAAAGCAATGAAGTAAAAGACCGGAACCCAATCGAGCTCATGTTCTCCATTCTTGTCAGCTGTTCTTACATCACAGGAAACATCGGTCTCACAGCATTGGGGTTAGTGAAATAAGATTTAGGAATCCAATACTGAGACACACGATGAACAGGAGCAACAAAGTTAGAACCAAAATCACGTGCATGTGAATGATCAGAATACCAAAAAGAGCGTGAATTATTTGAATTAAATCCCAATCTAGCATGTGAAACAGATTTAAAGCCATCATAAAAGTTCTCTAAAAACATAGCTTTCGCATTTGATTTAGGAACAAAAGACAATGCACGTTTTTATCTTAAAGCATTCAACCTTTCCTTCCTTTCTTTCTTAGCCCGTCTAAAACAAAATTCATGCAAGTGTCCATCTCTTCCACAGTAGGTGCAATAAAATTTAACATAACCAGAATTCTTTAGAGATGATGAGCTAGCACCTGTATTATTATTCGATGAATTTTGCACAAAGTCAGCAGATTTAAACACAGTTTGTTTTGCTTCAGATTTTACATCAATTTTTCTAGGTTCAAGAACCTTAATAACCTTAGAAGGATTATCCTTGGCATGCTCAACAAAATTAAATCCTTGACCACGATTTTTCACACTTGTTTTTGACTTGTCTAGAATCATATTCAGATTTTTCTTGCCAAAAGAGAATCTCTCTAAAGTATCCTTAAGATACTCATTTTCCTTAACCAAAGTGGAACAAGCAGTACATTTAACAGGTTCATTCACAAAATTCTTGGAAGTACTAGATTGAGCAACTCTTTCTTTTTCAGCGAAATCATTCAATTGCTTAGTCAAAGCATCAATTTCAATATTTAACTTAGGACAATTTGAGCAAGACATGTTTTCATGATAAAACATTTGTTGAATAGATTCTTGAGATGAGTTAAGTCTAGCTTCTAGCAATTCACAATTAGAGCAAGTTTTAGATTGAGCGTTTGAATTATTTGACTCTAAACATGTAGAAGAACAACGTTTGAGCTTTTCAATTTCATCATTTGCAAGTTTTAATTTTTCATCACAAGAGTTATGTATCAATTTTAATTTATCAAATTTATCAGTTATATCTCTAAGTTGAACCAGATTTGATGCACTAATAGATCTAGTAGCCTCCAACTCAGAATGTAAAACTTGGCAAGACTCACATGATTCATCATCAGGAATTAAAACTCTAAGTCTATTAATTTTAGAATTTAAGCTTTCAACAACACAATTATTTTCTTTCAATTTCTGTTTTGTCTTTTTTAATTCAATAGCAAGTTTAATCAAACCATCCTCAAGCTCATCATATGATGGTCTTACCTCATCGGGATCACTATAGCCATCATCACTATTGTTGCCTGCCATGAAGCACATGCCCGTGAAGTCATCGTCGTTCTTCTTCTTGCCTTTAGCATCATCATCGTCATGGTCATCATCGTCGTAGCTCTAATATTCCACATCGCTCAAATCAAGACGCTCAATAGCTGATATGATCTTTTCAGCAAGCTTACGATGGAAATTGCCACCCTTGGTGTTGTTGTTCTTGGATGGCCGATGACGATAATTCTTCTCTTCCTTCACTACCTTTCCCTTGAGCTTGGGACAATCCATCTTAATATGGCTTGGCTTACCACACTCAAAGCAACTGATCGGACCTGACACGCCACCTCGCTTCCTCATCCTCACATTATTGAGTACCTTGTATGCTCGTGAGGAGATCAACACCAAGTCCTCTTTAGGAAGCTGCTTGAATTGTTCCTCTGAAAAAGAAGACAAGGCAGACAAAGAAACACAAGACAAAGCACTCGACGAAGTCGCCTGCATGGGGTTAGTCACAAGTGCTAAAGATGAAGATTTATCAATCTTAGATGGCAAAGCTTCCATCTCATAGGTTTTCAATCTAGAATAAAGATCATCCATGGTTAAAGTATCTAAATCAACAGTTTGATTAATAGTTGTAACAACCATCAACCACTCAGAACCAAAAGATCTCAAAATTTTAGTTGCATTATCTTCATCAGCAGGAATAACACCAACACCGTGCAGATCACTCAATATTTTCTCAAACCGAGCAAAGAGATCATCAATGGATTCACTAGGTTTCATAGCAAAATCAGAATATTCTTTTTGATAAAGATTTTTACGCATCTTCTTGATTTTAGTGGTTCCTTCATGATAATCGCAAAAAGTTTTCCAAATTAAATGGGCAGAATTAATATGAGCTACACGATCAAATTTTTTACGAGAAATTCCTTGGAACAGCATATTACGAGCTTGAGCATTAAAATTAACATCTGCTTTATTTAAATCAGTAACAACAGCAGGAACCTCATATGGTGTAGAAACTTTATTCCAAATATCACTATCTTGAGCCTCAATTTAAGCTTGCATCTGACACTTCCAAAAAGCAAAATCAGTACCATCTAGCATGGGGACGATTCACATACCTCTCTGACGCCATAGCAACCCACTCTGATACCACTTTGTAGGATCGATGACGGCAATCAGAGGGGGGTGAATGATTGCAATACCTAGCGGAAGCTTTTCTCAAATTTTCTATCTTTTTATTTTCCAACCTGCCACACAGAAAAAAAGGAAAACAAAAAACAGCAATATATATACCTTTTTGGTAGCCGCAAAACACTTCTATAGATCAGTACTCTCGGCAGGGAATCAATAAAATAGATCAATTCCTCAGTATATTAGCGCACAAAATCTAACTCTCGGCTAAAACGAAAACCATTCATCCGATCTTTCCATACGGCCATGCAATAAAGAAAACTAATTAGCAACAGCTTAATTACCTCTCCTAATCCCCTTTTCTTCTCTCCTCAAGAGTTGCATACGGCTGGTGTGTTGACTGCAAAACTTTTCTAGTCTTCATGTAATGGGGCATGCATGACTTTGGCGTGTGGATCCTTCTTAGCGTGGAGTTGATTGAGCTTCAAGTTGACGTGTTCTCTCGGTCGTGTCTTTCTCTTTCCTTGGTGTGTCACCGCGTGAGTGTTGTTGCTTTGCTTTTCAGCTGCTTGTGCCTGCACTTGGATAAAACACTGCAGCGACTAACAGGCCACGCCGTGAATCGAGGCGCGCGGGATAACTCGAGGACGACGAGACCGAGGAGCCAGATGTCGTCGAAATACAATATAGAACCTGCTGTCGCAACTCTTCTCTGAAAGCCAAAAAGGTATTTGGGAAATTTAACTTTTTGCCACTCTTAACATTGCCACCTACTCAAATGCCATCCTCTACATTGCAATTAATATTTTGCCACTCTCTAGCCTACGTGGCGCCCATGTCGCGCGAAACCCACCACGCTGGCCCGCGCCTCGGCGGCGCGCGCCGCCGCGCCTCCGCTCGCCGGCGCCGCGCCTCCGCCTCCGTCGGCGCGCCGCCTCCCTGCTCGCCCGCGCCTCATCTTCCCCGAGTCCGGCGCCGAGATCCCGCCGGTGAAGTGCTGCGTCTCAGGCCAATTCATCGCACGTGGGGCATCTCCAGGGCAACCCGAGCACATCCCCACCTCGCCGGACCCGCCGCCTCTCCCAGCGAGCGCGCCGTCTTCATCCTCGCCGCCAAGCTCCCTCTCGCCGCCGGCCCGCCCTGCTCCATCTCGGCCTCGACCGACGCCCAGTGAGCTCCGGATGCCCGTAGATGCTTCACCGCCGAGAATCGGGCTCCCACCGCCCGAGCCGCTGGTGTCTCGCTCGCTCACCGCGCGGGACGGAGGCGGAGGCGCAGGCGCGGGCGGCGGCGCGAGCCGAGGCGAGGCGAGGCGCGGCGCGTCGGCGCGCCGCCGAGGCGCGCGCGCGCAGCGCGCGCGCCAGCGTGGCGGGTTTTGCGCTGACATGGGCGCCACGTAGGCTGGAGAGTGGCAAAATATTAATTGCAATGTAGAGGATGGCATTTGAGTAGGTGGCAATGTTAAGAGTGGCAAAAAGTTAAATTTCCCAAGGTATTTGGTCCCAAAAAGCAGTCCATGTCTCTCGGCCAGCCCCACCTTTTATTACAAGACAGAGTTCATCTCCGATTCTAAGGCCCTGTTTGGATCCACCTAGATTTTAAGAATCTGGCTTTTGGAAACTGGGTGGGATCCAAACAGACCAGTTTTTGGGGCAGTTTTTAAAATCTACCTACCCAGATTCTTAAAAACTAAGAAGCTGTTGATACCCAGCTTTTGCTAGTTTTTTTGCACAAATACCCATTTACCCTCATTAAAGAACACGCATGGCTGTTTAATGTGCTGTTCAAGAGCAATAAATGTAAGGGTATAATAGTCTATTAGCACAAATCATAAATGAAACCAGCTTTTAAAAACTAGGGGATCCAAACACCCCATCAGTTTTTGCTTAGAAACTAGCTTTTAAAAACTAGAAGTAATAGCTGGTTTTTAAGAATCTGAAACTGATCCAAACAGGGCCTAAAACGACGCCGTCTCCGAAAATAAATACAAATCTTAGCTCTTAATCTTAATACTACTCGTCTAACTAGACCTAGATTTTTTCCTTAACCAGACTTTTAGCCCACTACTATTCAAGGGACCCGAAACCCTTCCTAACACGGGTTTTCACACTCTGGCTTTTCAACCCATCGCGCGTCGAAGCCTCCAGGACCGCACCTCCTGTATCTTCTCCACGCATCATCCACCTTTGATCTCCATGTGCTCCAGCGTGAGCCCGACCACCTCGTGACATCCTCGACCGCCTGGACCTCAGATTTCTCCCTCCTAGTCCCGGTCTTCCTGTCATCGACCATGATCGTCTCCACGCCCAACCTGCACATGCAAAGATCAAAGAATATTTTTCCCGGCACAAGTTCTCACCAACTTGACCGATATTAGTCCACGTACACATGCACACGCCTTGAATAACAATATTAAACAATGTTGTCAATTATTCATCATGATAAAAATTCTAAACCTAGCCACATAGTCTAACAGTTTCACATCAAATTAGATGGATTCAAAATGCATGCTGAAATTAGTTAGAGCGCATATGAAGTCCATTTGGGGCATTTGGCACTCTGTTTTACTTCGTGCCTCTATTTCATCCACATGGAGTTTATAGTGCCCGTCGGAATCTGTTTTGAAGGAAAGTTTCACACCGACTTAGATGGTTTTGAAATGCATGTCAAAATGAGTTAGGGTGCATATAAAGTTCATTTGAGGTGTTTGGCACTAGCTTCATTTCATGCCTCAACTTCGTCCTCTTGGAGCTTGAAGAACTTAGCTACTTCCTTGGACTCCAACTTAAGCAGCTTAAGGGTAAGACGTTCGTGAGCCAAACGAAGTATGTGAATGACTTATTCAAGAAGTTTTGCATGACAGACGCCAACCCCATCAGGACTCCCATGGTAACAAATGGTCATCTTCATCTCAATAAGGGAGATAAACCGATAGATTTAAGGATTTATAGATCTATGATTGGTAGTTCACTTTATCTTACCGCATCTAGACCCGATATCATGTTTAGTGTATGCATGTATGCACAATTTCAAGCATCACCAAAAGATTGCCATTTGGTGGCTGTAAAGAGAATTCTTAGATATTTAAAGCATTCCTCTAGTATTAGCTTATGATATTCCAAAGGTGCTAAATTTGATTTAATTAGATATTTGGATTTTGATTATGTGGGTTGCAAAGTGGATAGAAAAAGCAGTTCAGGTAGTTGTCAATTGTTAGGAAGACCTTTAGTTTCATGGTCATTTAGGAAACAAAATTCTGTTGCCCTATCCATCGCTGAAGCCGAATATGTTTCCGTGGGTAGTTGTTGTGCACAACTGCTTTAGATGAGGCAAACTTTGATGGGTTATAGAATTATGTTTGAAAAAATGCCTCTTTTGTGTGATAATGATAGTGCCGTGAAGATAGCAAATAACTCAATCCAACACTCAAGAACCAAGCATGTAGATATACATCACCATTTCTTGAGGGGTCATCTGAGCAAAGGTGACATTGTCATTAGCCACATATGGACCAAAGACCAAGTAGCAGATTTCTTCACCAAACCATTAGATGAAAACCACTTTTGTAAATTGAGGAATGGATTAAATGTTATAGATTATTCAAATGTTACTTGAACTCATATCTCATGCCATTTGCTTTCATTGGAGTTATTTGGAGCTCTTGAGAAAACTATTTTTGAAAAAAATTTCTCAAAAATTCCTAATTTGATAAAAACTATGTTATTGGGTGTTATTTGCTAAGCTAAATACATAATGATCTTGAGAGTGGTTTACTTGAATGAAAAACTAAGGATCATTTGCATATTCTCTTCAAATCCCCATCTTCTTAAGGAAAGCGGTAATACCGCACCTCCCTTGCAGTACTACCGTACTGCGGTACTACTAGCCTCAAAGCATGGTACTACCACATCTGGAAGGTGGTACCAAAATTAGGCGTAACCGTTGCCTTAGCCTCTCCTTTTTCTCTCCCTTGTGGTATAAATGCACCATTCCCCTCAAACCACCCAAACCACCCTCTCTTGTTCCCATTCCACTCAAATCCCATCCTCAAATCCTCTAAGTACTTCGAGATTTTCTCTTGATCTTTTGGATGACTCTTGGTGCCTCTGATCTCTCTGTTGTGGTTACAGACCAAACAGAGAGAGAGAGAGAGATGGTAGTGGAGAGTTGGGAGAAGTGACCATAATGGCCTGGCCTCCCTCGTGGCCTGTATTCCATATATATACACATGGGGGAGTGCTTTTACAATTATACCCTTACATCTGAGTTTCCCCTTCAGGGGCACTTATGTCATTACACATGGCCTATTCTGGGCCTTATAACCTTCTACCAGGCCTGCTGGGTTTAGGTGAGGGCCACCCCTACAACAGGAGCCTCTCATGGTAAAGGGCTCCACAGGGCCGAAGCCATGTTGCCGAGTCCTTTGGCCCCCTCCGTCCCTGCGGCCTGTGAACTTTTCCGAACTTGACGGAGGGTTGGGGCCGCAGTCGAGGCCGATGGCTAGATTGCAGTTGAGGTAGACGCGCGCGGGTGCCCCCTCCCAAGCCGGCGCCTAGCCGAAGTACGCGCGCGCGCTCTGTCCCCTACCCTTCGAACGGGTGGCAGCAGAGCTGGCGCCTAGCCGAAGCAGACGCGCGCGCGCTCCGTCCCCTACCCTTCGAACGGGTGGCAGTGGAGCTGGCGCCTAGCCGAAGCAGGCGCGTGTGCGCTCCGTCCCCTACCCTTCGAACGGGTGGCAGCGGAGCTGGCGCCTAGCTGAAGTAGACGCGCGCGCTCCGTCCCCTACCCTTCGAACGGGTGGCGCGAGCCGCGCTAGCCGGCGAGACGACGCGCGCGCTCCGTCCCCTACCCTTCGGAAAGATGCAATCGAGGTTGCCGAGGTGAGGTCAGACCGCTTGGCTGTGGTGCCAGCGCTGGGGGCTGAGTCGATGTTGTGGCTGACGCAGTAGCGAAGGCGGGCCTTGCGCCGCCGACGTCGTTGCACTTCAGGGCCGTTGTGACCCCGCAGCCTGGTAGTGCGCTTTTAATGGCGGCTGGAATCGTGCCGGCGCCTGACCTGTCAGGGGGCGGGTTGTCGTGTTGTGCAGTCTGCCTTCCGTGGGTGGGGCACGCGGCGGTTTACGCCTGGTGCGTCGTGGGACGCGAGCGGTTGCGTGAGCACGGCCGTTCGCCTCTTCCCTAGGCAAGTGGGACGCGTGTCGGGCGCGTGTTGGCGTTGTGCACTGCCCGGCCACCTACCAGGCACGCTCCTCCAGATGCCGGTGGTTCTTCTTTCCAGTCATGGGTAGTCGAACCGCTGGTGGTTTTAATCTGGCTGCGCTTCTAGTCGTGGAGGAGGCGAGCGGGCTTTATAAAGCGCCATCGTTGTGTTAGGGGCGCTTTATTTCGCCTGCCTCCTAGTTCTGCTTATTTCGTGCTGATAGCCCTTTTGCCCTAATCTTAGAGACCAATGGCCGGTCACGACGGTGCCTCCTGCCATCCCGGTGGCGGCTCCTCGTCTAGCCGGAAGGAGTTGTCCTTCCCTTCTGAGGACTACGAGCTGGTGCTGTGGGGGCGCTCACGTGGCGACAAGCGGTGGGACGCCATGGAATATTCGGGGGGTCGCTGCTCCCGTGTGCTAGGAAGGAGCCGCGTGACCGAAGAGACGCTGCAGCGGCTTGTACGGGAAGGGAAGATCGAGGAGCGCGATGGGGCTCGCCTACCCCGCCGAGATGAGACGGAGCCGAAGCCCCAGGAGACGGAGGCGATCATTTTTGTCGCGTTCTTCGATGCTGGCCTTCGAATGCCCTCAACGATGTTTGTGGGTGAAGTCCTGCGGACCTACGGGCTGGAGTGGCGCAGTTGACGCCAAACGCCATAGTCCGCCTGGCTGTCTTCACGTGGGCTACACGGACGGAAGGCCGGCGTCCCAGCGCGAGCCTGTTCGCCACCCTGCACGACGCGTGCTGTTGACCCAAGAAGGTTGAGGGGGCTGTATGCAATTTTGGCAGCGTGGATTTCATGCTGCGAGGGTCCTGCACGACGCTATTCCCCGCGCCGGCCAATTTGGAGAGGTGGGAATCCGGCTGGACGCGCCAGTGGTTTTATTACGTCGTGACCAGCACGAGTGGCCTGCTGTGCCGGGGTGGGCCAATCTCGTTCAATAGCTCGCCGAGTGTGAAGCCAGAGGCGGATGACGCACAAAGGCTGTGGAGGTTTACTGGCGTTGCACGTCGGCTAAATATGTGCGATTTGGCTGAAGAGTTTACGATGTACAGGGTGGCGCCACTCTCCGCCCGGTGGAAGTACGGGCGACGGGGCGACGACCGAGAGGACGGGGTGCGCCCATCGCTGTCTTACCTGCATCCGCCCTCCGCTCCTTGTAAGTTGCGCAGTGTGTTGGTGCGCATCCCTTTGTGCCTGCGTAGTCCCCGGCTGACCAACTTGTTGCCTTTTGTGCAGTGGCTCGGCTGGAAGATGCGGAGCACGCGGTTGCGACGTTCTTGGGCCTGTACACACTCAAGGAGGACAAGCTGCGCGAGACTACGACCAAGACGGCGAAGCAGGGGTGGATAAACCGCACGTGTGAGGCTCTGCGCATTGCTGTGCCCGAGCGCGCGGTGCCGACGGAGACTCCCGCACGGGCTTCGAGCCGTCGTGGTGGCGGTAGCCAAGCGGGGGCTTGCTCCGAGGTTGCCACATCCAGTCTGCCAGCCTCCTCGGCGGCTGGCACCGGGGGGGCTGGCACCGGCGGGACAAGTCGTGCCGGTCATGGATCCGGCCGAACCAGCTTGGGAGGGCGCGGCGCCCCGAGCCCATTGGCGGCCTCCTCCGTCGGCGCTGTTGACCCCGCGAGTATGCCTCTCGTTGTGCCAGAACCTGCCAACCCGGGGGAGGACACTACTCGTGGCGGTGCTTTGCCACCCACGGCGGTCGTCGAGGAGGCGCCCGGGGTGGTAGTGACCGAGAGCGCGACAGAAGCTACAACTGCTAATGTCGCAAAAGAATCGCCTGTGGAGCCACAGGCGAAACGCCCTCGAGTCCGGCCTCCTTCGCCTTCGAGGGGTCGGTACATCGTTGCCGACCCTGTGCTTGGAGCTGCGGCGCCCGACGCGGTCAGTGCGGCCGAAGGGTCTTCTCGACCGCCCACCGAGGTACTCGCCTCCCAACTGGCGGTTGAAAAAGCACCTCCTGTCGCGGCGGGGGATGCAGAAGGTAGGCGCAGCTCCCTTTCCTCGCACGACTTTGCGAAACTCTCCCCGATTTGCTCGCTCATTCCGTCGACATCAGGCGAGACGAAGTCTCCCGGCCGTGGTGAAGGATCGAGCAACGGGTGCGACGACGCGTCGGACCCGCGACGGGTATCTCGCAGGCGGCTGCCGCCGTCGACGTGGCCGAAGCCTCCGCAGCCGCTGACGTGGCGGGGGCGGGGCTCGTCCTCTCCGACTTCCTCCCGCGCCCGGAGACGCTTCGTGCTTTTAATGCAGCCGCGGAGCGTGCCCGCGATGGCTTTGACCAATGATGCCGCGCCGTCGCGAGGGGACCTCTGGCGCTTCGACCGCGAGCCTCGGAGATAAGGGTGAGGACGTGCGCTCGCGGCTGCTAACGCACTGTCGAGCGTCTGCTGACTTTTTCTGCTATTTCCAGATGCTTGCCCTTGGCCACGCGCTAGATGAGGCCCGCATCCGGGAGCGGAGAGCCCTGGAGGTCGATCTTCGTGCTGCGGATGACGCCCATGCCATGAAGGACGAACAACTTCCCGTGCTGGAGGGCACCCTGGCGGCCGCGCAGCAGGAGACCGAGGAAGTCCAGCGTGCCGCAGCGGAGGAACGCACCTCCTTTTTGCAGCAGATCGCCACTCTGCAGGAGGAGAAGGCCCAGCTGGTGGAGTCCCTTGCGGAGAAGGATGGCGCCTTGGACAATGCGTGCATGTTGGTGTGGAGGGCAATGGAGTCTCTAAACCAGGCCCTCCGGGACCTGTGTGTCGACGTGCCGGACGCTACCCATGGGCCGAGGGACTTGGTGGAGATGCTTGGGCTGGTCGAGGAAGGTGCCGGCATTGCTCTCCTCAGTGTGAAGACCTTCGGCGAGCATTGCAGCTTCCTCGGTGTGTGCCTCGCCCTTGCCATGCTTCACACTCATGGGTGCAGACATGTCCACGAGCTGGTAAACCCTCAGTTGGATCTTCCTGCCCGGCCGGAGGCGCTGTCGGACGCTATCCGCTTCATCGATCCTGGCCTCCGAAACTTCCACCAACGGATCTGGGGCTATGTCGGGGAGGACGCGGCCAGGGTCGTGGTGCAGCACACGCTACACGGGGGCGGGGACCTCCTCCGCTGGCTCGAAGGAGTTCCCAGGCGTCCCAACAGTGGCGTGGGCCCATCGGGACCGCGCGAAGGGTGAGCGGTTGGTTAGGGGAGCGGTGTGCTACACGCTCCTGCTTGTGGTCATGTAACCTCGGTATTTTTGTGGAAAACCGAAGCACCCGCTCTTAACATTGTATGCTATTTTTTTATACTCTTGAGTATGCACAGGAGCAACGCCTGTGCGTGCGCGGGATTCGCGTCTTGTTTATACTCCGAAGAGTGCGCGCAAGGGCGCCTTCCTGCTGCGTCTCATTTAACATCTTATTTATAGTCCGTAGACTGTCGCGTGCGGAGGCGGACCTCGTTGCTACGTCTTATTTAGAGTCCGTAGACTGGTGCGTGCGGAGGCGGACCTCGACGCTACATCTTATTTATAGTCCGTAGACTGTCGCGTGCGGAGGCGGACCTCGACGCTACGTCTTATTTAGAGTCCGTAGACTGGTGCGTGCGGAGGCGGACCTCGACGCTATGTCTTATTTATAGTCCGTAGACTGTCGCGTGCGGAGGCGGACCTCGACGCTACGTCTTATTTATAGTCCGTAGACTGGTGCGTGCCTGCGCGCGGGGGTGATCCTTTGCACATTGCAGCCAGACAATGTTATTTGTGGAAACAGCGAGCATTATTGAACTCCCGTTTGCGCGGGCGAGCATCGTACAAGGAGGGGCTGATGCCGTTATAATTTTCATCCTGCTTCTAGGCGTAAAATCGCCGTAATTTGTCTGCATTCCTTGTGTGGCGGAGAGTTTGTCCCTCGAGCGTGGCGAGGTGGTAGGCTCCCTTCTGCAATGCTTCAGCCACAATGTATGGACCTTCCCATTTGGACTCCAGCTTGCCAACGGTCTCCGCATGGAGTGCCGTTCTGAGGACAAGATCCCCGGCCTTGAACCTTCGCGGATATACGGACCGGTCTCGAGTACGTACTGTCTGCCGCGTGTACTTTTCGACATGTTGGCCTGCGCTCGCTCGCGCCCCGTTGAGGAGGTCCAAGGACACGCGACGCTCTTCGTCGGGCGCTTGGACGAGGACCCTTCGCGATCCAGCCCTGATTTCTTCAGGCGTCACCGCCTCATCACCAAAAAGAAGCTTGAAGGGCGTGAACCCGTCGGGCGTGTTCTCGCGGCGCGAAGCGACCGAGAGGACGCCGTGAAGCTCGCCGCCACCGCCTTCTGGCAGCCCGACTAGGCGTTTTTTGATGGCGATAGAGATGGCACCATTCGCCCTTTCGACTGCTCCGTTGGACTGGGGGTGCCCCACCGAGGCGAACCGAATCGTGATGCCCATGTCGCCACAGAACTCCTTGAACGGGGCGGCATCAAACTGCAGGCCGTTGTCAACAGTGAGTTCCCTGGGCACGCCGAAGCGACATATGATGTTCTGCCAGAGGAAGCGCTGCATGGCCGCCGAGGTTATCTCGGCTAGGGCTTCTACCTTCGGCCATCTGGACTACCACGAACCGCAGGTCTCCTGGGGCTCGGGGGAGCGGTCCCACTATGTCGACACCCCAGCGTGCCAACGGCCACACCGGAGGAATAGGGTTGAGGTTCGTCGGGGGCCTGCAGATGATGCGCCCCATCCACTGGCACCCCTGGCACCGACGCACGAGGTCCTGGGCGTCAATAATGGCAGTCGGCCAGTAAAAGCCTTGCCTGAACGCCTTGCCGACCAATGACCTCGGCGCGAGGTGAGACCCGCATGCCCCCGCGTGGATCTCCGCGAGGAGCTTCTTCCCTTCTTCGCGGGAGAGGCAGCGTAGGAGCGGTGCACAGACTCCCTGCTTGTAAAGCATCCCTTCAAACACCTGGAAGGATCTGGCACGGTGTTGCAGACGCTGGAGCTCGGCGTGGTCCTCTGGCTCGGTGATGCCCTACAGGAAATTGAAGATGGGCTCTCACCAGTCGCCCTGCTGGACGACGTGGTGAACAAGAGCCACATCCCGGTTGTCCTGCGCGATGGCCGCTTGTGCAATGCCGTCAAAACGCCCGTCGTGGAGTGGCAGCTGGCGGCTTAGCCGCCGCGAGCGCGCGGCTGCTCGTTTTCCGCGTGAGGGATGGCCTTGACTGTGACGCCCAAGAAATGCCTTTCCCTGGCTCTTACGGCGGCGAGGTATTTAGCCAGCTTAGGGTCCTTGGCTTGATATGACTTGTCTACGTGGTCGGCCACCAAACGCGAATCCGTGCGGACGAGCACTCGCCGCGCACCGATTGCCTTGAGCTTGGTCAGGCCAAAGAGTAGCGCTTCATACTCAGCTGTGTTGTTGGTGGCCGGAAACGCAAGGCGCGCCGAGTACAATAAGCGCTGCCCCTCGGGTGTGACAATTACTACGCCTACACCCGCGCCCGCGACGCCGTAAGCCCCATCTATGGTGAGGGTCCAGACCGGGTCGTCGTGCTTCTCAGCGGGCTGAGCCGGCGGAGTCCATTCTGCGAGGAAGTCGACGAGGACTTGAGATTTGATTGCCGTCCGTGAGGCGTATGTTAGGGAGAACGGGGCAAGCTCGGCAGCCCACTTGCCGATGCGCCCCGTGGACTCCTTATTGTGTAACATCTCCGCCAGGGGAAATGAGGAAGGCACTGTGATCGGGTGGGCCAAAAAATAATGTCGAAGCTTCCTGGAGGCCATGACCAACGCGTAAGCTAGCTTTTCCAGCTCCGTATATCTTGTCTTGGCGTCTTGGAGGGCTTCGGAGACAAAGTACACGGGCCGCTGTACGGCGCCTTCTTCTAAGACGAGGACGGCACTGACCGCCGTAACCGACGCGGCTAGATAGAGCAAGAGGGGAGCCTCTGGTGCTGGGGCGACCAGAGTAGGGAGGCTCGCCAGGTGTTTCTTGAGCTCGTTGAAGGCCTCCGCGCAGTCGCTATCCCACCGAAATCCGTCGCACCCGCGGAGTGTCTTGAAGAACGGCAGACCCCGCTCCGCCGCCCTAGACAGGAAGCGGCTTAGGGCCGCCATGCGGCCCGCCAGCCTCTGGACCTCCCTCGTCGTCTTGGGCGGCTCCATGCCCAGAATGGCCTCAACCTTGACGGGATTCGCCTGGATGCCTCGTCCGGATACGAGGAAGCCTAGTAGTTTGCCCGCCTGGACGCCGAAGACGCATTTGTTGGGGTTGAGCTTGATGCCGGCCCTCCTGAGGTTGTCGAAGGTCTCCTGGAGGTCCCGACCGTGCAAAGCGAGCTGCCGGGTTTTGACTACCACGTCGTCGACGTAGGCCTCCACATTCCTTCCGAGCTGGGCGGCGAGGGCAAGCGCGACGAGGCGGGTAAACGTAGCGCCCGCGTTCTTCAAGCCGAAGGGCATTCTGACGAAACAGAAGGTCCCAATCGGCGTGATGAAACTGGTCTTGTCCTCGTCATTTTTGGCCATGTATACCTGATGATAGCCGGAGTAAGCATCCAGGAAACTCATTAGCTCGCATCCGGCGGTAGCATCGACCAATTGGTCGATGCGTGGCAGGGGGTAGTTGTCCTTTGGGCACACCTTGTTGAGCGCCGTGAAGTCGATGCACATACGCCAGGCCCCGCTGGCCTTTTTGACCAGTACAGGGTTAGCAAACCACTCTGGGTGATGGACCTCACGAATGACCCCGGCCCGGAGAAGCTTCGTTACCTCCACCTTGGCCGCCTGCTGCCGATCCATGGACATACGGCGAAGCTTCTGCCTGACCGGCTTGGCGTCAGGGCGAACCGCCAAGCGGTGCTCAATTACTGCACGGTCTACACCCTTGATGTCCTCCGGCGACCATGCAAAGATGTCGGCGTTGTCCTGGAGTACTTGGAGTAGATCTCGCTCAACCTCCGCAGGGAGCCCCTCGCCAATGGACACAAACTGCCCCTCCGTCTGGAGTGGCACCTTCTTGACCCCACCTTCGGGCCGAGGCTTAGGCGTCCACCCCGGAGCGGAGGGGGTGTCACCGGGCGTACCCGAGAGGGCGTGCACCGGGCGGTGCAAACTCCGGCTGCTGAGTTAAATGCGCCTGGCGAGGTCCTGGTCGCCGAAGACAGTGATCACGCCCTCCGGGCCTGGGAGCTTCATCATAGGAAGGCGTGGTACGGGATCGCTTTGAGGGAATTGATGGCAGGTCGTCCCAATATGACGTTGTAGGGGTGCGGGATGTCTACGATGTCGAAGATGACGTGCGCGCTTCGGGTGTTGCTCCCCTGACGGAACATAACTGGAAGGGACACGTGTCCTATGGCCTCCAGCTGTTGGCCTCCGAAGCCTTGAAGTGGAGCCCCTGACTGCTCCAGGCGGCTTCGGGGGATTCCCATACGCTCGAGGGCCCCTGCAAACAGAATATTCGCAGAGCTTCCCCCGTCGACGAGGACGCGCCTGACGTCATGGCCTGCAATGTGAGCCTGAATGACTAGAGGGTCTTGGTGAGGGAATGCCACACCCCTGGCGTCATTCAAGGTGAAGGTGATGTTGCAGGGTGGCACCCACGGTAGCAACCGCTCCACGGGGGCCCCTAATAGGGAACCTTCGGTGATGACGCTGACCGTGCGGTGCTACGTGTCATCCCTGTCGGAGGCTTGCAGGGGACCACCTTTTGGATGTCGCTCATGGACTTCGGCAAGGGGCCGAGGGGACGAGGCCCGAGACTCGGCCATCACCTGTCGCAGTTCCGTGACTGCGGTGCATGCCTTCGTGTAGTGATCGCCGTAACCATGTACCTCGCACCACTTGCCGCAGTCCCGAAGCTCTTACTCCGCGCGAGGTTGCTCGCCACGACTTGGTCTGCCCCTGCATCCTCGGCCCCCTTCCCACGATATGGGGGCCGGTCCTTGAAGGGCATTCCCGATACCAAGGACATGGCGGACCTTGCGTGGTCTGAGCTGGTGATGCCGGGGCTTGCGCCTGTCCCCTGGCGAGCCTTCCTGCTCCCCGGGGCCATTGCTTCCGGGAGTGGCCTCCCGGGATTGTCGACTGCGGTCCTGCTGCGGGGAATCACCACCCACCTCCTCGCATGGCGAGTGCTTCGCTTGGGCGAGGTCGGGGGCGGGGGTGTTGCATCTTCGCGCATCTTCCTCGGCCCGCGCATACCCTTCCATCTTGTCGAAGAGCTTGGCGACCGTCTTGATAAGCTTGCGTGCGTTGTACTCGGCCATCGGGCTCGGGCGAAGGCCCTGTATGGTTGCATTGACAACGGTGGTTTCATTGACGTCTTTGACTTGACAACGTATCTTCGCGAAGCGTTTGAAGTAGTCCCGGAGCTTCTCCGAAGGTTTCTGCTTCACGGCGAAGAGCTGGTCCGCGTCGACCCGCTCGACATAATTTCCTTGAAAGTTGTTATGAAGGCGATCGCGGAGCTGCTCCCACGCGTAGATGGAGTTTGGCTCTATGGTAAAAAACCAGGAAAGCGCCACTCCTTGCAACGTGAGGGGGAGGCCCTTCGCCTTTATGGTGTCATCTTCGCCCGCGGCTTCGATTGCGGTTTCGTACACACGCACGAACTCGCGGGGGTCCGTATCACCTTTGTATGGCTCGATGACACTGGGGAACTTGAAGTCTTCGGGCCACGCCGCCTGCTGTAGCCCTGCCAAAAGCGGGGACTCTAGGTCGACGCGCCACAGCGGGACGCGGCTGGAAGTGGGGGCGTCGCGGCTGTCCGCCCTTTCCGGCGTGGGCTCTGGCGCGACCGCCGGCGCAGCCTGCTAGCTCTGAGCCTCTTGTACGTCTTGGATAGCCCCGCGAAGATCCCTTAGCTCCTGCTGGAATGCTTTGAGGGCCGCTAGTAGGGCGCTTTCCACCGCCTGCGCGGGCGGGGCCGCCGGCACGCCCAGCGGACGGGGCGGCATGGGTACGACCGCCTCGCGAGCTCCCGAGCTGCCGGTTGCTCCGTTGTGGCTACCTCCAACTGCCCGGTCCGCGCTACTGGCGAGCGTTGCGGCGAGGGCGACGAGGTTGGTTGCTGTCGCGTCGGCGGGGTCGGTCACCGCAGCGCCGGTGACGGGGTCGGTCGTCGCAGTGCCGATGACAGGGTTGGTCGTCGCAGCGCCGGTGACAGGGTCGGTCATCGCAGTGCCAGTGACGGGGTCGGTCGTCGCAGCGCCAGTGACGGGGTCGGTCGTCGCAGTGCCGATGACGGGGTTGGTCGTCGCAGCGCCAGTGGCGGGGTCGATCGTCGCAGTGCTGATGACGGGGTTGGTTGTCGCAGTGCCGATGACAGGGTCGGTCGTTGTAGCGCGAACGTCGATGTCCTCGACCACCGCACCTGCGTCGTCACCCGCGCCCGCAACAGCCGATGCCGAAGCCCTAGTACCCATGCGACGCTCTGACCCAGCCGCCTTCTTTCCCTTCGCCGCCGTTGACGAAGCTTTTTTTGGTGTCATCCTTCAGATTTCAGGCTTGCTTCTGTCCTCCCCACGGACGGCGCCAACTGTTGTGGTTACAGACCAAACAGAGAGAGAGAGAGATGGTAGTGGAGAGTTGGGAGAAGTGACCGTAATGGCGTGGCCTCCCTCGTGGCCTGTATTCCATATATATATACACATGGGGAGTGCTTTAAAATTATACCCTTACATCTGAGTTTTCCCTTCAGGGGCACTTATGTCATTACACATGGCCTATTCTCGGCCTTATAACCTTCTACCAGGCCTGCTGGGTTTAGGTGGGGGCCACCCCTACAACACTCTCCCCTTCATCCCTCAAGGTATATCCCCTTGAATCATCTCTTTTGTCACTTTTGGCACCGACATGTACACCGTGGTACTACCGGATTTGTTGGTAACATTCCACTACTTCATCTCCATTAGTTTGAAACCTATTCTCTCATGTCCAAATTATCCTTGTTATTCCTATTCAAGGTGCCAAGGAATAAGACATCTGTTCATAAGAACGCCGCTCCTCAAGGCAAGCCAACTAGACATTGTGGACCACCGGTAACGCAAGTGGGTCATCCTATCTGTAAGGCAGCTTCACGAAAGGCAGCATCCGTGCAATCACCGGTCCCTGGCACTAACAGCAACTCGAAGACTGAGTCTTCCTTGAGGGACATGGCAGTGAAAGACAAGGGACAGTCCTCAAGGCAAGCCCATGAATTAGAAGAGGTCATAGAGAGTGATGAGGATGAAAGCTACTCTCATGGGCAAGAAGCAGAAAGTGATAAAGAAATAGGTAAGGTGGAAGAACAAGCCACAAATCTCAGGATCCCCACAAGCAATGAACATTCAATTCTTTGCCACCCCAATCAATTCCTAAAGCTAAGAACTGCCACAGATCCTCGCTTTCACACAAAGTTTTAGCAGGATGTCTTCTTTCAGATGTATGGTCATCATCGATAGTTCATTGACTACACATACGTAGATTGGTAGCACCTTGACTCTCTTGATGGATTCACCAGTGCTTATCAACTATTCTACTCAACCAAACTACTTGACATTGCCTCTCTCAAGTGCGACTATAATGAAGATGTCATCAGTTAGTTCTATGCCACAGTCTACGTGTCTCTAGATTTCGGATGGCTAGGCAAGAAAGGCTAGAGTCCACCAAAAATGAGTTTGAGCTTGGATTACGGACTGAGTCAGGGAGATTCGATAAAACATACTCTAGGCAAGCACTCAGGACCCACTATGATCCAAATGTGAGGTATGTTCTAGGTAAGCTTATCGGATTGCTTTCCCTTTTTAGCCTCATAAATAGGATCATCAATCACACCATATTTCCCAAGAGTGGAAATTTCGATGCTATCTGAAGACATGCATGGAACATCATTGATAGTATCATGAATGACAAGAAATTTGATGTGGTAGACTTGGTCATCAAGCAGATCGCTACTTCCAAGAATGATAGGGTGAAAAGAATTTACTATGCATCATACATTATGAGCCTCATCATTAGGAAGACTGGCTACCGTGGTGGAAGGGGCGCAGTGCATAAGCCTTACAATCCTAGAGAAGGTGCTCCTATCCCTTCGACTGCTCCTCCATGTGCCCAATAAGAAGTCCAAGCTCCTCAACACCCAGCTGTAGATACTATCTCTCTTTCTCAAATTTATTAAGTTGTCCTCCAGATTTAAGAAAATCAAGTGGAGACAAACTCACAGCTAGCTTCTCTCTTTGACAAGATGAGTGCTCTTGAGTGCATTGTGGTGACACCTCTATCTCCCATTAGCTACAGCCATCATCACTATTGTAACCCTCCCCTCGAGAGTGACCCTTCTCCTTAGCAATGACTCTTTTTGGTATTTGATGCCAAAAGGGGAGAAGTATGGAGAAGCATAGAGGCAAGAAGAAGAGCAAGAAAAAGACACTAGTTTACTACCTATATTTTGCTATATTTGCTAGGAGGACTTATTTGGTGCTTGTTAAATGAACTTGTAATAGCTCTAGTTAAACTATGTTAAATGAACTTGTAATAGCTCTGGTTAAACTATGTTGGATGAACTTGTTACTATTGTTGTTATCTATATCAATTTATCTTGGTCATCATGGTTTCATACATTCATGCTTATTATTCTTGATTACAATGTTTTGTTAAGTTCAACAAATAAACGAAACTCCACCAAAATTTTCTAAAATCTATACATTTGCTTGCAAACGATCTCTTGAATCCACATGCACATGTTTAGGGGGCTTTTGTTTTGACTTATAAAGCAAAAAATTCTCATTCTCAATTCCTTTGAGCTTATCTCAAGAATTACTCGCTTATCAAAAGTCGCAACAATAATATACAACTCATCTTACAACAAGTGGTATATCCAAACTCCTTCAATACACTTACATTGTTTGGGTTGTCATCAATTACAAAAAAAAGGGGAGATTGAAAGCATCTATGCCCCTAAAAATATTTTGGAAATTAATGATAATGTTTGTTAGAGGGACCAACATGTTTGTTAAGTTATTTGAAAGGTTTAGTCTCGGAATTCGATTGATAACTTGCAAAGCCATGCTATGGATGACAAGAAGATCAGCATGGCTCAAGACGAATGTATAAGTATCCTAGGATTCTTTTACATTTTACCAGTCTTTGGAGATTGGTTGGAAGACTAGATTTTAGGCTAAACGCTGAGCTATAAAGAGGGTTCATGGCTAGTAGTTTGAAAGCATTCTCTTGTGCCATTTTTGATCAACTAAAGGTCATGTAAGCATTTTAATTTAGATTCTGAAGCCAACGGTGCGTTCTCAAAAAAAATGCATGACCACAATTGAGGAGTGGTACTACTGCCCTGCGGTATGACCGCTAGAAAAATGTTGTAGTACCACACCATGGTATGACCGAAAGTTAGTTGGCAGTACGTTATTTCCAAAGTGGTGCATTTTAGAGCATTTTTTCTCCCTAGGAAAATGATAGTACCGCTCTTGAGAAATGGTACTACGGGTGGTAGTACTGCACCAACAGTTAACGGCTGGTTCAGAATCATTTATTACACACAAAATAGCCATTGGAAACCAAGTGCAGTAGTATTGGCCGATACATGGTGGTACTACAACCTTTGCTGAATTTTTAGGTATTTGTCATTAAATGGTCACATTTGAGGGTGAGGTGTATACATAACCCCCACCAATTATTGGACAAGTAACAGACACATTATTGTAACATCCTAAATTTTGAATGTTCGAAAATTGGGAAGAATTTAAAATTTTTATTTACATCTTATTGGCATTTGAAAATTTTGCCAAAATCTCATTTAGGTTTTCCTGAGTTTTGCCCCGGAGGAAGTAATAACTGGAAATAATTCTCGCGAACAAAATAGCAATCATAAAAATAAATAATTAAATAAATAAATGCAAATAATTTAAATGGTGTTTAACCCTGACAACCAAAAATTCACTGTGATGCACTAAATCAAAGTTGCATTTAAAGATCAAGAATTTATTTTGGATATAGCTCAATCATCATACAAAAAGGAAGGGGGAGCATCATTTGGAAATTTAAATAAAATGGGTGAGTTCAAACCCTGAGAAAGTAATTCAAAAATTTATTTACAGAATCAAAACATGGTTTATAAATTAGTAAAAGGGAAATAGCTGAATTAAAAGTACAACTCAAATATATATATATACATACATAAACTATACAACTAAATTCAAGACAAGGGGTTTTGAACACCAAGCTCAAGTAATTAAAAGTTAAAATTTAGAATGCTAGTATTTTCCCTCCCTTTCTCTCTATGCCATGTGGGCCTCATCCCATTCCCTCTCTCTCTCCCTCCCCTCTCATTTTTCCCTACCAGTGGGCCCGGACCCGATTCCTCCTTTCCCTGTCTTCTTTCTCTTCCCCCTCCTGCTCTCTTCTTCTAGCTTTCCTTGCGTGGCTGCCGTGCGCCCATGTCGTCCTCCACAGCATGCGCGTTCCTCCGTCCTCCTTACGTCAGCCACATCTGCCCCCTCCCTGCCTAAGCTCCACGTCAGCCGCGTCCCCTCCATTGCTTCCTCTGTTCCTCAGTCATGCTCACGTTGCCGACCTGCTCCACGTCGCCCTCGCCTGCGCCTCGCACGCCCCCCGCCATACCTGCTCTGCTGCTCCACGCCGGGTTCCATGCCGCGAACTGTACCCCGGTCATCGCAGTCCTCCGACGCTATAAGTAGTGGCTCAACCATTCCCCTTGCGCCTACAACCCCTCTTTCCTTCCCTTGCCTCCTTCCTTCTCCTCACCCGAACACCGGCCGCCGCCGCCATTACTGCCGCCAGTTCCTCCTCGATTGATTTCTCCCCGATTCCTCACTGTGGGAGTGACATCTCAATGCCCTGAAGCTCCCCTGACCGCCGACCAAAGCTCCCCGCCGCCTCAGCTCGCCGGCGCTGAGAAGCCCTTTGCCGCCTCCCCCGTCCACATCGCTGGTCAGCTACGGGCATTCTTTGGATTGGCAAATCATGCGGTGAGCATCCTCGTGATCCCCTCCTACTCCCGCGCACCTTAGATTCCCCCTCCTCCACACCGGCGTCGCCGCCCCCTTTCCACCCTCACCGCTGGCCGCTCAAATAGGCCCTGTAGCACACTAGTCGAAGATTGTACTTGGAGAGTACTGTAGTGCACCGGTCAAGAATGTACTATAGCACCGTAGCCAGAGACCACTGTAGCACCATGGTTGATAGGGCTACTTGTTGGAGTATTGGAGCTATCGACCACCGATCGTGGTCGTAAGGAGTACTCGTAAAAGAACTGTAGCACACTGATCGAGGGGAGTACTCATTGCAGTACTGGAGCTATCGACCATCGATCATGGTCATACGACAGGTCGACCATCACTGTATCACCGTGGTCGTAACAGTACCTACAACATCATGGTCGAACATCACGGTATCGCCATGGTCGTAGGGCATACTCGTAGAAGTACTATAGCCTACTGGGTCGAACAGCGCACTTATAGAGCCTAGTCATAGGGGAGTACTCATAAATGTATTGCAATCCTGTGGTCATAGGGAGTACATGTAAATGTACTGCAGCCCCATCGTTGAAAGGGGTACTCATAAAATTACTGTAGCACCATTGCTCGTGGTCGTAGGTCAGGGGCCATCGACCATCGCCCGTAGCCGACAGTCGGAAGCTATCGACCATTAGTCATAACAGTGGTCGGTGGTAGACATCGACCTTGCTTGTAGCCGGTAGCCAAAATACCACATATCAAAGATGGTTGATGACGCTCGAGTGTAATGAGTAGTTGGGAACAGCTGAGTGTCGAATGCAGTCAACGAGGCCTGAGTACGACAAGTGATCAAAGGTGTGTGAGTATCGAAGATGGTCATGCACGTCTGAGTATGAAGGATGCTTGACGAAAATGTCAATGTCTGACAAGTTGTTGGAGGCACTCACATTTGGTATGTAGTCAAAAGCACTCGAGCATGAGAATCGGTTGGAGATGTCCAAGTGTCCAAGGTGGTCGAAGACGCTCGAGCACAACGAGCGGTCGGATTACTGAGTATCGAAGTCATTCAGGGATGTCTGATTATGATGAACAGTCAAAGTGGTACGAGCACCAAAGGCTGTCACGAGCGTCTGAGTATGAAAGATGGTCGACAAAGCTCGAGTACGGTGAGTGGTTGTAAGTGACCGAGTACTAAAGGCGGTCAGAGGTGTGTGTCTTTGATAAGTGGTCGAAGGCGCTAGTGTACGACAAGCAATCAGAGGCATCCGAGTTCAGGAAGTCGTCGGAGGCTTCTACTTCGACAATCGATCAGAGGCACCCATCTTCGAGAAGCAGTTAGAGATGCTCGTCTTTGAGTAGCAATCAAAAATGTATGACTTTGTGAATCAATTGGAATTGTCAGAGTTTGAGTAGTGGTCGAAGGTGTTCAACTTCGATAATCAGTCAGAGGTCTCCGTGCTCGACAACAGCTCAAAGAAAGACGGTCAACAACGCTCGAGTACGAAGAGCAGTGTTAAGTGATCGAGTATTGAAGGCAGTCAGAGGCATTCAACTTCGACAATCAATCAGGGGCGCTCAACTTCGACGACAGGTCGAAGGTCTCCATCCTCCACAACCGATCGGTAGGCATCTCGGTACATCATCCGGTTGTAAATGACTGAGCATCACTAGCGGTCATAAGCAACCGAGTATCATAGGCAGATGACAATGCCTGACAACAACAAGCGGTTGATGGAGACCGGGTGCTGTGGGCGGTTGATGGTGCCTAAGTGTAGCGAATGAATGGGGACATCCGAATAGTAATGAAAACCAAGTACCGTGCGTGGTCGATGGCCCTCGGTGTTGAAAGCAATCATAGACTGCTGGCCTAGTTAGTCATCGATGGCATCCCAGTGCTGTGGGCGGTTCATGGCGATCGGGCCCGGTGGGTGGTCGAAGAAGTCTTGAATATCGGAGGTGGTCAAAAATGTCTGGGTGTTGAAGGCGGTCGAAAACACCCAAGCATCACAGGTGGTCAAAGCGCCTGAGTCCCGATGGTGGTCAAAAGCACCTGAGTATCACAAGTGATCATAGGCGACCAAGCTCAACTGACAACTCGGATAACTTCAGTGCAGAGAGCAATCGCACTTGGAAATCACATGTCCTGGGCGACAAGAGGGACTTGCGTGTAGCGCCATCCACCTCACCCTACTAACATCAGATCAGTGATATGAGTGGGACAATCCTGGTATGTGGCAGATCATCACAGCCGCATGGCTTAGCCAAGGTGCACACTTCATTCAAGAGTAGGAAGACTTCATGCCTCAAACTAAGTGAGATGACAGCAATCTTGCCAGCCCATCGTTGCGGTGAAAGGTTGCTCAACGGTGAGCTCCTGAGCACTTTCCACCTGTCCCGCTATTGTTGTACTCTATTGGCCTACCTCTGTTAGTGATATGCCCTAGAGGCAACATGGAGATGTTATATATATATCACATACTATGTTTATGATACATTACTTTGTTCCTTGAAATAGACATTATCATTATTGATCAATGAGTATGTGACTTATTCATGAGACTCTTAATGCTAAAATGTTGCTATTTCTAAATGATCCCTGATCATATATCATATAAGGAACAAATATGATTCAAAGATCAGCATATGTATTGATTGATGATTATGTCTCATGGATCATGGTATGGTGATACCAAATCAATAATATGGACATGTGTTAGTGAACATATGTTGGATAGACCCTCCATGAGACGCTGCAGAGATTCCATGTGTCATCAGTTGGTCTCAAGTAGTGTTTATGTAGAATCCTTAGACTTGAGATCATCATGGTTCCCAACATGCGTAGTAGCTTATTTTGGGACTACTAAACACTACTCCGTAACTGGGTAGTTATAAAAGTAGTCTTCGGGTTTGCCATGAAACATGTAGTGGGATGTGAATGGTAAAGATAGAATTTGCCCCTCCTTATGGGAGAGATATCTCTGAGCCCCTCGATGTAATGGATTATGAAAGTGCATGGCCATGCCAAGGTGATTCAGGAGTCAATCACAAGTTTATAATCCATCACGGAATCGAGAGAGTGATTGAGCTATTAAGAGGATGACACAGGTCTCGCCTTGAGCTCAAGCTATATCGTGAGACAAAGGGATTCGTACATGAGAACATTACAGGTTCAGTCGATATGATCTTTACGTATACTTTGGGGTAGGGCTGGAAACGAGCCGAGCCGAGCCGGCTCGAGCCAGGCTCGGCCGAGCTCGGTCAAAGATGCGGCTCGGCTCGGCTCGGCTCGTTTTGGAAACGAGCTACGCGGGAGGCTTGGCTCGGCTTGACTGGCGGCTCGAGCCAGCTCGCGAGCCCGACCGAGCCAGCACAGCAACGCGATGTACCAGATGCCGCCAGACGAGGTCGATCGACTTCCTGAGGAGGGTGAGTCGGGCGTCGTCCTCAGGGAGATCGACGAGCTCATCGTCGCCAAACTCGACAAGGCCAAGGAGATCGCCGCCGCGCAGCTAAGGAGCACGACGCCAACGGCTGCATCGAGGTCCCCGCCGCTTCAAGGCAACCTGGCTCAACGCCTACGGTGCAGGTGCAGCAGCCCAAGCCGACCGCCACCCGCCGCACCCATCAACCAATCCATGATCCATCCATTAACTAGAACTCGTATCATACTAGTATCAGCTTAATTAGCACTCTGTTGTTATGCAGTTTAGATTCCAGGCTCCCAATCTTTATCAACTGTCTGCAAACTTGTTTTGGGAGGAAAACTTACTTGTTTTGTTGATTTGGCTGCATGTTCTTGGCCTTTTCTTTTCACAGCGGTAGCATAGCATGGTCCCCAAAACAAACAGGCTCTTTGCAGTTCAAGCCAAAATGGCTTGAACGAGCCAGTTCAAGCCAAAATGGCTTGAACGAGCCAGTTCAAGCCAAAATGGCTTGAAGTGGGGGTCATGGCGGCGAGGACGAGCCAGGGTGGGGTGACCTCGACGACGAGGCCGGCGTGGATGCCGATGTTGGCGCCGACGTCCTTGAAGAAGCCCACGGTGTTGAGCTGCTCCTGGGTGTATCCCAGCGTGGCCTTGATGTCCTTGGAGTAGATGGCGAAGATGTAGGTGGCGCCCGCCGCCGACATGATGAGGAAGGAGTCGTACACCATGAACCACCGCTCACAAGCGCACTGCGCCCCCGAAGGCGCGCCGCCGCGCCATCGCGCTCCGTCTCTCTCTCTCTCTCTCATTTGCGAGTGAGTGCTTAGCACACGGTTTGGGATGTCAATGACCGAGGAAACGGTTCGGTGGATTGAGGAAATCAGAGAGGAGCATTCGGGCCTTCGGGGAATCAGGTCAGGTGGCTTTCGTTGGCCTGCTAGGCTAAGGCTACCAGCCTGCCACGATGTTTGGCTCGATCAAGCCATCGAGCCGCTCGGGCTCGGCTCGTAAATGTACCGAGCTGAAAACTTGGCTTGGCTCGCTGATTTACGAACCGAGCTCGAGCCGAGCCGAGCCGAGCTAACTTCGAGCTCGAGCAGCTCATGAGCCTCGAGCTTATTTTCCAGCCCTACTTTGGGGTTAATATGTCTTACTAGAGGCCGCTATTAACAGGGTGACCGAAAAGGCGTTTCCGGGTCATGACCAAGTATACGTGAACCTACAGGGTCGCACACTTAACGGGTTGGAACACTAATTCGAATATGATTCGAATGTGGGCTCAATTCGGATAGAGATCCGAATAGACTCCTATTGGGCCTCGGTCTACAAGGCCCAAGTGAGGAGGTCTATATATATATATATATATGGTGGTGAGGGGCTGAGGAAAACACACGCTTCTGTTAACCTCTAGCAAAACCCTAGCCGCCACCTCCCGAGCCAAACCCTGGCCGCTCACGAGTGCTAGTACACTCGCGATCGGCGTTCTAGCCCCGGACGTGTGGATACCAGTGGAAGCACTGCTCGTTGCGGTGCTGATCGGCATCAGCAACCTACAGATTGGATCTGCTCGTGGTGTGGTTAATTGCGTGAAGGAGACGACCTGTTCGGGACGATCGACTAATTCCACTACTACCTCGACGCGCGTGGTTGGATCGGCTTCTCCAACTCTTCTTCCGCTGTGCGTCTAGTGGTAACGATCCATGATCCCTCCTTAAGCATGATGTCCTTGTGTGCGCGGTAGAAAAGTTTTGTTTTCTGCTTTCGTAGCCTACGCGCATTCCTTTAGTGGTATCAGAGCCATCTTGCTTAGTTTGCGATCTGGATCAGCGCATAAGGTGGAAAAACTAGTGTCCTAGAGAATGTCTCGGATCGGCATAAGGTGGTTATGTCGAATACTAGTAGGTTATGGATCTGATAGCCTCGGCCTAGTGGAAAAACTAGCGTCATGGGTTCACATCGTTAGGTAGATTGCGATTCTACGTCTAACTTGTTTTTGCAGGGAATGGTGTGAATAGTATGGCCCTATAGCTTATTGGAATGTATGTGATGCATGTAACATTCGTTCATGGCCTGCGTGTCATGATTATTTCAGCTATTGTTAGTTGTTTATATTGTATTTAATGACCTGCGTGTCGACCTTAATGCTTGAATCTATCTTTGTAATCTTCAATTTCTAGCTATTATAGGTAGTAGCCTAGTTTTGAGGTTACAGGCTTTCAAGCATGGTGGCCTAAAGGAGTGATGTGGAGGATGGAGATCGTCTACACCTACATGGAGATGGATATCACCATTTTTGGGCCATACTACTTCACAGTTAAATGTGTTTATCTGTGATGTTATCTATCTTATTCTTATGCAATGATATATGTGATATGTTGCTATGGTAGGACAGAATCCCTCATACAATTAGGTGTTAATGCCCTTCCATATGTTGCACCAAAAGATAATGATCACCGTACGGTAGGTCTACCAAAGTAGAGTGCCGTCGGTTATCATCATTATTTGGGGTAGATGTCGGACATCTACATGCGGAAGCATTTGGTTTACTTAACAAGGTTATCAAAATAGTTTTGGACCTTGGGGCATAGGTTGGGGCCGGGGCATACTGATGTCACCCAACAAGCAAGAGTCACATAGGGATGTGATTAGCAAGGTGTTGCTTACCCATGTCACTAGTTTTCTAGCTGTGATGCCAAAACTCACTAGGAATTAGTGAAATGAAGATCTTGACCCACTATGTAACTTAGAGGGAGTTTTGTTGCAAACACACATAGTGGGAGTCTTTTGTTAAATAGTTTAATAAAAGATGAACATAAACATAGTGCTAAACTTTGCATATTCTTGTGTTGTAGATCATGTCAGCTAACGTCGCATCCAGTACTTTTAATTTGCGATCTATTCTTGAGGGAAAAAAAACTCAATGGAACGAACTTTATGGATTGGTATCGCAACTTGAGAATTGTTCTCAAGCAAGAGCGCAAGGAGTATGTCCTTGAGTCTCCTTACCCTGAAGACTTGCCTGATAATGCTACTACGGCTGCACGGAGAGTTTATGAGAAGCAAACGAATGATTACCTTGATGTGAGCTGTCTCATGCTTGCCACAATGTCCTTTGAGCTTCAGAAGCAATATGAGAACACAGATGCCTACAATATCATTGTGGGGTTGCGTAGTATGTTTGAGAACCAAGCAAGGGCTGAGAGGTTCAACACTTCAAAGTCCTTGTTTGCGTGCGAGCTTGCGAAGGAATCCGTCACCCTCATGTGATTAAGATGATTGGCTACATTGAGAGTCCGGAAAGCTTGGTTTTCCCTTAGCCAAGAGTTGGCTACGATGTGATTCTCAGCCGCTTTCCCCGAGCTTTGAGCCATTCATACTGAACTATCACATGGACAACATGGACAAGACCTTGGCTGAGTTGCATGGGATGCTAAAAGCTGCCGAGGAAAGCATTAAGAAAAGCAGCAATCATGTGATGATGATGCAGAAAGGCAAGGGCAAGCCCAATGTCAAGAAAGGCACGATCAAAAGAAAGTTAGCTCCCGATGAGATCACGAGCAGTTCTAAGGAAAAGCAAGTCAAGAAGGGCGCTGCTCCTGATGCAGATTGTTACTACTGTAAGCAATCAGGACATTGGAAAAGGAACTGCCCAAAGTACTTGGAGGATCTTGAGAAGAAGAAGAAGGGAAGTACGACTTCCACTCCAGGTATAAATGTTATAGAAATCAATCTTGCTACTTCATTTACTGATTCTTGGGTATTTGATACCGGATCGGTTGCTCACATTTGCAAATCGTTGCAGGGGCTAAGAAGAAGTAGAAGTTTGAGGAGGAGCGAAGTGGATCTTCGCGTTGGCAATGGAGCAAAAGTTGCTGCGGTGGCTGTTGGCACCATGCCATTGTCTTTACCTTCAGGATTAGTTTTGGAATTGAATAATTGTTATTGTGTTCCATCTCTTTCCAAGAACATTATTTCTGCTTCATGTTTGCAAGCAGAAGGTTATGACTTTAGATCTGTAGACAATGGTTGTTCTCTTTATTTCAAAGATATGTTCTATTGTCATACTCCATTGGTGAATGGGTTATATGTTCTTACTCTTGAAGGGTCACCGGTCTATAACATTAATGCAAAGAGGCAACGTCCGAATGATTTCAATCCCACGTTTATTTGGCATTGTCGCTTAGGTTACATAAATGAGAAACGCATGGAGAAGCTCCACAGAGATGGTATTCTGCACTCATTTGATTTTGAATCATTTGAGACATGTGAATCTTGTTTACTTGGCAAGATGACAAAGGCACCTTTCACCGGTCAAGGTGAACGGGCAAGTGACTTGTTGGCACTCGTACATTCTGATGTATGTGGACTAATGAGCTCAACAGCCAGAGGTGGTTTTCAGTACTTAATAACTTTTACTGATGACTTTGGCAGATATGGGTATATCTACCTGATGAAGCATAAGTCTGAATCCTTTGAAAAGTTCAAAGAATTCCAAAATGAAGTGCAAAATCATTTAGGCAAGACAATCAAGTTTCTACGATCTGATCGTGGAGGCGAGTATTTGAGCCATGAGTTTGGCAATCATCTGAAGGATTGTGGAATTATTCCACAATTGACTCCGCCAGGAACACCTCAATGGAATGGGGTATCTGAACGGAGAAATCGCACCTTATTAGATATTGTGCGCTTCATGATGAGCCAAAGTGATCTTCCGTTGTCTTTTTCGGGGTACGCTCTTGAAACAGCCGCGTTCACACTAAACAGGGTTCCATCAAAATCAGTAGAAAAGACACCATATGAGATGTGGATAGGACAACGTCCTAGCTTGTCTTTTCTTAAGATTTGGGGATGTGAGGCTTATCTAAAACGTTTACAATCTGATAAGCTCACTCCTAAATCTGATAAATGCTTCTTTATCGGGTATCCTAAGGAAACAAAAGGATATTACTTCTATAATCAAGAAGAAGGCAAAGTATTTGTCGCCCGGCATGGTGTCTTCTTAGAGAAAGAGTTTCTCTCAAGAAGGGATAGTAGGAGCACGGTGCAACTTGAAGAAATTCGAGAAACACCTGAAAACGTTTCAGCTCCTACAGAACCACAACAGGATGAACAAACTGTTGAAGAACCTGTTGTGGACACACCGGCGCCACGTAGGTCAGAGAGGTCACGTCGTGCACCAGAGAGGTACATGTTCTTGACTACTCAAAAACGGAATATATTGTTGTTAGACAACGATGAGCCTAAGACCTATGAAGAAGCGATGGTGGGACCAAACTCTGAGAAATAGCTTGAAGCCATGAGATCCGAAATTGAATCCATGCACAGTAATCAAGTTTGGAACTTGGTTGATCCACCTGATGGTGTTAAAACCATTGAGTGCAAATGGGTTTTCAAGAAAAAGATAGACATAGATGAAAATGTTCACATCTATAAAGCGCGATTGGTGGCCAAAGGTTTCAAACAAATTCAAGGTGTTGATTATGATGAAACTTTTTCGCCCGTCGCAATGCTAAAGTCTATTCGGATCATTCTAGCGATTGCTGCTTATTTCGACTATTAAATATGGCAAATGGATGTCAAAACAACTTTCCTTAATGGAAATCTGAGTAAGGATGTGTACATGACACAGCCCACGGGTTTTGTCGATCCGCAATTAGTTGGAAAGATATGCAAGCTGCAAAGATCCATTTATGGATTAAAGCAGGCATCTCGGAGTTGGAACATTCGTTTTGATGAAGTAATCAAAGGGTTTGGTTTCATCAAGAACGAAGAAGAGCCTTGTGTTTACAAAAAGGCTAGTGGGAGCGCACTCGTATTTCTGGTCTTATATGTGGATGACATATTACTGATCGGAAATGACATTCCTATGCTCGAATCTGTTAAGTCTTCATTGAAAAATAGTTTCTCTATGAAAGACTTAGGAGAGGCGACATATATTCTGGGCATCAAGATCTATAGAGATAGATCAAAAAGGCTAATTGGATTAAGCCAAGATATGTACATTGACAAGGTGTTGAAAAGGTTCAACATGCAGGATTCCAAGAAAGGCTTTCTACCTATGTCACATGGTATAAATCTTAGCAAGAATCAGTGTCCTAGTACACCTGATGAGCGAGATAAAATGAATGCGATTCCATATGCTTTGGCTATTGGGTCCATTATGTATGCCATGCTTTGTACACGTCTAGATATCTCGTATGCTTTAAGTGCTACAAGTAGATACCAATCAGATCCAGGTGAAGGTCACTTGATTACCGTAAAGAACATCTTGAAGTACTTGAGAAGAACTAAAGATGTGTTCCTTGTCTATGGGGGTGAGGAAGAGCTCGTTGTAAATGGTTACACCGATGCTAGCTTCCAAACTGACAAAGATGATTTTAGATCGCAATCTGAATTTGTGTTCTGCTGAATGGCGGTGCGGTGAGTGGAAGAGTTCCAAGCGGAGACGGTTGCTGATTCTACAACGTGAAGCCAGTACATAGCAACTTCTCAAGCTGCTAAAGAGGTCGTTTGGATCAAGAAATTTGTTTCTGAGCTTGGTGTGATGGCTAGTGCCTCCAGCCCAATGGACCTCTACTGTGACAATAGTTGGGCCATTGCGCAAGCCAAGGAGCCTAGATCGCACTAGAAGTCCAAGCACATTTTACGGCGATTTCATCTCATCCGCGAGATAGTGGAGAGAGGCGATGTGAAGATATGCAAAGTACAAATGGATTTGAACATTGCAGATCCGTTGACAAAGCCGCTTCCCCAGCCAAAGCATGAGGCTCACACTAGGACAATGGGTATTAGACACCTACATGGTTGACTCTACTGCAAGTGGGAGACTGTTAGTGATATGCCCTAGAGGCAACATGGAGATGTTATATATATCACATACTATGTTTATGATACATTACTTTGTTCCTTGAAATAGACATTATCATTATTGATCAATGAGTATGTGACTTATTCATGAGACTCTTAATGCTAAAATGTTGCTATTTCTAAATGATCCCTGATCATATATCATATAAGGAACAAATATGATTCAAAGATCAGCATATGTATTGATTGATGATTATGTCTCATGGATCATGGTATGGTGATACCAAATCAATAATATGGACATGTGTTAGTGAACATATGTTGGATAGACCCTCCATGAGACACTGCAGAGATTCCATGTGTCATCAGTTGGTCTCAAGTAGTGTTTATGTAGAATTCTTAGACTTGAGATCATCATGGTTCCCAACATGCGTAGTAGCTTATTTTGGGACTACTAAACACTACTCCGTAACTGGGTAGTTATAAAAGTAGTCTTCGAGTTTGCCATGAAACATGTAGTGGGATGTGAATGGTAAAGATAGAATTTGCCCCTCCTTATGGGAGAGATATCTCTGGGCCCCTCGATGTAATGGATTATGAAAGTGCATGGCCATGCCAAGGTGATTGAGGAGTCAATCACAAGTTTATAATCCATCACGGAATCGAGAGAGTGATTGAGCTATTAAGAGGATGACACAGGTCTCGCCTTGAGCTCAATCTATATCGGGAGGCAAAGGGATTTGTACATGAGAACATTACAGGTTCAGCCGATATGATCTTTACGTATACTTTGGGGTTAATATGTCTTACTAGAGGCCGCTATTAACAGGGTGACCGGAAAAGACGTTTCCGGGTCGCGACCAAGTATACGTGAACCTACAGGGTCGCACACTTAACGGGTTGGAACACTAATTCGAATATGATTCAGATGTGGGCTCAATTTGGATAGAGATCCGAATAGACTCCTATTGGGCCTCGGTCTACAAGGCCCAGGTGAGGAGGTCTATATATATATGGTGGCGAGGGGCTGAGGAAAACACACGCTTCTGTTAACCTCTAAAAAAACCCTAGCCGCCACCTCCCGAGCCAAACCCTAGCTGCTCACGAGTGCTAGTACACTCGCGATCGGCGTTCCAGCCCCGAACGTGTGGATATCGGTGGACGTACTGCTCGTTGCGGTGCTGATCGGCATCAACAACCTACAGATTGGATCTGCTCGTGGTGTGGTTAATTGCGTAGAGGAGACGACCTGTTCAGGACGATCGGCTAATTCCACTACTACCTCGACGCGCGTGGTTGGATCGGCTTCTCCAACTCTTCTTCTGCTGTGCTGCGCGTCTAGTGGTAACGATCCATGATCCCTCCTTAAGCATGATCTCCTTGTGTGCGCGGTAGAAAAGTTTTGTTTTCTGCCTTCGTAGCCTACGCGCATTCCTTTAACCTCCCCATCTGTCTGTCTTCTCCTGTGGTTGCCAAGGGGTCTCTCTATCCAGGGACCGTCCCCCTTCATGCGTATGGGGTCTCTCCTCCCCTCTGCCTGTGTCCTCTAGTGAGTAGATGTGCTTCCTATTTTATAGGCACACTGGTTGAGGGGAGTACTCATTGGAGTGCTGGAGCTATCGACCATCATCGTGGTCGTACAACAGGTCGACCATCACTGTATCACCATGGTCGTACCAGTACCTGCAGCATTATGGTTGAACATCACAGTATCGCCATGGTTGTAGGGCATATCGTAGAAGTATTGTATCACATTAAGTTGAACGGGGTACTTATAGAGCCTAGTCATAGGGGAGTACTCATAAATGTACTGTAGCCCCGTGGTCATAGGGAGTACTTGTAAATGTACTTTAGCCCGATGGTCGAAAGGGGTACACGCAAAATTACTATAGCACCATTGCTTGTCGTCGTAGGTTGGGGGCCATCGACCATCGCCCGTAGCCGACAGTCAGAAACCGTCGACCATTAGTCATAACAGTGGTCAGAGGTAGTCATTGACCTTGTTGTAGCCGGTAGCTAAAGTACCACATATCAAAGACGGTTGATGACGCTCGAGTGTAATGAGTAGTCGGGAACATCTGAGTGTCAAATGCAATCAACAAGGCTCAAGAACGATGAGCGATCGGAGGTGTATGAGTACCGAAGGTGGTCATGCGTGTACGAGTTTGAATGATGCTTGACAACACCCGAGCACAACGTGCAGTTGTAGCCAGCCGATATTGAAGGCCGATGGAAGTGTCCATGTCTGATAAGCTATCAGAGGCACTCACATGCGGTACGCAGTCGAAGGCACTTGAGCTTGAGAATCAGTTGGAGACGTCTGAGTATCCAAGGTGGTTGGAGACAATCGAGCACAGCGAGCGGTCGGATGACTGAGTATCGAAGTCATTCAGGGATGTCTGATTACAATGAACAGTTAGAGGCGTACGGGCGCCAAAGGCTGTCGTGAACATCTGAGTATGAAAGGCAGCCAACGATGCTTGAGTACGGTGAGTGGTCGTAAGTGACCGAGTACTGAAGGTGGTCAAAGGCATGTGTCTTTGACAAGCAGTCGAAGGCACTAGTGTACGACAAGCAATCGGAGGTGTCCGAGTTCAAGAAGTCATCGGAGGCATCTGTCTTTGACAATCAATCGGAGGCACCCATCTTTGACAAGAAGTCGGAGATGCTCGTGTTTGAGCAGCGGTCGAAGATGTCCGACTTCGTGAAGCGGTTGGAGTCGTTTGAGTTTGAGTAGCGGTCAAAGGTGTTCAGCTTCGATAATCAGTCGAAGGTCTTTGTCCTTGACAACAACTTAGAGAAAGATGGTCGACGACACTCGAGTACAGAGAGCAGTCATAAGCGACCGAGTATTGAAGGCGGTCAGAGGCGTTCAACTTCGACAATCGATTGGGGGTGCTCAACTTCGACGATAGGTCAGAGGTCTCTATCTTTGACAACCGATCGAGAGGCATCTTGGTGCATCATTTGGTCGTAAATGACTGAGTATCAGTGGCAGTCATAAGCAACCGAGTACGGTGAGTGGTTGATGCCACCTGAGGAGGGCGACGACGCCTAATTACAACGGGCGGTCAATGGCGACCGGGTGCTATGGGCGGTTGATGGTGCCTAAGGGCAGCAAATGATGGGGGATGTCCAAATACTAATGAGGCCTGAGTACCATGGGCGGTTGATGACACCAGGTGTTGAAAACGATCGTAGATGGCTAGCTCAACAGGTTGTCGATGGCATCCCAGTGTTGTGGGCGGTCGATGGCGATCGGGCCCGGTGAGTGGTCGAAGAAGTCTTGAATATCAGAGGTGGTCGAAAACCTCTGGGTGTTGAAGATGATCGAAAGTGTCTGAGCATCGTAGGCGATCGAAGCGCCTGTGTCCCGAAGGTGGTCGAAAGCGCTTGAGTATCGCAGGTGGTGATAGGTGACCAAGCTCAACTGGCGATTGGGACAACTTCGGTTTAGAGAGCAATCGCACTTGGAAATTGCTTGTCCTGGGTGACAAGAGGGACTTGCGCATAGCGCCATCTGTCTCACCCTGCTAACATCATATCAACAGTACAAGCCAGACAAAGCTGGTACGTGGTAGATCATTGCAGCTACACATCTTGGCCTGGGTATGTGCTGCATTCAAGAGTGGGAAGACTTAATGCCTCAAACTCGGTGAGATGACGGTGATCTTGCCAGCCCGTCGTTGTGGCAAAAAGTTGCTCAACGGTGAGCTCTTGAGCACTTTCCACGATGGCTTCACCAGCAGCAACCGTAGGCATTGGCGGCCATCCCGCTACTGCTACACTCTATCGGCCTGCCTCGCCATCTATCTGTCTTCTCTTGTGGGTGCCAAGGGGTCTCTCTATCCAGGGACCATCCCCCTTCGTGCGTATGGGGTCTCTCGCTCCCCGCTACCTCTGTCCTTTGGTAAACAGATGTGCTACCCCTTTTATAGGTGCGGGCAAGGGCCGTAGGCATTGTACGCGGCTCCCACATAGTGCCGATCATGCCATTTAAATTGAGATAAGATTCCTGATCAACTACGGATTAGTTACCTTTTGGAACTTTGCTTTCCATATCAAAAGGTTTGTAAAGGATTACTTCCATCGGATGGGGATATGGTGCGATCATCTTTCCATCGTGACAACAATACACCTAGAATCAATCTTTGCCTTCCATCCCAGTGCCTAGGTAGCCATAAATTGGCCATTCGCCCTGCAATTGGTCGAGTCATGCGGTCGTGTGAGGCACGGCGCTGCAACTGATTGAAACATGGTTGTATGAATATTGGATAGCATGTGCGTGTATCAAAGCTTCTTTCCCAAACATACACCTCGGTACTTGCTTTAACTTAAAAATATTTGTACAAAAACTCATCAAACAGTATATAATAAAGTTGTCACCAAATGTTTTTTCAATCCTTTGTATATTGCTCCTACGAGGTGCCTCTGCAACTAGATTGTTATCCTCCTCAGGGATATCATATATTCGTTCAGAAAAGGTGGGAAGATTAGAAGCTTGATTATGATCACTTTCAATATTTTCAGTTTGAATATTCTTAGCTCGTGAAGTGCCTATAGTTCTTATTAGAAAATATCCTCGAAGAATGAAGTATCTCTAGACTACATTATTGTGTTAGCAATAATCTTAGAAGTTTTTATTTAACTACTAAAAATCTATAGGTTGTGCTATTATGAGCATATCCTAGAAAAATACAATCCACTATTTTAGATCCAAGCTTTCTCTTTTTCGACAATCTTATATTGACCTTTGCCAAACAACCCTAAGTTCGTAGAAAATTTATATTAGGTTTTCTCCCCTTCCATCTCTCATATGAAGTAATCTCACTCTTTTTAGTAATTATTCTATTTACGACAAAAGTTGATGTCAATATAGCTTCCCCTTTCCATGCCTTAGGCATACCAGCACTCTCTATTATGCCATTAACCAAATCTGTTAGTGTCCAGTATTTTCTCTCAGCTACCCCGTTTGATTGTGGTGAATATGGTGGTGTAAATTCATCAACTATTCCATGCTCATAATAGAATTAGGAAAATTCATGAAAGATGTACTCTCCTCTATGATCAGACCTCAGTCTTTTTATTTTCTTCTCTAGTTGGTTCTCAACCTTGGATTTATAAGTATTAATGTTGTTTAAAGCTTCATTCTTAGCTTTTAGTAAATACACATAGCAGTAGTGTGTTGCATCATCAATAAAAGTTAGAAAATATCTTTTGCCTCTTTTTGTCAACAATCCATTCATTTCACACAAATCTGAATGAACAAGATATAATGGTGCTAAGTTCTTTTCGTCCTCTAATCCCTTAAAGAGTTTTTGAGGTTGCTTTGTTTGTACACATGACTCGCACTTTTATCCTTTAGCATTTTCATATTTTGGAATTAAATCTAATATGGACATTCTAGCAATACTATAAAAACAAATATGATAGAAATGAGAATGCCAAGTATTTGCCTCACATTTTATGTAAACCAATTGCAACATTCAGATTATAACAAGACTCTAAAGTACGTTTTATAGCCTTTGCCAACAAAGTTCCCAAATTTACACATTGCAATTTTATTTGACTCAAAGACAAGCTTAAAACCATCCCCACATAGAAGAGAACCCTTAATGAGGTTCTTGTTTATTGTAGGAGCATGCTGCTTATTATTTAAGTGGACAATCTTCCTTGATGTAAGCTTTAGATCCATCATACCAACACCAAGAATAGAAGCATGCGACCCATTTTTCCATTAGGATGGAGGAAGCCCCTACTGCCTAGTAAGAAGAAACTATCAGAATATACATAATTATTAGCACGGTATCAATCCACTAATCAATGGATTGATATGCTAAAAAGACAATAGGTGAATTACTATACCCTTCTGAAGTCAAAGCCTCGTCTATGATCATGTTGAGAACCTTCTTCTTTAGCTATTGACCATCTCTGCTCTTATGGAAACGATAGTCCTTTGTCATATAACCGTGTTTTTTGCACACAAAACAAGTGATGTCTCTCAATTCCATTTCCTCAATTTTCTTCTTCTTAAAGCTAGTTGTCTTATTTGGTTTGTTGAATTTGTACTTCTTTCCAGCTATCTTTTTCTCTACAATATTGGCATTGTTCTAACCAGAATGGTGGGTGCATCTTTCGCTCTGGCCTTTTCTTCCACATCGAGGGCAGTAATAAGATTCTCAATAGATTCCCTCTTATGCTTCAAGCTAATAGCAAAATCCTACCAACTAGCAGGAAGTTTGGCAACAATGCCCACTACCATAAACTTAGGAGGCAACACACAACCCAGGTGCTCAATCTCACCAACCAGTACCTGGAGGTCATGAGCTTGTCCAACTATGGACTTAGTCGCATCCATACTAAAGTTGAAGAATTGCTCACACATGTAGAGCTAACAACCTACCTCTGTATATTTGTGCTCTATTGTATCCCAAACTCTGTGTTGGACTTGTAGTCTATATACACATCATAGAGTTGATCTGCCAGAATAGTCAGAATGCACCCAAGAGCAGTGTTGTTCACATTTTGAAACTACATGAACTGGTTAATCATAGATGGATACTGCAGGTGGATAACCCATCACAACCCCAAAGACATGAGCCAAAACTTGGCTTTAGTCTATCATTCACGAAATTTTTGACCAGAAGCCTCTCTAGTTTCATAGCATCAGAAGTACCAACCAATGTTGTATTACAACAAAGTTCACAATAAGGTTTCTAGAATGTTGGAAATGTAGGCCATATTTTAATTCCAAATGTTACTAGGAACAAATATAGTAAAAGACTAGTGATGTAAAACTCATAACTAATAGCAAGCTACTCATTGTAATTTAGAAAATACCCAGGAAAAATATAGTATCAAAGTCGATCAATCAGGGAAACAACTTACTGTTGGCATGACGAAGAATAGGAAGTAATGCAGACTCGATGCGGTGCAGAATGTAGATGAAGCAGAGTAGGAGCAGTCGCGCAAATACGCTGCTCAGAAACCTTATTGCCGCCCTGCGCAAGTACTCTCTTGGGCAATGGCTCAGAGATAGTCACTCTTCCTCCTTTCTGATGCACACTAAGAAGAAAGACCGACGAGGTTTGGTCGCTTAACACTCAGTACAAATTCACCAGAGAGAAAGAAGATAATGTGAGAAAGAAATGAAAGAGTTTAGTCTCTCAAGCCTGGATGTCTCCATGTCTTTTATAGACATGCGAATTACTTTCTAGTAAATGATGCTATTAATTTGGAATAATCCACTAGTAACTGTTGAATTATTCGAACTAAATAATAATTAAGCAGTCCATGACCAGTTAAAAAGGAGAGAGATGATGCACTATTTAGCAAAAATAAGGTAGACTTGGTCTGCCAAGTGGCGCTCCACGTCATGACACGGTCGCACGTCGCAAGTCATGTGATTTTCCACACAAATATGCACACATGTGCGTGCGTGCATGTGTGTTTAGTTAAAGCTCTCCTAATGCCATCTCTATTCATATACCACATGATTTAAGGAGTGGCAAGAACTTCACCTTATAAATTGGTCTCCTCCATTTATCTTAGTAATATAGCACTAAACGATGTATGATTTAAAATTATAGAAAATAGACCTCACTTATATGGGCATATTTCTAACAGCTTGTTCTTCTTGGAAAAATCAACGTGTTTGAACTTGAATGCTCTACTGCATGTGTCTAGGAAAGTAGGGATCGTTATAGAAGGTCTACAAAGAGTGGGTAGTGCATGGTAGTGTGTCCTGGTCAACTGATAGAATAGAGCGTATTTTAGGCTGCGACTTATATCTTTTAGCTATGATTTATTAATATAATAAATAGTAATTATTGAGAGAAATCAAAAGTCAAAAACCGTTGAAACGTCAAAAAGAACAGGGTCAAATTCAAGGGGACAATGCAAGGACAAATTGTTGCGATTTGCCCGGGTCATGTGGGTCAATCCTTGCCATGTATGAGTACATGTTTGGCTGTGGATTGTTGTCTGAGTGGTGAAAAATTAGTGGTGGTGTGGTAGTGGATTTGTTAGACGACGATGAGCGGCAACACTAGTGGTGGAGGTTGGCGGTGGTCTGGTGGGGTAACCGCGGAACCGCTAGAGCGGTGCCGTGGTTGATGGCATTGGTGAATGGGGTGTAGGAGAAGGAGAAATGGAGAGTGGCACCAGAGAAGGGGAGGAGCTGGTTTCCTGTTGATCATCGAGACGAATAGGGAGAGAGAGAGAAGAAGAGCTGGGGAATTGATGTTTATCGTTGGGTGAATGGATAGATGAGAAGGAAAGGAGTTGGATTCAATGGTGCAGGTTTGTTGGATTGAGAGGAAAATGTGGGTTACATGTGGGTTAGGTAATTTTTTAATCATCAAGCCACGTGTGCATCCAAGGCAAACCATGGGTTGCTAAAATAAGTTATTCAATGCCACATCAGCATATTCCCTTAGCAAGCAACACAACTGACGTGCAATGCGAACGGACGCAAGTTCACGAAACCTAGAAAGTAATTTGCTGGCTGAGATAGCTAGGTGAGACAACCCTATAGGAAGCTTCAATACAATTTACTCATATTTTTAAATGGAAAAATTAGCACGGTAGCATCTTGGTTTGTGGACGCACCGAGTGGATGGAGTGGACATAGAGCTTGCCTGATCCGACATAGTGACCAGCATATAGATGATAAATTTAGTCCACGACATGATGAAAGAGACAGCACGGCATTGAACAATCATCCATCCACACCAAAGGTCCAGAACCAATACACACTGCAATGTTGTAGATCAGGAGCGGTGGAGCGCGAACTAGAGGGACCGTGTAAATGCGCAGGGGCAGAAATGCAGAATTCATAACATGATATAACTTTCAACTCACGACAAGTTATCTAAATTTAATATTAAAACCAGGGGCGAAGCCAGCATTCAGATATAGGAAAGACCAAACAGATGATAATTCTTTTTTATCAAAAAAGTGACAATCACATAAAATATAACATAACAATATAAAAGAAGTTACTGTAGGATCGATTCACACTAAAATAGGTAATCAGAGGGGGTGAATGATTGCGGAAGCTAAAAATAAATTTTAATACTCCCCTTTTAACAAAAAAAACCTATTTAAGCCTTGTTTAAAGTTCTGGACAGAACACTGTATCCTTACTAAAACTGATATCGATAAAAATCCGTAACTCCGATTAACCTCAAACTTTTTCATAATAAACTAGAGACAGTTATTGAACTAACCCAACAAGAATTACGTCAATCAGAGCTCTAGAACTTGAGATATAAAATAAACAAGATCGCTGATGCAGATAGTGACGAAAATAAATTAAGCCTTAATTATGCAAATAAGCAAAATATGAGATCGCTTGCCTGACCGATGGCCGAACAATGTCGTGCGCTTCGTGATCAAAGAGATGCCATGCCAAAGAAAGCGTTCGGTCACCCCAAAAGCCGTATATATATTTTTCTTCCACGGCTGCTCGGTACAAACTCTTGCCATGCCGCCGCATGCATATATACACACACACACAGCCCAACTCCAACTAGGCCTTAAAATCCTAATCCAACTCTAATTAGGCCTTAAAATCCTAATCCAACTTCAACTAGGTCTTAAAATCCTAATCCAACTCCAACAAGGCCTTAAAATCCTAATCTAACTCCAACTAGGCTTGGGCCTTTTTTTACCTCAACTAGACTTTTGGCCCACTAATTTTCAAGAGACCCGAAACCCTTCCTAACACAGGTTTTTCACACTCACGACTTTTCTAATGCGTCACATGTCGAAGCCTCCTGGACCGCACCTCCCGTAGCTTCTCCACGTATCATCCACCTTTGATCTCCATGCGCCCCAAGCATGAGCTCGATCATCTCGTGACCTCCTTGACCGTCTGAACCTCAGATCTCCCCATCCTAGTTCCGGTCCACCTCGTCACCGACCATGATCGCCTCCATGCTCAACCTGCACATGCAAAGACCAAAGAACATTCTTCCGGCACAAGTTCGTCTCAACTTGACCAACATCAGTCCGCACACACGCAACACAACTCGCATATCACCGCTTAAACAAAATCACCAATTATTTATCATAACAAATTAACCATTGTCAATTATTCATCACCAAAATATCCTAAACCTAGCCACATGGTCTAACAGTTAAAATACTTGATTCTAAACATGAAGAAGAACTAAATTTAAGCTTTCCAATTTCATCATTAGCACATTTCAATTTTTCATCACAAGAGTCATGTGCTAATCTTAATTCATCAAATTTAGCAGTTACATCTCTAAGTTTATCCATGTTTAAAGCATTAAGTGACCTAGCATTCTCTAACTCAGAATGTAAAAATTTGACAAGACTCACAAGATTCATCATCAGGAATTAAAACTCTAAGTCTTGCAATTTTAGAATTTAGAGATTCAATCAAAGTATCGTATTTCTTAATCTTTTTATCTTTCTTTTCTAGCAAAGTACCAAGTTTAGTAACAGCTTTAGCTAAATCGTCATAAGAAGGTTCTACCTCATTGTAGTTCTCGCTGTCAAGATCATCATTGTCGGTGGAGCTTTTGCTACTTGCCATTAGACACAACCCAGTTAAATCTTTCTTGCCTTTGGGAGTATTATCCTGTCCGTGTCCACATCACTCAAATTAATTTACCCAAGAGCGGCAAGAACACGATGCACCACCCTGCGATTCATATAGCTCTTCTTTTTATTCTTCCTTTTTTCTTTCTCCATATCTTCTTCCTTCTCATAGCTAGTAGAAGAATTATCATAATTAGACTTGCTAGATTGTGAAGCTAAAGCAATTGATCTATTACCATTATATTTTCTAGCAAAAACATCTAATTCATGAGTTTTCAATTTGGAATAAATTACATCTAATGTAAGTGTACTCATGACAGTAGATTCTCTAATGGATGTAACCTTCATCTCCCATATAGACATATCTAATGCTCCAAGTAATTGACGTGCATTTTCAGCATCAGTATAAGTAACATTAACAGCACGTAGGTTACTAAGAATTTTATTAAAGTGGGCAAAAAGATCATCTATTGATTCACCAGGTTTCATCTCAAAACGCATGTAATCCTTTTTGTACATATCTTGACGTACCTCTTTAATAGTAAATGAACCCTCATGATAATCACATAGTGCTTTTCATACCTCATATGCGGATTTAAGATGCACAACACGATCGAAATCACTCCTTCCTAGTCCTTGAATTATGAAGTTCCTTGCCATGCTATTTGCCTCCACTTGTGCTATATTTGCTGCTGTCACAGCATCGTTCTCGGGCACTTGATAAGGCTTGTAAACCTTCTCCCATATTGCAAAGCCTTGAGCTTGAATATATGCCTCCATCTTCGCTTTCCAATACTGAAAATCAACACCATTGAAAACACAAGGTTTTGTGGAATACCTATCCATCGACATGTTTTCTAATCACCGGTTAAGATAAAATTATAAAAATAAACCTGCGCTAATACCACTTGTAAGATCGATTCACACTAAGATAGGCAATCAGATAGGGGTGAATGATTGCGGAAGCTAAAAATAAATTTTAATACTCCCCTTTTAACATAAAACCTATTTAAGCCTTGTTTAAAGTTCTGGACAGAACACTGTATCCTCACTAGAACTGATCTCGATAAAAATCCGTAACTCCGATTAACCTCAAACTTTTTCAGAATAAACTAGAGACAGTTATTGAAATAACCCAACTAGAATTACGTCAATCGGAGATCTAGAACTTGAGATAAAAAATAAACAAGATCACTGATGCAGATAGTGACGAAAATAAATTAAGCCCTAATTATGCAACTAAGCAAAATCTGAGATCGCTTGCCTGACCGATGGCCGAACAATGTTGTGCGCTTCGTGATCAAAGAGATGTCATGCCAAAAAAAAAACGTTCGGTCACCCCAAAAGCCATATATATATTTTTCTTCCACGGCTGCTCGGTACAAACTCTTGCCACGCCGTCGCATGCATATATATACACACACAGCCCAACTCTAACTAGGCCTTAAAATCCTAATCCAACTCCAATTAGGCCTTAAAATCTAATCCAACTCCAACTAGGCCTTAAAATCCTAATCCAACTCCAACTAGGCCTTAAAATCCTAATCCAACTCCAACAAGCCCTTAAAATCCTAATCCAACTCCAACTAGGCTTGG
>JAYEVI010000073.1:0-197667 GCA_036346575.1 Dendrocalamus sinicus | reverse complement strand
CCGGTGAAGCCTGGTGGGTTCGGCGATCTTGCGGGAGCGAGCAACATTTTCGTAGAACCATGGGCAACAGGTGTATGAGATGCCACGAGTGAAGAAACGCCTTCTCGTGGATCGTTGCGCCTTTGTGAGGACTAGTTGCTAAGTGTCTATTTTTCTACGAGATGGAACCACCCGGTGAAGCATAGCTGGTTTCTGGCGGCTTTGCATAGGAGCGAGACAATATTTCCGGAGAACCATGGGCAACAGGCTGTATGAGATGCCACGGTGAAGAAACGCCCTCTCTCGTGGATCGTTGCGCCATTTTGTGGGGACTAGTTGCTAAGTGTCTATTGTTTTCTATGAGATGGAACCACCGGTGAAGCATAGGCTGAGTTCTGTGGCTGCACCGGAGCATACAATATTTCCGGAGAACCATGGGCAACAGGCTGTATGAGATGCCACGGTGAAGAAACGCCTTCTCCCGTGGATCGTTGTGCCTTTTTTGAGGACTAGTTGCTAAGTGTCTATTCTTTCTACGAGATGGAACCACCCGGTGAAGCACGGTGGAGTTCTGGCTGCTGCACAGGAAGCGAGCAACATTTCCGGAGAACTATGGGAAACAGGTTGTATGAGATGCCACGGTGAATAAAAGCCCTCTCTCGTGGATCGTTGCGCCTTTTTGTGAGGACTAGTTGCTAAGTGTCTATTTTTTCTACAAGATGGAACCACCGGTGAAGCACGGCTAGGTTCTGGCGATCTTTGCACAGAGCACAACATTTCGGAGAACCATGGGCAACAGTGTATGAGATGCCACGGTGAAGAAACGCCTTCTCGTGGATCGTTGCGCCTTTGTGAGGACTAGTTGCTAAGTGTCTATTTTTCTACGAGATGGAACCACCGGTGAAGCATAGCTGGAGTTCTGTGAAGCCGCACGGGAAGCGAGCAATATTTTCGGAGAACCATGGGCAACAGGCTGTATGAGATGCCACGGTGAAGAAACGCCCTCTCTCGTGGATCGTTGCGCCATTTTGTGAGGACTAGTTGCTAAGTGTCTATTTTTTCTACGAGATGGAACCACCCGGTGAAGCATAGCTGGGTTACAACGAAGCTGCGCAGGTGCAGGCAACATTTCCGGAGAACCATGGGCCACAGGCTGTATGAGATGCCACGGTGAAGTAACTCATTCTCTCGTAGATCGTTGCGCCTTTTTGTGAGGACTAGTTGCTAAGTGTCTATTTATTCTATGAGATGGAACCACCCGGTGAAGCATAGCTGGGTTATGTGAAGCCGCACAGGAGCGACAACATTCAGGAGAACCATGGGCAACAGTGTATGAGATGCCACGGTGAAGAAGCGCCTCTCCGTGGATCGTTGCGCCTTTTGTGAGGACTAGTTGCTAAGTGTCTATTTTTTCTACGAGATGGAACCACCGGTGAAGCACGGTGGAGTTCTGATGAAGCTGCACAGGCGAGCAACATTTATGGACAACCGTGGGCAACAGGATGTATGAGCTGCCATGGTGAAGAAATGCCTTCTCTCGTGTATCGTTGCGCTAGTTGCTAAGTGTCTATTTTTTCTACGGGATGGAACCACCCGGTGAAGCATAGGCGTTATTCTGTGAAGCGTTACGCACAGATTCTGAGCAATATTTTCGAGAACCATGGGCAACAGTCATATGAGATGCCACGGTGAAGAAACGCCTCTCGTGGATCGTTGCGCCATTTTGTGAGGACTAGTTGCTAAGTGTCTATTTTTTCTACGAGATGGAATCACCCGGTGAAGCATAGCTGGGTTCTGGCGAAACCACGCAGTCGAGACAATATTTACGAGAACCATGGGCAACAGTGTATGAGATGCCACGGTGAAGAGCGCCTTCTCGTGGATCGTTGCGCCTTTTGTGAGGACTAGTTGCTAAGTGTCTATTTTTCTACGAGATGGAACCACCGGTGAAGCATAGTGAGGTTATGGCGAAGCTGCACAGAAGCGAGCAACATTTCCAGGAGAACCATGGGCAGCAGTGTATGAGATGCCACGGTGAAGAAACGCCTTCTCCGTGGATCGTTGCGCCTTTGTGAGGACTAGTTGCTAAGTGTCTATTTTTTTGCGAGATGGAACCACCGGTGAAGCATTCTTTGGGTTCTGTGGCTACACAGGAGGAGGCAACATTTCAGAAGAACCATGGGCAACAGGCTGTATGAGATGCCACGGTGAAGAAACGCCTTCTCTCGTGGATCGTTGCGCCTTTTGAGGACTAGTTGCTAAGTGTCTATTTTTCTACGAGATGGAACCACCAAGTGAAGCATAGGCTGGGTTATGGCGAAGGCGCACAGAAGCGAGCAACATTTCCGGAGAACCACAGGCAACATCTTTGTATGAGATGCCACGGTGAAGTAACGCCTTCTCGTGGATCGTTGCACCTTTTGTGAGGACTAGTTGCTAAGTGTCTATTTTTCTACGAGATGGAACCACCCGTGAAGCATAGTGGGTTCGACAAAGCTGCACAGAGCGAGCAATATTCCAGGAGAACCATGGGCAGCAGTGTATGAGATGCCACGGTGAAGCGCCTTCTCCGTGGATCGTTGCGCCTTTTTGTGAGGACTAGTTGCTAAGTGTCTATTTTTCTATGAGATGGAACCACCGGTGAAGCATAGCTGGAGTTCTGGCGAAGCCACACACGAAGCGAGTAATATTTTCGGAGAACCATGGGCAGAGTGTATGAGATGCCACGGTGAAGAAACGCCTCTCTCGTGGATCGTTGCGCCATTTTGTGAGGACTAGTTGCTAAGTGTCTATTTTTCTACGAGATGGAACTACCCGGTGAAGCATAGGCATGGTTCTGATGAAGCGCGGGAGGCGAGCAACATTTCAGGAGAACCATGGGCAACAGTGTATGAGATGCCACGTGTGAAACGCCTTCTCTCGTGGATCGTTGCGCCTTTTTGAGGACTAGTTGCTAAGTGTCTATTTTTCTACGAGATGGAACCACCCGGTGAAGCATAGTTGGGTTAGGGCGAGCCAGCACAGAGAAGCGAGCAACATTTTCGGAGAACCATGGGCAACATCTCTGTATGAGATGCCACGATGAAATGCGCCTTCTCGTGGATCGTTGCGCCTTTTGAGGACTAGTTGCTAAGTGTCTATTTTTCTACGAGATGGAACCACCGGTGAAGCATAGGCTGGAGTAACAGGCGAAGTTGCATGGAGCGAGCAACATTCCAGGAGAACCATGGGCAACAGGTGTATGAGATGCCACGGTGAAGAAACGCCTTCTCGTGGATCGTTGCGCCTTTGTGAGGACTAGTTGCTAAGTGTCTATTTTTCTACGAGATGGAACCACCGGTGAAGCATTCTGGAGTTCTGGCAAAGCTGCACAAGAGCGAGCAACATTTATGGAGAACCATGGGCAACGAGTGTATGAGATGCCACGGTGAAGAAACGCCTTCTCGTGGATCGTTGCGCCTTTTGTGAGGACTGGTTGCTAAGTGTCTATTTTTCTACAAGATGGAACCACCGGTGAAGCATAAGTGGAGTTCTGGCGAAGTTGCACAGGAGGCGAGCAACATTTCGGAGAACCACGGGCAACAGGCGTGTATGAGATGCCACGGTGAAAAACGCCTTCTCGTGGATCGTTGCCTTTTGTGATGACTAGTTGCTAAGTGTCTATTTTTTCTACGAGATGGAACCACCGTGAAGCATAGTTGGAGTTCTGGCGAAGCTACACAGAGCGAGTAATATTTCAGGAGAACCATGGGCAACAGGCTGTATGAGATGCCACGGTGAAGAAACGCCTTCTCTCGTGGATCGTTGCGCCTTTTTGTGAGGACTAGTTGCTAAGTGTCTATTTTTTCTACGAGATGGAACCACCCGGTGAAGCATAGCTGGGTTACAACGAAGCTGCACAGGTGCAGGCAACATTTCCGGAGAACCATGGGCCACAGGCTGTATGAGATGCCACGGTGAAATAACGCCTTCTCTCGTAGATCGTTGCGCCTTTTTGTGAGGACTAGTTGCTAAGTGTCTATTTATTCTACGAGATGGAACCACCCGGTGAAGCATAGCTGGTTATGGCGAACACGCGGAGAGCGAGCCAACATTTCAGGAGAACCATGGGCAACGGTGTATGAGATGCCACGGTGAAGCGCCTTCTCCGTGGATCGTTGCGCTTTTGTGAGGACTAGTTGCTAAGTGTCTATTTTTCTACGAGATGGAACCACCAGTGAAGCATAGCTGGGTTCTGGCCTTTGCTGCACAGAGGAGGTAACATTCAGGAGAACCATGGGCAACAGTGTATTAGATGCCACGGTGAAGAAACGCCTTCTCCGTGGATCGTTGCGCCTTTTGTGAGGACTAGTTGCTAAGTGTCTATTTTTCTACGAGATGGAACCACCGGTGAAGCATAGTGGTGGGTTCTGCGAAGTTACACAAGCGCAGCAACATTTACGGAGAACCATGGGCAACAGTGTATGAGATGCCACGGTGAAAAGCGCCTTCTCTCGTCGATCGTTGCGCCTTTTTGTGAGGACTAGTTGCTAAGTGCCTATTTTTCTACGAGATGGAACCACCAGTGAAGCATAGTGGAGTTCTGTGAAAGCTGCAGGAAGCGAGCAACATTCCGGAGAACCATGGGCAACGAGTGTATGAGATGCCACGGTGAAGAAACGCCTTCTCGTGGATCGTTGCGCCTTTTGTGAGTCTAGTTGCTAAGTGTCTATTTTTCTACAAGATGGAACCACCGGTGAAGCACAAGCGGATTCTGGATGCTTTGCACAGAGCGAGCAACATTTACGAGAACCATGGGCAGCAGTCAGTATGAGATGCCACGGTGAAGCGTCTTCTCGTGGATCGTTGCCCTTTGTGATGACTAGTTGCTAAGTGTCTATTTTTCTACGAGATGGAACCACCGGTGAAGCATAGATGAGTTCTGCGAAGTACTACACAGAAGCGAGCAACATTTACGGAGAATCATGGGCAGCAGTGTATGAGATGCCACGGTGAAGAAACGCCTTCTCGTGGATCGTTGCGCTATTTTGTGAGGACTAGTTGCTAAGTGTCTATTTTTCTACGAGATAGAACCACCGGTGAAGCATAGTTGGAGTTCTGGCGAAGCTGCAGGGAGCGAGCAATATTTTGGAGAACCATGGGCAGCGGTGTATGAGATGCCACGGTGAAGAAACGCCTTCTCGTGGATCATTGCGCCTTTTGTGAGGACTAGTTGCTAAGTGTCTATTTTTTCTACGAGATGGAACCACCGGTGAAGTATAGTTGGAGTTCTGACAGGCTGCACGGGAGCGAGCAACATTTCCGGAGAACCATGGGCCACAGGCTGTATGAGATGCCACGGTGAAGAAATGCCTTCTCTCGTGGATCGTTGCGCATTTTTGTGAGTACTAGTTGCTAAGTGTCTATTTTTCTACGAGATGGAACCACCGGTGAAGCATAGTCTGGGTTCTGCAAAGCACGGGAGCGAGCAACATTTTAGGAGAACCATGGACAACGAATGTATGAGATGCCACGGTGAAGAAGCGCCTTCTCCGTGGATCGTTGCGCCTTTTGTGAGGACTAGTTGCTAAGTGTCTATTTTTCTACGAGATGGAACCACCGGTGAAGCATAGTGGAGTTCTGTGGCTGCACAGAGCGAGCAACATTTCGGAGAACCATGGGCAACAGGCTGTATGAGATGCCACGGTGAAGAAACGCCTTCTCTCGTGGATTGTTGCGCCATTTTGTGAGCACTAGTTGCTAAGTGTCTATTTTTCTCGAGATGGAACCACACGGTGAAGCATGCAGGTTCTGTTCTGCGGCCACGACGGGAAGCGAACAACATTCCAGGAGAACCATGGGCAGCAGTGTATGAGATGACACGGTGAAGAAACGCCTTCTCGTGGATCGTTGCGCCTTTGTGAGGACTAGTTGCTAAGTGTCTATTTTTCTACGAGATGGAACCACCCAGTGAAGCATAGCTGGGTTCTGACGAAAGCCGGACGGAGCGAACAACATTCCGGAGAACCATGGGCCACGAGTGTATGAGATGCCACGGTGAAGTAACGCCTTCTCTCGTGGATCGTTGCGCCTTTTTGTGAGAACTAGTTGCTAAGTGTCTATTTTTTCTGCGAGATGGAACCACCCGGTGAAGCACAGCTGGGATACGGCGAAGCTGCACAGGAGCAGGCAATATTTCGGAAGAACCATGGGCAACAGGCTGTATGAGATGCCACGGCGAAGAAACGCCGTCTCTCGTGGATCGTTGCGCCTTTTTGTGAGGACTAGTTGCTAAGTGTCTATTTTTTTTCTACGAGATGGAACCACCCGGTGAAGCATAGCTGGATTCTGTGAAGCCTGCGGGAGCGAGCAACATTTCCGGAGAACCATGGGCAACAGGCGGTATGAGATGCCACGGTGAACAAACGCCTTCTCTCGTGGATCGTTGCGCCTTTTTGTGAGGACTAGTTGCTAAGTGTCTATTTTTTCTACGAGATGGAACCACCCGGTGAAGCATAGCTGGGTTCAGTGAAGCCGCACAGGAGCGAGCAACATTTCCGAGAACCATGGGCAACAGGCTGTATGAGATGCCATGGTGAAGAAACGCCTTCTCTCGTGGATTGTTGCGCCATTTTGTGAGCACTAGTTTCTAAGTGTCTATTTTTTCTACGAGATGGAACCACCTGGTGAAGCGTGTTGGGTTCTGTGAAGGCCGCAGAGCGAGCAACATTTCCGGAGAACCATGGGCAACAGGCTGTATGAGATGACACGGTGAAGAAACGCCTTCTCTCGTGGATCATTGCGCCTTTTTGTGAGGACTAGTTGCTAAGTGCCTATTTTTTCTACGAGATGGAACCACCCGGTGAAGCACAGCTAGGTTACGATGAAGCTGCACAGGAGCAGGCAACATTTTTGGAGAACCATGGGCAACAGGCTGTATGAGATGCCACGGTGAAGAAACGCCTTCTCTCGTGGATCGTTGCGCCATTTTGTGAGAACTAGTTGCTAAGTGTCTATGTTTTCTACGAGATGGAACCACCCGGTGAAGCATAGCTGGGTTACGGCGAAGCTGCACAAGAGCAGGCAACATTTCCGGAGAACCATGGGCAACAGGCTGTATGAGATGCCACGGTGAAGAAACGCCTTCTCTCGTGGATCGTTGCGCCTTTTTGTGAGGACTAGTTGCTAAGTGTCTATTTTTTCTACGAGATGGAACCACCCGGTGAAGCATAGTCAAGTTCTGGCGAAAGCTGGACGGGAAGCGACAACATTTCAGGAGAACCATGGGCCACAGTGTATGAGATGCCACGGTGAAGAAACGCCTTCTCTCGTGGATCGTTGCGCCTTTTGTGAGAACTAGTTGCTAAGTGTCTATTTTTCTCGAGATGGAACCACCGGTGAAGCATAGTGGGATACTGCGAAGCACGCACAGAGAGCAATATTTCGGAAGAACCATGGGCAACAGTGTATGAGATGCCACGGTGAAGAAACGCCTTCTCGTGGATCGTTGCGCCTTTTTGTGAGGACTAGTTGCTAAGTGTCTATTTTTCTACGAGATGGAAACACCGGTGAAGCATAGGCGGGTTACGCGAAAGGCTGCGGGAGCGAGCAACATTTTCAGAGGGCCAAGGGCAACAGGCTGTATGAGATGCCACGGTGAAGAAACGCCTTCTCTCCTGGATCGTTGCGCCTTTTTGTGAGGACTAGTCGCTAAGTTTCTATTTTTTCTACGAGATGAACCACCCGGTGAAGCAGAGCTAGGTTACGGCGAAGCTGCATAGGAGCAGGCAACATTTCCGGAGAACCATGGGCAACAGGCTGTATGAGATACCACGGTGAAGAAACGCCTTCTCTCGTGGATCGTTGCGCCTTTTTGTGAGGACTAGTTGCTAAGTGTCTATTTTTTCTACAAGATGGAACTACCCGGTGAAGCATAGCTAGGTTAGGACGAAGTTGCACAGGAGCAGGCAACGTTTCAGGAGAACCATGGGCAACAGGCTGTATGAGATGCCACGGTGAATAAACGCCTTCTCTCCTGGATCGTTGCGCCTTTTTGTGAGGACTAGTCGCTAAGTGTCTATTTTTTCTACGAGATGGAACCACCCGGTGAAGCATAGCTGGGTTACGGTGAAGCTGCATAGGAGCAGGCAACATTTCCGGAGAACCATGGGCAACAGGCTGTATGAGATGTCACGGTGAAGAAACGCCTTCTCTCGTGGATCGTTGCGCCTTTTTGTGAGGACTAGTTGCTAAGTGTCTATTTTTTCTACGAGATGGAACCACCCGGTGAAGCATAGCTGGGTTCTGGCGAAGCCGCACCTGCGAAGCGAGCAACATTTCACGAGAACCATGGGCAACAGTCATACGAGATGCCACGGTGAAGAAACGCCTTCTCTCGTGGATCGTTGCGCTTTTTGTGAGGACTAGTTGCTAAGTGTCTATTTTTCTACGAGATGGAACCACCGGTGAAGCATAGTGGGTTCTGGCGGCCGCACGAGAGCGAGCATCATTTCCGGAGAACCATGGGCAACAGGCTGTATGAGATGCCACGGTGAAGAAACGTCTTCTCTCGTGGATCGTTGCGCCTTTTTGTGAGGACTAGTTGCTAAGTGTGCTTTTTTCTACGAGATGGAACCACCCGGTGAAGCATAGCTGGGTTTCGGCGAAGCTGCATAGGAGCAGGCAACATTTCCGGAGAACCATGGGCAACAGGCTGTATGAGATGCCGTGGTGAAGAAACGCCTTCTCTCGTGGATCGTTGCACCTTTTTGTGAGGACTAGTTGCTAAGTGTCTATTTTTTCTACGAGATGGAACCACCCGTGAAGCATAGCGGGTTCTGGCTGGCTGCTGCGGAGCAGAGCAACATTTCCGAGAACCACGGGCAACAGTGTATGAGATGCCACGGTGAAGAAACGCCTTCTCTCGTGGATCGTTGCGCCTTTTGTTAGTACTAGTTGCTAAGTGTCTATTTTTCTACGAGATGGAACCACCGGTGAAGCATAGCTGATTCTGGCGAAGTCGCAGAGCGAGCAACATTTCAGGAGAACCATGGGCAACAGATGTATGAGATGCCACGGTGAAGAAACGCCTCTCGTGGATCGTTGCGCCTTTTTGTTAGGACTAGTTGCTAAGTGTCTATTTTTATACGAGATGGAACCACCCGTGAAGCATAGCTGCGTTCTGGCGGCTGTCGCACGGGCGAGCAACATTTCCGGAGAACCATGGGCAACAGGCTGTATGAGATGCCACGGTGAAGAAACGCCTTCTCTCGTGGATCGTTGCGCCTTTTTGTTAGTACTAGTTGCTAAGTGTCTATTTTTTCTACGAGATGGAACCACCCGGTGAAGCATAGCTGCGTTACGGCGAAGCTGCACAGGGCAGGCAACATTTCCGGAGAACCATGGGCAACAGGCTGTATGAGATGCCACGGTGAAGAAACGCCTTCTCTCGTGGATCGTTGCGCCTTTTGTGAGGACTAGTTGCTAAGTGTCTATTTTTCTACGAGATGGAACCACCGGTGAAGCATAGGCTGCGTTCTGGCGGCCGCACAGGCAGGCAACATTTCCGGAGAACCATGGGCAACAGCTCTATGAGATGCCACGGTGAAGAAACGCCTTCTCGTGGATCGTTGCGCTTTTTGTGAGGACTAGTTGCTAAGTGTCTATTTTTCTACGAGATGCAACCACCCGGTGAAGCATAGCTGGAGTTACGCGAAGCCGAAGCGGTGCAACATTTCACGAGAACCATGGGCAACAGTGCATGAGATGCCACGGTGAAGAAACACCTTCTCGTGGATCGTTGCGTTTTTGTGAGGACTAGTTGCTAAGTGTCTATTTTTTCTACGAGATGGAACCACCGGTGAAGCATAGCTGGGTTCTGTGAGCCGCAGCAGAGCGAGCATCATTTCAGGAGAACCATGGGCAACAGGCTATATGAGATGCCACGGTGAAGAAACGTCTTCTCTCGTGGATCGTTGCGCCTTTTTGTGAGGACTAATTGCTAAGTGTGTTTTTTTCTACGAGATGGAACCACCCGGTGAAGCATAGCTGGGTTACGGTAAAGCTGCACAGGAGCAGACAACATTTTCGGAGAACCATAGGCAACAGGCTGTATGAGATGTCGTGGTGAAGAAACGCCTTCTCGTGGATCGTTGCGCCTTTTTGTGAGGACTAGTTGCTAAGTGTCTATTTTTTCTACGAGATGAAACCACCCGGTGAAGCATAGATGGGTTGCGGCGAAACTGCACAGGAGCAGGCAACATTTTCGGAGAACCATGTGCGACAGGCTGTATGAGATGCCACGGTGAAGAAACGCCTTCTCTCGTGGATTGTTGCGCCTTTTTGTGAGGACTAGTTGCTAAGTGTGTTTTTTTCTACGAGATGGAACCACCCGGTGAAGCATAGCTGGAGTTCTGCGGCCGCACAGAGCGAGTAACATTTCCGGAGAACCATGGGCAACAGGCTGTATAAGATGCCGTGGTGAAGAAACGCCTTCTCGTGGATCGTTGCCCCTTTTGTGAGGACTAGTTGCTAAGTGTCTATTTTTCTACGAGATGGAACCACCCGTGAAGCATAGTGGGTTCTGGCGAAGTTGCACAGAGCGAGCAACATTTCCGAGAGCCATGTGCGACAGTGTGTATGAGATGCCACGGTGAAGAAACGCCTTCTCGTGGATCGTTGCGCCTTTTGTGAGGACTAGTTGCTAAGTGTCTATTTTTTCTCTGCGAGATGGAACCACCCGGTGAAGCATAGTTGGAGTTCTGTGCTGGCCGCACAGAGGCAGAAATATTTCAGGAGAACCATGGGCGATGGGTCGTATGAGATGCCACGGTGAAGAAACGCCTTCTCGTGGATCGTTGCGCCTTTTGTGAGGACTAGTTGCTAAGTGTCTATTTTTCTACGAGATGGAACCACCGGTGAAGCATAGTGGAGTTCTGTGGCTGCATAGGAGCGAGCAACATTTCCGAGAACCATGGGCGACAGTCGTATGAGTTGCCACGGTGAAGAAACGCCTTCTCGTGGATCGTTGCGCCTTTTGTGAGAACTAGTTGCTAAGTGTCTATTTTTCTACGAGATGGAACCACCCGGTGAAGCATTCTTTGGAGTTCGGCAAAGTACGCATGGAGAGCGAGCAACATTTCTGGAGAACCATGGGCAACAGGCTGTATGAGATGCCACGGTGAAGAAACGCCTTCTCTCGTGAATCGTTGCGCCTTTCTGTGAGGACTAGTTGTTAAGTGTCTATTTTTTCTACGAAATAGAACCACCCGGTGAAGCATAGCTGGGTTACGACGAAGTTGCACAGGAGCAGGCAACATTTCCGGAGAACCATGGGCAACAGGCTGTATGAGATGCCACGGTGAAGAAACGCCTTCTCTCGTGGATCGTTGCGCCTTTTTGTGAGGACTAGTTGCTAAGTGTCTATTTTTTCTACGAGATGGAACCACCCGGTGAAGCATAGTCGGAGTTACTGAAGCGCAGCAGGAGCGGTAACATTTCCGGAGAACCATGGGCAACAGGCTGTATGAGATGCCACGGTGAAGAAACGCCTTCTCTCGTGGATCGTTGCGCTTTTTTGTGAGAACTAGTTGCTAAGTGTCTATTTTTTCTACGAGATGGAACCACCCAGTGAAGCATAGCTGGGTTACGGCGAAGCTGCACTGGAGCAGGCAATATTTCCGGAGAACCATGTGTAACAGGCTGTATGAGATGCCACGGTGAAGAAACGCCTTATATCGTGGATCGTTGCGCCTTTTTGTGAGGACTAGTTGCTAAGTGTGTTTTTTTCTACGAGATGGAACCACCCGGTGAAGCATAGCTGGGTTACGGCGAAGCTGCATAGGAGCAGGCAACATTTCCGGAGAACCATGGGCAACAAGCGGCATGAGATGCCGTGGGGAAGAAACACCTTCTCTCGTGGATCGTTGCGCCTTTTTGTGAGGACTAGTTGCTAAGTGTCTATTTTTTCTACGAGATGAAACCACCCGGTGAAGCATAGATGGGTTGCGGCGAAACTGCACAGGAGCAGGCAACATTTCCGGAGAACCATGTGCGACAGGCTGTATGAGATGCCACGGTGAAGAAACGCCTGCCTTTTTGTGAGGACTAGTTGCTAAGTGTCTATTTTTTCTGCTAGATGGAACCACCCGGTGAAGCATAGTTGGGTTACGGCGAAGCTGCACAGGACCAGGCAACATTTCTGGAGAACCATGGGCAACAGGCTGTATGAGATGCCCCGGTGAAGAAACGCCTTCTCTCGTGGATCGTTGCGCCTTTTTGTGAGGACTAGTTGCTAAGTGTCTATTTTTTCTACGAGATGGAACCACCCGGGGAAGCATAGTGGTTCTGTGAACCGCATGAGAGCGAGCAACATTTCGGGAACCATGGGCGACAGGCTGTATGAGATGCCACGGTGAAGAAACGCCTTCTCTCGTGGATCGTTACGCCTTTGTGAGGACTAGTTGCTAAGTGTCTATTTTTCTACGAGATGGAACCACCCGTGAAGCATAGCTGGTTACTGCCGCACAGAGCAGCAACATTTTCGAGAACCATGGGCAACAAGTGGAGATGCCGTGGTGAAGAAACGCATAGTGGAGCGCCTTTTGTGAGCAACATTTTTTCTACGAGAACCATGGGCAACAGTCGTATGAGATGCCGTGGTGAAGCGCCTTCTCGTGGATCGTTGCGCCTTTTTGTGAGGACTAGTTGCTAAGTGTCTATTTTTCTACGAGATGGAACCACCCGTGAAGCATAGGCTGTGGAGTTACGGCAAAGCTGCACGGAGCGAGCAACATTTCCGGAGAACCATGGGCAACAGTGTATGAGATGCCACGGTGAAGAAACGCCTTCTCGTGGATCGTTGCGCCTTTTGTTAGTACTAGTTGCTAAGTGTCTATTTTTTCTACGAGATGGAACCACCTATTTTTCGGGAAGCATAGCTTAAGCCGCATGGAGCAGCAACATTTCCGGATCGGCAACAGTTTCTCTCGTGGATCGTTGCGCCTTTTGTGAGGACTAGTTGCTAAGTGTCTATTTTTTCTACGAGATGGAACCACCCGCGAAGCATAGCTGGTTACGCACACGGAGCGAGCAACATTTCCGGAGAACCATGGGCAACAGGCTGTATGAGATGCCACGGTGAAGAAACGCCTTCTCTCGTGGATCGTTGCGCCTTTTTGTTAGTACTAGTTGCTAAGTGTCTATTTTTTCTACGAGATGGAACCACCCGGGGAAGCATAGCTGCGTTACGGCGAAGCTGCACAGGGCAGGCAACATTTCCGGAGAACCATGGGCAACAAGCCGTATGAGATGCCACGGTGAAGAAACGCCTTCTCTCGTGGATCGTTGCGCCCTTTTGTGAGGACTAGTTGCTAAGTGTCTATTTTTTCTACGAGATGGAACCACCCGGTGAAGCATAGGTGCGTTACGGCGAAGCTGCACAGGGCAGGCAACATTTCCGGAGAACCATCGGCAACAGGCTGTATGAGATGCCACGGTGAAGAAACGCTTTCTCTCGTGGATCGTTGCGCCTTTTTGTTAGTACTAGTTGCTAAGTGTCTATTTTTCTACGAGATGGAACCACCCGGTGAAGCATAGCTGCGTTACGGCGAAGCTGCACAGGGCAGGCAACATTTCCGGAGAACCATGGGCAACAAGCCGTATGAGATGCCACGGTGAAGAAACGCCTTCTCTCGTGGTTCGTTGCGCCCTTTTGTGAGGACTAGTTGCTAAGTGTCTATTTTTTCTACGAGATGGAACCACCCGGTGAAGCATAGCTGCGTTACGGCGAAGCTGCACAGGGCAGGCAACATTTCTGGAGAACCATGGGCAACAGGCTATATGAGATGCCACGGTGAAGAAACGCCTTCTCTCGTGGATCGTTGCGCCTTTTTGTGAGGACTAGTTGCTAAGTGTCTATTTTTCTACGAGATGGAACCACCGGTGAAGCATAGTCAAGAGTTCTGGCGGCTGCATAGGAGCAGGCAACATTTCCGGAGAACCATGTGCAACAGGCTGTATGAGATGCCACGGTGAAGAAACGCCTTCTCTCGTGGATCGTTGCGCCTTTTTGTGAGGACTAGTTGCTAAGTGTCTATTTTTTCTACGAGATGGAACCACCCGGTGAAGCATAGCTGGGTTACGGCGAAGCTGCACAGGAGCAGGCAACATTTCCGGAGAACCATGGGCAACAGGCTGTATGAGATGCCACGGTGAAGAAACACCTTCTCTCGTGGATCGTTGCGCCTTTTTGTGAGGACTAGTTGCTAAGTGTCTATTTTTTCTACGAGATGGAAAAGCGAAGCTAATCAGAGTCCTCCATGATAATAAAGACATCTTTGCCCGGGGCCCGATGACATACCCGGGGTGGCTTAGGAAATAATTGAGCACCACCTTGCTGTCAAAAGCGAGGCAAGACCCCAAAAATAGAAGCTACACTGCATGTCCACCGAAAGGTAGGAGGTTGCGAGGATCGAGGTGGCCAAGTTGCTGAAAGCTAGAGTCATACATGAAGTCAAGCACACAGAATGGCTAGCCAACCCCATTCTGGTATAGTAGGCCAATGGAAAGTGGCACATGTGTATGAACTTCACCTATTTAAACAAGGCATGCCCTAAAGACAACCTCCCGCTCCCCCACATAGACCAACTCGTGGGTGCGACCTTCGGCTGTGAGTTGATGAACTTCCTAGATGCTTACTCTGGCTATCATCAAATATTCATGGCATGAGGGGATGAGGGCAGAACAGTCTTTGTCACCCCATTGGGCATGTATTGCTTCGGATGGATGCCCTTCGGCCTTGAGAATGCTAGATCCACCTTCAACCGCCTAATAGCAAAGGCCCTAGCCACACAGCTCAACCGCAATATCGAAGCATATGTCCATGACATAGTGGTCAAAAGCCTCAAGGGGGCGTGCACCTGCCCGACTTACAAGAAACCTTCACCAACCTCCAGGCAATAGGGGTAAAGCTTAACCCTGAGAAATGCACATTCAGTGTGAAGGCAGGAAAGCTCTTGGGGTTCCTCGCCTTCGAGCGGGGCATAGAGGCTAACACAGAGATACAAGAAATACAAGAAACACTCCTTTGCAATGCACCTGAGATCTAGAAGCTAATCAGTCACCTTACCGCCCTTAGTTGTTTCCTATCCTGCTCCTCCGAGCGTGCCTTGCCTTTCTTCAAAACACTTCATGGGGTGGAGCCCTTCCAGTGGAGCGGGGCATGCTAGAAGGAATTTGATGAGCTTAAGCAGTACCTAGCCCACCTATCAAGCTTTGTTAGCCCAAATCCTGGCATGAAGTTATTCTATACCTCGTGGCCTCGGCGGCTGTAGTAAGTGTGGTCTTGGTCCAAGAAGACAACAGAGTTCAGTGCCCCATTTACTATGTATCGGAGTCTCTACAAGGTGCCAAGACCTGGTACACAGAATTGGAGAAGTTAGCATATGCACTCCTAACGGTGTCCCGCAAGCTACACCATTATTTCATGGCACACAAGATAACCATGCCCTTGTCATACCCCCTCAGCACATTGCTACATAGCAAAGAAGCTATGAGCTGAGTGGGTAAGTGGGCTGCAGATCTGGCCCTCTTGATCTCGTCTTTGTTGTCCACACGACCATCAAGCCCCGGACACTAGCTAATTTTGTAGCGGAGTGGACCCCAGCCCCTAGACCAAAGTAATCTGGACCATCTGTATTGACGGGTCATGGTGTGCTAGAGGGGCAGGCGGTGTGGTGATCATTGTATCACCAGAAGGACAATGAACACCACACATGGCCTGCTTAGAGTTCTTGACAATGGACAACGCAACCGAGTACAAGGCCTCCTACTTGGGCTCTACAAGACCAAGGCGCTGGGGGCTTGGAGAGTCACCGTCAAAAGCGACTCACATCACATGGCAGGCCACGTCGATAATACATACCAAGTGCGAGACCCTTAGATGGCCTAGTACCTAGTGGCATTCTGGGCCATTGTAAAGCACTTCTTGGGCATCATGGTTCAAGCTATACCACACAGCAAAAATAAGGTGGCTGATGAGCTCGCTAAGATGGCTAGTTCGATACAACCACCCCCGACAAACATCTTCTATGAAGTACTCAAAATGTCCTCCGTGTCAGCTGAGGCACTAGGGGCTGCGCTCAAAGTCCTTGCAATCGGAGAAGTCAACTGGCGTGAGCCCATCTCCAACTACCTCACAAATGGTAAAGAACATGGAGAAGTACCTGAGTCCAAACAACTCAAGCAGCAGACAATAAACTATGTCATTATCAAAGGCCTCCTTTACAAGGGAAGGGTATGCGTCCCATTGCTCTGATGCATATCCAAGCAAGAGGGTCATGACCTCCTCCATGAAATCCACTAGGGGCTTTGTGGAGCCCATCAAACGCCAAGGGGCCATATCGCGAAGGCCTTTCGGCAGGGCCTCTACTAGACAATTGCTCTCTATGATGCCTAGGACCTTGTTCAAAGATGCCAAGGTTGTCAATGGATGGGGGACTATCCTACACATTAAAAAGAAAAAGAACATAAGGCTCAAGGGGAAGTTGCCCAGAGTGACCCAAGGATCACACCTTGTCAACAGTAGATGCCCCTCGCCCAGTGGCAGCTCCACTTCCCTTAGCTTGCTCCTTGCCCTTCGCTTGCTCAAGCATAACTCGAAGCGATTCCAGGGTAGCCTCCCGCCCACACGTAGACCAAAAGTCTTGTAGGAAGGCAATGCTCACTCGGGGTGTGTGGCGTGTGTGTGCATGCATGTGCTAGAGCAACCCTTGGACTTCCTTCGCAGTGGTAGCCATCGTCGTGTAGGTGGCCATTGCCTCGAGGTGGTTGTAGCTTGCCTTGTACATAGTAGCAAAGGCCGCCTGCTAGGAAACCCTCATGCAATGATTCTTGTATGCTCGGACAGCCTATGACATGGTCAGCCCAGCACAGCTGTCGGGACCCGGAGTAGCAACTCCAGGACCCTTTGTGTTATTCGCACTATCCCAGGAAAAGCTAATGCACACAGAGTCACAGCGATGTATATCTCACATACAACCATACTTTATTATAGCAAAGGTATGACCATACAGCCAAAGTTTACAATAATAGCATAAAACGAAAAGAAGACAGCGGGAACATAAATATAGCGGCAGCCCATCCAGCCTTCCCACAAGGCGAATTGACTGTAAGACGCGGCCTAGTCGCAATCCTCACCGTAATCGTCGAAAGCCTCCTCTCAAAAGAGTTAGATAGAGCAACATGAGTACAAAAGTACTCCACAATTGACACCAGAAAATTAACAGAGTAATGCATGCATAGGGAAAATGTCAAAGGAAGGTATAATATGGTTGATTTGCATGAAAGACAATATTTGAAGTAAACATCATAAGTATAACAACAGTTGAATTTGATACAGTAATTAAAAATAGAATTTATCAAGATAATAACATTAGTGAGGCTCCAACCAACACTAACCTATTCTCGGGTATCCCACCCGGACCATCTTTTCCAAAGTTAACCCAATTTTCCATAAACCAGATTTTATCAAAACCAAAGTCTAATCTGTGAAAAACCTTACTCAGCATGTCCTTGACCGTGGACACAGCTATCCAGGATAGTTTGTTACTCTGCAGAGGTGTACAACTTTACCCACAAGACATGTTCTCCCGTTTTGCCACACGATTACACACTGCCTAAGGTGTGCGGCTGAGAGTTCATGACAAAGCCTTTACAATGATCAGTTGTCAACTAGATAACGCCGCCACTAAGGTTTTACCACAACATGAATCCACATGTTGGAGCCCCCTCTTGTGCCATGTGAAACGTTTCATGGCCTATGCCGCGCTCACATTCAGCCTATAGCGAGATCAAGTTGGAACTTCACAAATTATTCGACCAGGTTTGTCCCATACCAGACTTGTGCTAGTACAATAGGGCTTTGCAACAGTAGCTCACAGACCGATCCTTAACTTGACTTAGGCCCTACCTCGCACCCCTTATGCCTGGCAATCAACATCGAGTCGACAAACTACGATGCATGCCAACAAACACCCACCACCTTACCAATGCCTAAGTCGAAATCAGTTTTATATTTTGTTTCGAAATAATTCCACAAACATTCTTGGCTCACCAAAGTCAAGAATTCAGTTTTTAAAGTCTATCATTTTATGTGAAAGATTATCCCAAACCAAAGTTATTCTAAGAATGGTTAAGCAATTCTTCAAAATGCCTAGTTAGTGCTATCGAACTAACTAGGTTTTTATCTACGGTTGACAAGGTATGTGGGGTTCAATGTCAAATTTGGCTTTACAAGGAATTTGGGCATAACTACGAGTTAAATTGAATTTGAACTAAACTTGATATAAAAGTAAGCATGCATAACAATTTGAAATTCAACATAAATAATTTAAAGTAACGGGTTCAATATGGTCAAGGGTGTAACTTGCCTTGCTCCTCGTCGTCTTACTCGTTCGCATCGGAATCCTCGTAATCTACGCGCGAAAAGCCAAATAAAATTCAAAATTTTAAAAAGAGTTTAGAAATAGATAGTTTAGATTTTTAGAAAAATTTAGAATTTTGAGCGGTTCAATTTGGAGTTCAAATGAGCAAATACGGGTCTTTGGAAGTTTAAAACAAGAAAAGGACTACTTTTCTGATTTATGTTGATACTGAAAAGGAACTGATTATGACGTCAGCATATTTGAAATTTTCGTAGGGAAATATTTTTAAAAATGGCATTGCTGACGTGGCCGGCCACGCGGCTGCCACTCGGCTACCACGTCGGCATGGCCGGCTGACGTGGCCGACAGGTCAGACGGCGCACGGGGCGGCGCGCTTGCCGGAGTGCAAGTGCTTGGCGGTGGCCGGCGAAGGGCGGCGGGGGTGGAGGGGGCGACGGCAGTTTCGGGCTTACCGGCGCCGGGGCTCGGTTGGCCGGAGGGAGGCGGCGGCGGAGGAGAGAAGGTACGACGGTTTTGGCTTGAGAGGCGGTGGCTCCGGCAGTTGGGGCTCTCAACCGAATGGGGGAGGAGGGGCGGTGGAAGTAGGAGGTGCAGATGAAGGCTTCCCCAAGGGGATTTATAGGGGGACCGGGGCGAGCAACGCGAGCGGCCATTAATGCCGCCATGGCGCGGCAGAAAGCGGCGTGCGGGCAGGGCTTGGAGCGGCGGCGAGGCAGTAAACCGAGGCGGCGGCTTTGGGAAGGGGAATGGCCGAATGGAGCTCGAGGCGCGGGTTAATGGCGTGCGGGCGGGTGGTTGAAGAGAGGAGGAAGAAGAGACATATGACATGTGGGACCCATTTGTCGGTGAGAGGAAGGGGAGAGGAATGGACGGGCGGTCGGATTCACGACACGTGGCAGGGGCAAGATCTCGGCCGTTAGCACGGTTAAGTGAAGATGGACGCATGGGATTGAAGTGGGTGGCAAAGATGAAATCATGGCCGTTGAATCGAGATGAAGGGGTAAGTTATGGTGGACGGTTGAGATTAGATCCGGAAACGAGATCGATTTAATCCGGACGCGACACGTGTTAGCCCAGTATTGATCCGGATTTAATTTTCTGATTAATTTTTCAGAAAATACCAGAAAATTTTATAAATGCTTAGAAAATAGTAAATAATGTTTGAAAATTTCAGAAAAATCATAGAATATTCCTGGAGCTATTTTGGACTTAGGAAAAATATTTTTAAATCAAATTTGGCTTTTAAAAATTGTATAAAATACCTTTTTGACTTTTAAAATTGGTTTTTAAATCCAAAAATTCTTAAAAATTCTACAAAATTTAGGGAAGCTTGGGAAAATCAAAATAAACTCTTTTTGGCTTTAAGAAAAAAAATTTAAATATTTTTTGTTGCTTTAAGTTTTGAAATAAAATCCAGATAACTCCAAATAAATCCTAGAAAATCAAATAAAAGGCAAGTAAAATTTTGGGATGTTACAACAGCTCAAATAAAAGGCAAGTAAAATTTTGGGACGTTACAACAGCTCAGCCATCATAGGGTCACATCATTGTCTGCAGCTTCGTGACAGCCAGCCAGAGGGACCACACCCAGCTCCATCACGGATTCCTCTAGCGATAGCATGGCCACTAGGCTGCTTGGGTGACATGGGAGTTCCCCTCACACTCAGCTCAGACCTCCTGAATTAACTAGACTTCAGAGGCCTTGAGCTCCTAGACCCTAGCCTACAGGGTGGAACGCTCCTCTGAAAGCACCTTCACCTCGTGGGCCAACTGCCTCTCAATGAGGATGTCCACCTCCACCTACTTGCCATCGAGCTGCCCTTACACCTTGGCATAGTTGTGTCGAAAGTCATCCTTGAGGGCCTGGAACAGCATGAGGCCCTACCAACACCTGCTAGGAAGAGATAAAAAAAAGATGTGTAAAGACTCCTTTGAAAAGAAGGCAAGGGTTGTTGTACCCCTCGTGCAATTGGCCTCAAGGGAACAAAACATTGTCGTAAACGACATATTTTGGAAAAGCCTCCAACCATGAGTGGGGCAGTGAAGTAGGCCACCTCCTGAAGACCTCCCTTGCCTCACGCCAGAGCTTGGAATTAGCCGAGTAGAGTGGGCCAATGTCTACTATGGATACCAATGGCAAGGCAGTAATGGCCGGCATATCATCACTGGAGACTTGCACAAGTAAACCACCTTCGCCTCCACTCATCCCTCCCCAGACACTGCATGAAATAGAGGTGAAAAACTGCTAGTAACCAGCATCGTGTCTCAGGGTTAGGGGAGCAGCCCCAGCACTAGTAGCCTCTAACGCTTACACACTCGAGGGTGTGCCTTCACTGATGATTTTTAGGGGTCAAGCCTAGCAATCCCAAAGGCGCTAACCCCCACTAGACTGTTGAACTCTTGGGCCCCACGTGTTGCGACAGTGACTTAAGAAGGTGAAGGGGATGAGAGTGCAACGCTCTTAGTGAGCGACCGACCAATGCTCAAGGTAGCGTCCGCCTCAGACCCTGATGAGGCCGATGACCTAGAGCTAGGGCCAGGAGCCACTTCTCGCACAAGCACCAATGCTATGGGCTCTAAGGCCTCACCCTCGTCATCTAGGGGAGTGCCTTCTTCTTCCCCACGTCTATCTTGACACGCTCCACTAGGGCTACACCCTAAGCATAGCACACCTGGATCAACCGAGGCCCATGAACAACAGCCAAGCATTGGGACTATTGGTCTCTAGCCCCATAAACACCTCTGCCACTCGCACCACTTCATCAATCAGCATAGCTATGTCACTAGAAGAGTCCTGTGTCAGAAATAACCCTTCCAAACCTCTTGACAAGACCATAACAACTTTGTCTTCCCCATCGTTTGCCTTGATCAGGCGCAAACCATCGATGGTGCCACCGAGGGGCACCTCCCAACCCACAGATAGGGGCCAAATCTTCAACATATAGAACTTCTCAGCGAGGTCTTGCATGGATAGCTGCCTTGCCATCGATTGCAGTAATAGCAAATAGGCCTCATCCCTCCCAAAGAGCTATACCTCTAGAGAGGGAATGAGGTTAATGGGCCTACTGTGGGATTGCAAGCCCTTGGATGTTGGGGACCACTCAAACTCCCATCGATTGCAAGATGCGATGGCCAGTAGATACCTCAACCATGACACCTTCGCTTGGAAGTTTACACTGCCAAAGTTCACAATGGCGTTAGTACCCTTCATCCGCTTGGGTTGGCATCATGCATCATCCAGATATGCAAAAAGCTTTGTGCTACCCTCCACTAAAAAATGCCTAGATGCATAATCAAGTTGGGCATCAGCTGCGCCAAGTCAATGTGGTACATCCGGAGGACCTCCGCCACTAGCCCGACCAATGGGATCCACAACCCGTGTCAAAGAAGGCAGTGAACACCATGGCCTCGTCTTCCTATGGTTCAAGCATAGACACTACTCTAGGAGCCCACATGACGTTGAGGCTCACAACCTTCCCCTCACCCATAAGGGTGCTCATGAAGCGATTCATGACCAACAAGCACCCAAGCTCACTGGAGTAAGTCAACTCCACCTCACCAACAGCTTTGCCATGCTTTGGCATCTTGGAAGGTGGGCACATTGAAGATCTTAGAAAGCAAGTCAAATGAATGATTCAAGCGCAAAGAAGGCCCCGGGAAAAATAAGCAAGTGAAAAACAAGGAACTAATGGAAGGTGCCCCCACGATAGGTACAATGGGGCTATTTATAAGCCAGGGGCATAGGGTAGGTGTGGCACCCAACGCTACGTAGGACAAAAAGACGCTGCCATGTGCCCCAGTCGTAACACGAACCAGGCAATGTTTCTGCTTCCCCATGACAGACACTAGTCGAGAGTACGTAGTAATCACGCCAGTCATGGGAACACAATAACCACACAAATGCACAGCAATCGAGCAACCCCAATTAACAGGTTTTGAATATCAGGAACCAAGTAGTCCCTAGGGAAGCTTCGCCAGGCCAAAGGTGATGGAGGGGCTAGATCCTTCGATGCAGTAAGGCACAATTTCAACCAAGATGAAGCAAGCCCTCGACTGTGAGGGGCAGCCCCACCAACCTGATGAAACCACCAAATGTGAGCACGACCCCTTCACATAGAGTGAAGAGTATGACATTGTCAGTACGGCACCTTCGCATAGGGAGAAGGGTACAGGAAGGTCGGTATGGCCCCCTCGCATGGGGCAAAGGGGATTGAAGAAGTCGGCACAACAGTACCCCTGCTACAAAGCCTGCTAGCTCTACGTTAGAGAGGATAGCTTCACCTCGGGACCACCTTGTTTGGGCTAAAAAGGGTCCATCTCATGCCAGGAAGAGGACATGGTGGATAAAGCCCATGGTAGTCCACTATGCACTAAGCCTGCATGAAGTGGGATATAAAGACCATAGTGTCCCTGGGGTACAAGGCCTTTGTCAAGGTAGCATTGTAACTTCATGTATCCCTGATGGAACAGTATAAATAGGCCTCCCTAGAGCCTAAAAAGGGATATTTATTCCTTAGGGTGACAAAAGACCTTTCCTCTCGCATTTAAAACCTCTTCCCTTTCTTAGGAGCTTGGGGTGCTCACCCTCTACTCACGAGGAGGGTCCCTTTTCTTTTACTGTTTGGTCTATAACCATAATAGAAATGGAGGACAAATTTTGAGCCATCAGGTTGATACTCACTGAAAGGCCCTGATGATGATCAAGTTATACACACACACTATTATGTACCTGAGTGTAGAATAACTTACTCTATGCTCCAACGAGTCCCTCTCCCTGCCCCGACGAAGCTTGTCACCCCATTGACTGGTTCCCACCCTCTCGTGACACTTATAGGCCACAAACCGACGTCTTGCCTGTTCCCACCCACTCGCGGCTTATCTTGGCATGGTGGATTTTTTTACCAGCCTTTGACCAAGGTGGTAAACCCACAGAAGGTGGTGGAACGTATAATAACTTATTCTACGCTTAGGTTGCTCATAACTAAGGGTGACAACTGTATATATAATCTCTCTGTCATTTTTTACTTGAATTCCTATAATCCTACTGTCTAAAATTTAAGCACCAGTATGTTTAAAATTATATAGATTGACTATATGAAAATTATATCGTTAGATTTATCGTTAAAAATACTTTAAGAGAAGTTGTTAGAAGAGCCCCCTCGGGAATAATGGTAGAAAGTGATATATTATTCGGTCCCAATTAAGTAGGAATAACATAAAAATACTTTGGTTGCTGGGTGTCTTAGGTGCGGTGCACCTCAAGGCTGCGGCGTGCAACATGTGTGGTGTAAATGAAATACCTTAATTACTCTATTTCTTCTCCTTCTTGAGATGGCGGAAATGAAAGATAGTGTTAAGAAAGTGTGTGATGGAAATGAAGCACCTTAATTACTCTTTTGTTTCTTCTTTTTGAGATGGGGAATGAAAGACACTTTTAAGAAAGAGTGTGATGGAAGTGAAGCATCTTAATTACTCGATCTTTTGTTTCTTCTTTTTGAGATGGGGAATGAAAGATACTTTCAAAAAAGCGAAGGGGAATACAAAGATACATACATATAAATGGAGGTGTTTTAAGGTTTACCAGATCAGGCAGAACCTCGAACATTTTTTGAAACCTTCTCTATTTGATTTTCTTGTGCTTAAAAGGAGCTGTGGGAAAAGGATTCTTACTCCCCGTTGGAAGGAGACATATACTTTGAATCTCGACTTCATTTTGCCTACTTTTTTCCTTTGTGTTGTGGAAAGATGGGGAGGAATATTTATCCTGCTGTGCCGTCCGGATATATATATATATACACACACACACACACACACACACACACAGTACGGAGCTGCCTATATGTCGTTGAAGCTAGCTAGCGAGATACCTGCTATTACAACGACCACTAATACCTTAATTTTCATACGAAAGATGCCCAATTTGGAAGGCAACCACGACGGGCACTACCTGCTTGCCTTGTGGTCCCACCACAAGCCAAGCCACCATATTTCTATCTCTGTCTTCGTCTCACTTTCATGTAATATACTCACTCTCCATTTGTCTCTCCTTTCGTTTTTTCATATATACTCCATGTCGACCTCAGGTACCCCATCATTCTGTGCTGCCGACACCGGTCATGTAGTTTGATCAATAATGTTTAGTTGCTATGAGTGTAAATATGTGAAAAATAAGGGCAAAGAAGAAAATTATTAATAAATTCACATGGATTCATGCCTCTTTTTTAGAACACTGCCAAAAACGAATATTCCCTCACTGTTGAAGACCATCACCAAAATAGCAAAAAAAAAAGCGTCAGCACTAGTTTTCCTGACGCGCAACCTCTGGCGTGTATTCCTTAAAAAGGATTGGCCCGCACAATTTTGCGGTACAGTGTAATGAAGGAACTACACAATTACACCTCCGTATATATAAGCAAGGAAGCGCCTCATCTGATGGAGTGCGTGGGGAGTTAGCTCGCGCCATGGAGATGGAGCTGGATCTCAACGCCGTCGTTGAGACGGTGGCAGCTGTCCGGTGCGACGACTCTGCAGCCTCCTCGGAGCTGAACGCTGCCAGTGGTACAGTAGAGGCGTCCGCCAGCGGATCGACTCCTTGGCAGCAGCAGCCTATGGCGCTGACGTTCACCATGCTGCGTCCAGACGACGGTGGCGGCACGCCGGGGCAGCAGCAGCTGGTGACCCAGGAGCTCTTCCCGGTGATGCCGCCTGGGCGGTCGGGCAGGTCCGGGTTGTGGGAACCAGCAGGTGCAGTAGAGCAGGCGGCGAAGAAGAAGAGCCGGCGTGGGCCGCGGTCGCGCAGCTCGGAGTACCGCGGCGTCACCTTCTACCGGCGCACCAGCCGCTGGGAGTCTCATATTTGGTCCAGTATCTCTCTCTCTCTCTCTCTCTCTCTCTCTCTCTGAAATTAAAACCACTACATATGTCTGTCTCTGTACGTTCACTACTACATACTTAATTCACTAGCCCCATTAGATGTCTGACAGGTGTTTCCTTTTGTTTTGGATGTGCGTTGCAGGGATTGTGGCAAACAAGTGTACCTAGGTGAGTCGTCCTCCAATCCATCCATGGAGGGAAGAATGTATCATTATTATGAAGCAAGTGTACTGGCTGGGTCATGCATCTCTTCTCCTCTGCTCGACGATGATAATGACTATTGTTGTTGTTGTTGTTCCTTGCGTGCTCGCTAGCTTCCTCAGCTAATTCTGGTTCATTCCTTGCGTGCCAGGTGGGTTTGACACTGCTCATGCTGCAGCAAGGTACGTACGTACGTGCTCTGGTTAATTACTACTCGACCTCCACGTGTATACAGGGTTTGTTTTTTTTTTTCTGGCTTTTAGTTTTAGTTATAGCTTTTGTATAGTAAATAGCTTTGAAACGGAATATTTTTTTAAGATAAGGTCTACTAGTTAATTATAGTATATACTGTACTGACTTTATTTACTCTATAATCTATCACATAAATAGCCAAAGGTCATAAACTGCAGCCACAAAAGAACAGCCTATGAGCATGGCGAATTGGCGATGCAATTAATATTCTTCCTATCTCGATTATTATTAGGTCCCGTTTGGCACAGCTCAGCTTCACTAGTGAAGCTATTTTTTTAGTTTCAGCTTCACGAGCAGCTTCACCGGTGAAGCTAAAGCTGTTTTAGAAAACTGTTTGGCAAAACAGCTTCACCAACAGCTTCATGCATGGCTAAGAAAGGTCAATTGTCCAAGATGCCCCTGTCTACCTGACTTGTTCTAACATTTAGAGTTGTATATTTGTATATGATCATATGAATTAAAAAATAATATATTTGAATGAATATGAATTAAAAAATTAAAATAATAAAATAATATTTGTGAACGGGATTTGTGAATAAAAATTAAAATAAAATAAAATAATATATTTTTAAAATAATAAAATAATAATAAATATTTGAATTAAAAAATTAAAATAATAAAATAATAGCTTCATGCATGGCTTCATGCACGGGATTTTTGTGAACTCTGCGGTGCGTACGCTGAGTGGCAAATGCGTGTAAATATTTGTGAACTAGAGGGGCATTCGCTTCCTAGGAATATGGGCCTGAGGGAGAGAGCTGTGAAAAGCTACTTTTTTCAGCTTCACCTCTCCCTATTCCTTTGTGAGAGCACAAAAAAAAGGAGCTTCATGGGTGAAGCTATTTGCAAAATGGGTGTTTGGCAAAAAAACAGTTCACAACAGCTCATGAAGTTGTTGGTGAAGCTGTGCCAAACAGGACTGTCGTAGCTACGGGCTAAACAGGAAGAGAGGGGGATCGATAGGAGAGGAAGAGAGCTAGATCTGGAGAGGTGGTGAGAATGAGGGAGATGCCCCCTCCCTTTGCCCCTCCTGGGGGCTTATATATATGTGAGTGGGGTAGAATGGGAAATCCCCATTCTATCCCTTAGTATTTACAAAGGATGGGGGGTACACTGGTATATTTACACTGTTATATTCCTCTACACTATTGGGCCTATTACATATTAGACTAGTTGCACGGCCCAGTCACGGAGGGTTGGGCTACCCCTACTGCAAGGACCTTAGTAGCGACTGATGAGTGATGACATGCATGCACGCATGGGCAGGGCGTACGACCGCGCGGCGATCAAGTTCCGGGGCATGGGCGCCGACATAAACTTCAACGTGCGAGAGTACGAGGAGGACATGAAGCAGATGAAGCAGCTGTCCAAGGAGGAGGTGGTGCGCCTGCTGCGGCGGCGGCAGATGACGGCGGGCTGCTTGTCGCGCGGCAGGTACGACTGCGGCAGATGCATGGGAGGAGGCCATGGCGTCTATCTCGGAGGCCTCCAAGTCGACGCTGCAAGGTCGATCGATCGCCAATTTTTATATATATTTGCCCTTCATTTAATGGCCAGTATAATTCGAACGAACGGCCTTGGATCGATTCTTCATCAGGGCTTCTTATGACAAGGCGGCCGCAATCAAATGCAACGGGAGGGAGCCTGCCAGCATATATGATGGGGATCATGACGAGATTATGCTCAATCAACTCCATACACGACAAGCTGCAGGTACGCACCTAGTACGTACATGGCTTCTTTCTTCATCCCCAACTTCTTCTTCTTCTTCCCAACTCCTCCTCCTCCTCCTTTGAGCAGGATGCATACAAAATTGGAAATTTGTTTTGGGGTATCGTCTTATATACTTGAGTTGGATTGTGATTCTGATTAATTGCAGGTGTCGACGTCGATCTCAACTTAAGCATATCCCAGCCGTCAGGTAGTCCCTACCGCCCGAAAACAGAGACAAAAAGAAAAGGTAGTATATCTGCACCATGGAGCATTAATTCCAAGTTGTGCGCTGAAGAGAGCAAAGGTAAGTGTTATCCTGCTGCTCTGCTGTGATACACTACTACATAGTACTCAGATCCCGATCTGGTTACAAATTAATTAACGGACTTTTCTGGAAAATTCCAATCTCATCACTGACATAATACATAATGAACAAAAGAAAAGAAATCATCAAACTATCTGGCTGCCATCGTGGTAATGGATTGACTGGCTTGGCAGCAATGGTCTCCCTCTCTTTCTTTTCTTTTTTTTTTGATGGTGCTTATTTGGACTTAAAAGTTCTACCTTATTTTGCACTGTAATAGCTAAAAATGTACTGTGGCTACTGGTAACTTTTCAGCGCAATTAAATATAAAAAATTATATCATCATGAACAATAAAAAGGAATAAGGGAGAAAGAAAAGACAAAAAAAAGCCCCAAAAAACTATATTGCCAGAAAAAGGTGAAAGCAATAAGCTAGATGGCAGAAGCTCCAATGAGTAGGGTCTTTACTTACTCTAGACTTGCTATATACAAATTGGAGAGTGTCATTAGATTTATCGTTAAAAGTAATTTTTATAATATTATAGTTCCATGGGTATATCTTAGTGTAAGGATTAATATAAGAATTTTTATGCAGTGGAAGTGCCGGAAAAACGAAAACGTCACGCGACCGGTCAAACAAAACGAAAACAAAAGCAAGCTTATTCTGAGGCGGCGTCCCATTCACGCACCCACTTGCCGCCATTCCCGCTCCCCTGTTAACAAAACAAAAGCCTAATAAACCCTCCACCACCTCCTCCTCCTCCTCCATTCCCATTTCCATGATCCATACTTTGCCGCCTTGTCCTCAGGCCAAGATCCATGATCGCAGCAATCAATCCTTCCAACCGGAGATGGGATCAAGAGAACCTCTCCATCCATCCGACCCTCTGTCTTGGCCTGTCGATCAACTTTGCTGCAATGTAAGAATGCTAGCGCTTGTTGCAAGCCAACTTTACTACTAGTGCTGCTCATGTGCTGCAGCATGGTTGTCATGTACTGATTGTTGCAATCTTCCTATTCTTGCGTGTATAGTATTCCTTCAGTCTTGGTAAGCGCTGCTGACATATATATATATATATATATATATATATATATATATATATATATATATATATATATATATATATATATATATATATATAGTCGGGTCCTCAAAGGTGCAGCCACTTTCTACTGCTGCAGTGCAGGGTGGTTCCAGGCCAGGCCAGCTACTACTAGGCTCTAGCTTGCTGCTATGCATGCTACCAGTGGATCGATGCTGCGTGAAAGTTGATTGGATGTTTCTTCTCCTTTGTTGTAACAATATAGCAATGCGTCTTGCTGTGGCCTGGTGCTGCTGGTCTGTTTCATTTCTTCCCTTCTCTTGGCCAAGACAATGGTTGCTGTACGAGGATGATTTGGGTGGCGATGGTTCAGAATCAGATGGATGGTAGAAAGTAGAGCTGGGACTTGGGCCGTGCTTTTTTGGGCCAGCTCAAAGCACGGGCGCCCCGGCACGGCCCAAGCATGGCTCGGCCCGACACGTGGCGGGCCGTGCTGGGCCTGGAAAACCGGCCCGGTGGGCGGCACGGCGATTCGTGCTGTGCTCGGGCCGGCACGGCACGGCGGAGGACGCCTCGGCCTCTACCACAACCATCACAGAGCATACGGACGGGCGGCACGGCGGAGGCCTCCCTCAGTCCCCCTCCCATCGACATCCCAATCCCGACAACCACAATCATCAGAGCAGATAAGAGAGAATAGAGGGGAAGGAGGCACACCGGTCACCGGAGCTTGGAGCCTTGGACGAGTGGACGACGGCCGCACCGCCGCAGCATCCCGCATCCCGCGCGATGACGAACTTCGTCGTCGCGCGCCCGATCGCCGCCCGCCATCCGCCCGGTGGATCGCTCCGAGTAGTCGAGGTCGCCGTCGCCGTCGCTCGGAGCCAGGGGAGGAGGGGGCGACGGGGAAGGAGGGGGCGGCGGGGGAAGGAGAGGGTGCCAGGGGGAGAAGGGGGCGACCGAGGAAGGAGGGGGCGGCGGAGGTGGAGGGGCGGCGGGAAGGAGGAGGGGCGGGGGAAGGCGGAGGAGGGAAGGAGGCGGCGGAGGAAGCCGGGGCGGGGAAGGAGGGGAGGCGGAGGAGGAGGGGTGGCGGGGCAAGGCGGGGTGGGGCGGGGAAGGAGTGGGGCGGCAGCGGAGGAGGGGCGGCGGGGGAAGGCGCGGGTGGCGGGGGAAGGCGGGGCGGCGGAGGAGGGGCGCGGGCGGCGGGGGAAGAAGGAGCGACCGGGGGAGTAGTGGGAAATGAATTGAGCGGCGGCGGCGAATGATTTGAGGGTTAGGGTTTTTTGATTTTTTACAATTTAGTCCTTCCGATTTTCATTTATTTTGATTTCTTCTATTCTAGCCCTCAAACATTCTGATTTCATCGCGAAAAGATCCTACACATCCATTGTGACATGTACATCTGTATAGAGCAGTCCTTAGAATGTCAAATTTGAAGATTGAGTTGGGTTTTGGAGATGTGAATGTGCAATGTGTGTGTGTGTGTATGTATGTATGTATGTATGTATGTATGTATGTATGTATGTATGTATGTATGTATGTATGTATGTATGTATGTATGTATGTATGTATGTATGTATGTATGCATGCATGCATGCATGCATGCATGCATGTATGTATGTATGTATGTATGTATGTATGTATGTATGTATGTATGTATGTATGTATGTATGAGATGAAGAGAAAGATGCGGATGGTTGGAAATGTTATGATTTAGGCCAAGTTTATTTTTGCACTTGTGATATGAGATGTCTTTTCTTGCTCTTCATTTTTGCACTTGTGATATAAGGTGTCTTTTCTTATTCTTTCTTAAGAAACATTATCATACAAAAATAATTAGTATTTTCAATGTTGCTCCTCCTTAGGTCACCACCACCAACCCTAGGTTGCATCCTCGCGACTCTCTTGCTCGTAAGGCGTGGCCTAGTCGCAATCCTCACCGTCGTCGAAAGCTTCCTCTGGAAAGAGTTAGAAAGAGCAACATGAGTACAAAAAGTACTCCACAAGTTACACCAGGAGATATAACAGATTTGATGCATGCATAAGGAGTTACAAAGGAAGGCATAATATGGTTCATTTGCATAAACAGCATTATTGAATTAAATACAATAACGTAAGTGCAAAAGCTGAATTTGATATAATATATAAAACCAGATTTAACAAAATAATAACGTTAGTGCAAGCAACAACCTAACACTAACCTATCCACGGGTATCCCACCCGGACCATCTTTCCAAAACGAACTCGTACGGATTCCATCCATCCGCACAGTTTTCAAAATCTCTCATGGATTCCATCCATCCATAAGGTTTTCATAAATCATTTTAAAACCAAAATCTAATCTGTGAAAAACCATACTAAGCATGTCCTTGACCGTGGACACGGCTATCCAGGATAGTTTGTTACTCTGCAGAGGTGTACAACTTTACCCACAAGACATGTTCTCCTGTTTTGCCACCGGATTAACACACTTCCTTAGGTGTGCGGCCGAGGAGATCATGATAAGGCTGTTCCAATGTTCCATTACCAAATTAGCTACGCCGCCACTAAGGGTTCACCGCAACATGAATCCACATGTTAGAGCCCCCTCTTGTGCCATGTGAGACTTCTCATGGCCTACGCCACGCTTACATTCAGCCTATAGCAAAACTAAAATGGAACTTCACAAATTACTTAGCCAGATCTGTCCCATACCAGACTTGTGGTAGTACGGTGTGACTTTGTATTAGTAGTTCACAGACCGGTCCTTAACTTGACTTAGGCCTAACCACAAACCCCTGTGCCCGACAATCAACCACTACGGCTCCGACCAACAGGGCATGCCTGCACCCACCACTCTAACCAATTGCCTAAGTCTAAACCAAGTTTTATATTTTTGTTTGAAAATAATTTCATAATCATCCTTGACTCACCAAAGTCAAGAATACATTCGAAAACTTTATCGTTTTATGTGAAACAATTCTTCCCACCCGAATTATTCTAAGCATGGCTAAGCAATTCTATAAAATTCCCAGTTAATACTAATGTACTAACTAGGTTTTCATTTAAGGTGACAAGGCATAGGTAGTTCAATATCAAATTTGGCCATAAACAAAGGAATTGGGTATAACTAGAGTTTAAATCGAATTTAAACTAGATTGAATAAAAGTACGCATGCATAACAATTTTGAAAACAACATAAATAATTTAAATTACTGGGAGCAACATGATCAAATGTGTAACTTGCCTTGCTCGAAGACCTGGTGCGAATAGTCGGCGTCGTTCTCTTTATGGCTTTCGGAAGATTAAAAGGAGGGAAAAAGGAAAAGACCGGTTTTCGGGAATTATTTTTGTATTGAAAAATGCTATTTATGACATCAGCTATTTTGAATTTTCCGGGCGGGAAAAATATTTAAATGACAGGTGGGCCCAGTCTACCATGGACCGGATCCACGGACCACGAGCCTTGCCGACGTGGCACACCGGCCACATGGCGCCATGCGGGCGCGAGGTGGCGGCCACATGGGCGACCACGCGGCGAGGCGACCACGCGGCGCCGCGCGGCAAGACGGAGAGCGTATGGCAGCGGCCGAGTCGGGCGGCGAGCGGCGGGAGAAGGTGGGCGGCGCGCTACCGGGCGGCGCGGGACCTGGCGGTGGCGGTGGCGGGAGAAATGGGGCGCGGCGGGAGGCGGTCGGGGCGGCGGCAACCGGCGGCGGGGTGGCGGCCGAAGGGGAAGGGAAGGGCGGCGGGGTAAGGGAGGCCGAAAGGAGGAAGAAAGACCGGAGCTCGGGGATTTTATAGGTGGAGAGAGGGAGAGGAATGGCCGGCGGCTTTAGAGAGGAAATAAAGGAAGGAGGTGGCCGGCCGGGAGTGGGAAGTGATGAGGGGGCTTAAAACGCACACTTAAACGGGGATTAAAGTGGTAGTAACGGCCGGGATTAAGAACTTCGGTTCGGCTCTAATGGAGGAGGAGAGAGAAGGCTAGGTGAAGAAGAAAGGGGAGGAAGAAGAAGGATATGACGTGTGGGGTCCATATGTCACGAGAGAGAGAGAAGAAGTGAAGGGGTACGGGCCGTCGGATTTGCGACACGTGGCAAGTGGATGTTTCATGGCTTTTGGATGGTTATGAAGGGGTAAGTGATCATGTGTGGCTAGGATTAAAACGCGGAGAGAGATGGATTCAATCTGAGAGCGACACGTGGCAAGCTAGGATTAATTTGATTTTTATTTTCGGATTAAATTTCAGAAAATACTAGAAATTTATAAATACTTAGAAAATAATAATTAATGTCTAAAAATTCCAGAAAAATCATAGAATATATCTAGAGCTCTTTTAGACTTAGGAAAAATATTTTTAATTTAAATTTGATATTTTGAATATTTACAAAAATACTTTTTAGCTCTCAAAATTGATTTTTAAATTCTATAAAATTCCCAAAAATACTATAAAATTTAGGGAAGCTTAGGAAAATCAAAATAAACTCTTTTTGGATTTAATAAAATATTTAAAATATATTTTAATGCTTTTAGGCTTTGAAATAAAGTCCAGATAAATCCAAATAAATCCCAGAGAAACACAGAAAATCCAAACCAAAGCCAAATGCTTTTAAAATACTTAGTTTGAAATAATAGTTTTACAAAAATTGAAAATATCCTTTTATTTAATAATATTTTTTGTTTTTAGTTAAATTAATTTTCATAAAAGTTTTTTTCCCAAAGCTGAAAACAGGAAAATGAAATTTTCTAAAATTTAGGCAACCAAAGAACACTTATTTTTATTTTAAATTAAATTAATTCATTTTTTTACTAAAAATGTTGAAATAAACAGCTTACCTGTCAATTGCTTCTTGCACAAGAGTAAAGTCGTGGTTGCTCCTAAGTAGAGAATCAAGGTATATTATCTTACTCCACTTTGGTACAATCACAATCAGAATCCAGTGAGATCTAGTCATGTGTGTCGCTATAGTGATTAATTCTAAGTTCATGTTGCATATAAAGTACAAATGAAACTTATGTGGCAAGTAGTAAAGCACTTACCCTTGGTTGAAGGGTACCATGATGTACTTCTTATCACTGTGAGCAATCAATCCCCTCATTATGTAATCTTGGATGAATGATGCATTTTCGTTGATGGATTGCTCAGAGATTAAGCGTGGGTCGAGGAAACCCACCGGTTGTCGTCGTCGCCAGACTTGTTGGATCATGTATCTATATATAAGGAAAGAGTAATGATAGTTATCGGTATGACGTGAATGTAAAACTTCATTGTACAGTACACTTATAATGTCCAACATCGTAGAAGTGAGACGCCGAGTTTGTCGAGGTTGAATAGTAAGTGTTGTGATTACAGACCAAACAGAGAGAGAGTACGTGTGGGTACAAAGCCCACGTGTGCACGGAGACATCCGCATCTTGTTTATACTCAGTAGAGTGCGCAGGAAAAACATCCGCGTCTTCTTTATATTTCGTAGAGTGCGTGCGGAGGCGGACCTCGACGCTACATCTTATTTATACTCCGTAGAGTGTGTGCAGAGGCGAACCTCGACACTACGTCTTATTTATACTCCGTAGAGTGCGTGCGGAGGCGGACCTCGACGCTACGTCTTATTTATACTCTGTAGAGTGCGTACGGAGGCGGACCTCGACGCTACGTCTTATTTATACTCCGTAGAGTGCGTGCGGGGGCGTCCCCCACACGTCTTCGTTTATACTCATGCCCGCATTTTTGTTCACGGAGAGTGCGCACGCGAACGTGTGTCTTTGTTTATACTCATGCTCGTATTTTTGTTCGCAGAGAGTGCGCGCGCGAACGCGTGTCTTTGTTTATACTCATGCTTGCGTTTTTGTTTGCAGAGAGTGCGCGCGCGAACGCGTGTCTTTGTTTATACTCATGCCCGCGTTTTTGTTCGCGGAGAGTGCGCGCGCGAACGCGTGTCTTTGTTTATACTCATGCCCGCGTTTTTGTTTGCGGAGAGTGCACACGTGAACACGTGTCTTTGTTTATACTCATGCCCGCGTTTTTGTTCGCAGAGAATGCACGCGCGAACGTGTGTCTTTGTTTATACTCATGCCCGCGTTTTTGTTTGCGGAGAGTACGCGCGCGAACGCGTGTCTTTGTTTATACTCATGCCCACGTTTTTGTTCGCAGAGAGTGCGCGCGCGAACGCGTGTCTTTGGCAAGAACGAGGCAAGTTTTGCAAACGGTGTACTTTATTGAAGTCTCGTTTGCGCGGGTGAGTTATTACAAAAGACAGGGTACTAACCACTGGTTGCCCGAGAGCGTGAATGACGAGGAGTTGGGGCACGACAGGGGTCTGTCGCTGGGGCCGATCTCTGTAGGGGCTCAGCGGAGCGCTTCTTAGGGCCACTGAGGATCCTTGCGCTGGTGTGTCTGGCCTAAGGACCCCGTTGTGCCTCCTGGGGCAGGCCTCGGGTACCGAGCTCTATGCGCCGAGCCATCTCCTGGTCGCCGTGGACGGTGATGATGCCCCGAGGGCCCGGGAGCTTCATGCACAGAAAACTGTGATGTGGGACTGCCCCACAGGAGTTGAGAGTCGATCGCCCCAAGATGGCATTGTAGGGGTACAAGATATCAACGACGTCGAAGGTGGCGTCCTCGCTCCTCACGTTGTCGTCCTGGCCGAAAGAGACCTGCAGGCATATTTGGCCCAGTGCCCGCAAGGGCTGACCTCCGAAGCCCTGCAGTGGGATTCCCGAGAGGCCTAAGCGACTTCGGGGGATCCCCATCTGGTCGAAGGCCGCCGCGAACAAAATGTTTGCGGAGCTTCCCTCGTTAACTAGGACACGCCGAACGTCGCATCCTGCGATGGTGATCCGAACGACCAAAGGATCCTGGTGGGGGAATTCCACAACTTCGGTGTCAGCCGGCGTGAAGACGATCTCGTGCTGCGCCCACTCCGGCGGTGCTTGCGCCGGGTATGCTGCCACATGGTGTAGCCTCCTTGCATAGGCCTTCCGCTGTCGTGCCGAGGCGAACTCCAACGAGGAGCCTCCGGAGATGACGTTTATGACCCTTCGTTAGGCTCTCTCTGGGGGTTGTATCTGCAGGGAACCCTCCCGAGGTTGCTGCACATGAGCTTGGATCCGCAGGGGGCCCTCCTGAATCTACATCCCTTGGTCCTGGATCCGCATGGGGCCTTCCAGGGGTTGTTGGACGTGGGCCACGACGGGCAGCCGCGCCTCGAGGTTTCTGTCTCTGATGACGCTCTGCCGGAGTGCTTGGATGGTGGTGCATGCACGCGTGTCGTGATTGCCCCGACCATGCACCTTGCACCATTGGTCGTGGTGCTGGTCGTCATACTCCGCGCGAGCCCTATCCTCGTGACCCCAGCCGCGGCCCCGCCCCCGGCCTCGACGAGCCCTACCACTGCGGCCTGTGGGGGCGTTGTCTTCCGAGCCGCCCTCGATGTCGAAGACGTAACGGGGTCTCCGAGACTTTTGATAGCCGCGCTTAGGCTTGTCACCTAGCGAGTCCTTGTGCTGGGCATCCTTGCGCTTAGAGGCATCTTTTGATGGCTCCTGCTTGCGCTTGCCCTTCGAGGAGCCTTCTTTCGACGGAGCTTCATCCTTTGCCGAGCCCTCCGCCTGATTGGTGTCGGAGTCGTCGCCCTAGCGCCGCCGCGCGTCCTCTTCTGCTCTAGCATATTCTTCCATCTTGTCGAAGAGCTTTGCCACCGTCTTGATTGGCTTCCTAGCGTTGTATTCAGCTAGCGGCCCTGGGCGGAGGCCCTGTATTGCTGCGTTGATGATGGTTATCTCGTTGACGTCTTTGACCTGGCAGCAGACCTTCACGAAGCGCTTAAAATACTCCCGGAGTTTCTCCGAGAGCTTTTGCTTGACCGCGAACAGCTGGTCTGCGTCGACGCGCTCGACGTAGTTTCCTTGAAAGTTGTCGTAGAGGCGGTCGCGGATCTGCTCCCACGCGTAGATGGAGTTTGGCTCTATGGTAAAGAACTAAGAGAGCGCTACTCCCTGCAGCGCGAGGGGGAGTCCCTTCGCCTTCATGGTGTCGTCTTCACCGGCGGCTTCGATGGCGATCTCATACACCCGCACGAACTCCCGAGGGTCCGTGTCGCCTTTATACGCCTCTATGGCGCTGGGGAACTTAAAGTCCTCTGGCCATGCTGCCTGCTGCAGGCCTGCAGAGAGTGGGGATTTCGGGTCCACGCGTTGTAGCGGGACGCGGCTGGATGTAGGGGCGTCACGGCTATCCGCCCGTTCCGACGTGGGCTCTGACGCGACCACTAGTAGGGTCTGCTGGGTCCGAGCCTCTTGCATGTCTCGCACGGCTCCGCGGAGGTCCACCAGTTCCCGCTGGAACGCGTTGAGGGCCGCCAGCAGGGCGTTCTCTACCGTGGTCGTGGCCGGGACAACCGGTGTCCCTGGCTGCGCGGCCGGAACGGTAGCGACTACGGCCTGTGCCCTTGGGTCGCCTACCACGTTGGTGCGGCGGACTCCGGGGTCGGTGACGAGGCCCGCGTTGCCGCCGAAGCCGCTCACCGCTCCCGCGCCGGGCGGGGGATGGCGGCCGTGCCATCGTGAGCATTGGCGCTGCCACCCACTGTGGGATCACCTGCCATGCGTGGGGCGGTGTCGGTCGTCGTGGCGGCGGTGGGGTCGGTCGTCGTGGCGGCGGCGGGGGGTCGGTCGTCGTGGCGGTGTTGGCGGGGTTGGGCGTTTTGTTGTGAACGTCGACGTTCGCGACTGTCGCGCCCGCTTTGCCACCCGCACCTGTGACTGCCGACACCGAAGCCTTGGTGTTGACGCGAGACTCCGTCGCGACTGCCTTCTTCCTCGCCGTCGACGATGAAGCTTTCCTTGGTACCATCCTTCTTCGGATCTTAAGGCTTGTCCTGTCCTCCCAACGGACGGCGCCAACTGTTATGGTTACAGACCAAACAGAGAGAGAGTATGGTAGTGGAGAGTTAGGTGAGCAATGGCTTAGGGTTCTTCCCCATGGCCTGTGTTGTGTATATATTCACATGGGGAGTGTTTTTACAATAGTACCCTTACATTTGAGCCTTCCCCTCAGGGGTACTTATGTCATTATACATATCCCATTTTGGGCCTTATATCCTTCTAACAGGCCGGCTGGGCTTAGGTGGTGGCCACCCCTACGACAGTAAGAATAAATCTTCGAATGTCACGACGAAGCAGCTCGAGTTGTGGAGGAAATGCGCCTCCGTGTATCTCTGTGTATCTCATGGTGAATCCACTTTGCTGATTTGGCTTCATGTTGGATCTCTACATGTACCAGGTATGCAATGTATTGCAAATCAGACTGAGCTGAGGTAATTATAACTTAGGGACCAACGACACTCCAAAAATGTATTGCAAACCAGACAAATATATTATATGTGGAGATCGGACACGCAGAAACGTACAGTTGCTATAATTAACACAAGCAGTTGTGTCTAGTACGTAGGGGTGGAAAACGGTAACGGATAATTTGTTTTATCCGATATTCGTATCCGAGAGAAATCCGAATATGGTAAGCAAAATCCGTATTCGAAAATATCCGTATTCGTATTCGAGAATATTCGTATCCGTATTTGAGAGTATTCGTATTCGTATTCGAGAATATTCGTATCTGTATCCGTATTCGAGACTATTCGATTCGTATTCGATCCGTTTCTAGAACCCATGAAAAATCCGTACAAATTTTGTGATTCAAAACTTGAATTTAGGCGGTTTAAAATTGGTAACCGGTCAAAAACCGATGAAAAATCGGCAAAACCGTTAGGAATCCGTTTTATCCGATATTCGTATCCGAGAAAATCCGTATTCGAAAATATCCGTATTCGTATTCGAGAATATTCGTATTCGTATTTGAAAATATTCGAATTAGTATTCGTATTCGTTTTAAAAATATGGATTCGTATTCGTATTTGAGACTATTCGACCGTATCCGATCTGTTTCCACCCCTACTAGTACGTACATATAGTTTCATGTGATCCAGAGCTGGAGAGCATGAGCATTCCTCATCCTTGGCATGCAGATTGCAGAGGTAGTAGAAGGTAGGCTAGGCTAGGCTAGAATGAGGCGGATGCTCGGGGCGGTGTTGGCCACAACTGGGCGGGCTTGACCTTGGAGATGGTGTTGAGGACGCCGAGCGGCGTGACGTCGCCGACGACGGTGACCTTCTTAGCGGCGATGTCGATGTCCAAGGACGTGACGCCCTCCATCTTGGAGATGTGCTTCTTCACCTTGCCAGCGCACCCCTTGCAGTGCAGGCCGGGAAACCCTCAGAACCACCACCTGCTGCATATATTGTATATCAGTTTTGCTATTACACAGACGACTGAAATTTTTTTATCTTTCAGTCACCTGAAATTGTACTCTTAATCAACTGAAATTACAGCCTCCCTTCAAAAAAAACAGCTGCAACTTTAGGTAATTCAGAGTGTAACTTCAGGTGACCTGAAATTGCACTCTTAATCAACTGAAATTGCAGCCCCCCTCTAAAAAAACACCTGCAACTTTAGGTGATTCAGAGTGCAACTTCAAGTGACTGAAAGATAAAAAAATTTCAGTCGCCTGTGCAATAGTCACTCCCATTGTATATCTGCATGTAATTAGTGTCGTAGTACGTGTAATACTGCAATTAAGGCCCCGTTTGGCACGACTCCACTTCACAAGTGGAGCTGTTTTTTTTACTTCACAAGTGGAGTTGGGTGAAGCTACTTTTTTCAGCTCCACCCAAGGAGTTACTTTTGTCTCAGCAGGTTTTAAGGGACTCCTTGGGTGGAGCTATTTTGTTGTACCCCGTTTGGCACAAAACAGCTCCAGGAGCCGGTGGTGAAGCTGTGCCAAACGGGGCCTAATTAGTTTGTCTTAACCCTGCTACTAGTGAAGTGTAACATACGCAGTCGTACGTAGTAGTTAAGAAAAACAACAATTAAGTTGACGCATATATGCATGGGCCTGGCAGTGAGAAGATCGACGACATAGCACGCACGCGAGCGGTAGAGTATATGGTGGACAGTAAAAGGAATTGGCTGCTGCATCGATCCATTGATCTCACCTGCATGTCTTGTGTTCTTGTAGAGCAGGACCTCCTGATGACCGCCTTCTCGTCGTCACGGTCTCTGGTACCGCTGCTTGTTCCCACCACTGCTGCTATCTCTGACGGCGACGAGGCAGACGACGACTCTGCTAACGACTGCACCGTTGGCGCCTCCTCGCCGGGGAATATGTCGATGAACGGCGGCGGCGGTGGAAGCGCCAACTCAGCGACGTAATTGACGTCGTCGGATTGCATCCTGGAGGAGTTGAGATTTGAGAAGGAACCTGGAGGAGCTTGCGGGGCTAACCAGCCTCTTGTTGTCTGATGATGATGATGGTCTACTAGTGCTTGTACCGCCACTCCTAACGTGAGTGATTCCCATAATCCCAAAGAATCGGCTACACCGTTACAAATACCATATTCCAATAGTCCCTCTCAATCACAACCTTTATAAATCAGGTTAAGATTGTTACAAATCATGTTGAATGGTGCCTTTGATAAAGCCTTGGTGAAAACATCAGCTAGTTGATCCTTTGACCAAATGAAATGTACCTTCAACGCCTTTCGAGCCACTTGTTCTCGGACAAAGTGGAAATCCACTTCTATGTGTTTTGTACAAGCGTGAACCACTGGATTTGTAGTTAAATAAGTCGCTCCGAGATTATCGCACCATAACACCGGTGCACATATCTGGGAAATGCCCAATTCTTTCAGCAAGGATTGAACCCAAATCAGTTCTGCAGCAACATTTGCAATTGCCTTATATTCGGCCTCAGATCTTGACATGGTTTGCTGTTTCCGGGAGCTCCACGATATCCGGTTTGATCCCAGAAAGACTGCGAAGCCATTGGTTGAACGCCGATCATCAGAACATTTGACCCAGTCGGCGTCCGAAAATGCATGCAATGCTTCATTGTCAGACTTCTGAAAAACCAGACCGTGATTCAGTGTTCCCTTCACATACCGAAGAATTTGTTTTACCACTGCCCAATGCTTGTCAGTGGGTGCTTGGATATACTGACAAACACGATTTACAGCAAAAGAGAGATTTGGTCTTGTAATGGTTAGATATTGCAACCCACCGACTACACTTCTATATTGAAACTGTTCATCGCCCGACAAAGCATTGCCGAATTCTTTGGTCAACTTTTCAGTAGCTGCCATGGGTGTTGAGATAGGTCTGCAGTTCTCCATTCTTGTTCTTGTCAGAAGATCTTGTGCATACCTCTTCTGGGACAATACTAGTCCCTGTTCTTCAGATGCAACTTCAATGTCCAGAAAATATGCAAGTTTTCCCAAATCCTTCACGGCAAAGTCCTTGTGGAGTTCATGTATCAGTCTGTCAGTTGCAGTGGATGAGGAGCTCACAATAATTATATCATCCACATAAATTAGCATGTACATGATGATCTCTGTCTTGTTTAGAATAAACAACGATGCATCTGACCTGGACGGTAAGAATCCCAAGCTCTGCAATTTCTGTGCTAACCGAGAATGACAGGCGTGTGGCACTTGTTTTAAACCATAGATTGCCTTATTCAGTTTGCAGATGTATCCTTGAGGAACTTCTTGGCTTTCATACCCAGGAGGTTGGCGCATATACACTTCCTCTTGAAGCAAACCATGGAGGAAAGCATTCTAGATGTCAATCTATCTTATGTTCCACCCTCGCGAAACAACAAGTGACAGAATTGTCCTGACAGTAGTTGGTGTCACCACTGGACTGTAAGTGTCCAAGTAGTCAACACCGAACCTTTGTTTAAACCCCTTTGCCACTAATCGAGCTTTATAACGATCAATAGATCCATCTGCCCTTCATTTGATTTCGAACACCCATTTGTTATCAATCAGATTGACCCCCTTCTTGGGAGGAACAAGTGTCCAAGTTTGATTTTTCAGTAGTGCGGCATACTCAGAGTCCATAGCTTCCTTCCATTCCTTGTACTTGTTTGCCTCTGAAAATGACTTGGGTTCTTCAGGTACTGATGTAGATGAATATGCCATTGCAGTTGCTGCATATCTCATCGTCCCATCTGTGTATACCTTTGCCTTCACAATGTTGTTTTTAAGCCTGGTTTGCATTGGATGAGTCGACTGCAGTACAATGTTCTGCTGGACGTCCGAAGAAGGCTCAGTTGCACTTGACTCCACTTCTGGGCTATCAGGAAAACCTTCATGTTCAGACACATCTACAGTCGCATGATCAGTGCTAACATGAGGTGATCCATTGTCAGTAGGTAAATTATCAATTACTGGACTGCTCGGAGATTCACAGGAAGGAATATCAACAGAACTTCCTGTTGTTGGATTTGTGTCAGTGAGAAAACTTTCAGTGTATTGGACTGAAGGAATAAGGGTTGGATGATGGGTTGTTCGTGTGGTGAGTGTAGACTGGTCTGGCAGAGTTTGAAAAGGAAATACTCCCTCATCGAAGACAACATCTCTTGAGATGTAAATTCTCCCTGTTTGATGATCGAGGCACTTATACCCTTTGTGACTGGAGCTGTAGCCAACAAACACACACCCCTTTGACCGAAAACTGAGTTTGGCTGAATTGTAGGCTCTCAGGTTGGGCCAGCATGCAGAACCAAACACCTTTAGGAATTTGTAATCAGGGTTAACACCAAGAAGACGATGTAAAGGATTGTCTCCATGAATCACACGACTAGGCATTCTGTTGATCAGAAAACACGTAGAATTAAAGGCTTCATCCCAGAACCGGATCGACATGAAGGAATGAGCCAAGAGAGATATACCTGTCTCAACTATGTGCCTGTGTTTTCTTTCTACTAGTCCATTCTGCTGATGTGTATGTGGACTGGAAATTCTGTGTGTGATGCCTACATGAGAAAAGTTTTTGTGTAATCGGTGGTATTCACCACCCCAGTCAGACTGAATGGCAATGATCTTTTTGTTTAGAAGACGTTCGACATGATTTTGAAACTGGAAGAAAATGGATTCCACATCAGACTTATTCTTGAGGAAATAAATCCAAACAAACCAGCTATAGTCATCAACAAAGCTTACATAATAGTGATAGCCATTAACAGAAATCTTGGCTGGCCCCCAAACATCGGTGTGAACCAACTCAAGTGGACTAGATGACACATGATCAAAAGGAGCAAGAGGTAACTGGTGAGCCATTGCTTGTTGACAAGCGTCACAAACTCTAGACTCATTATTAGGAACTACAGCAAGTTTGTTTTCTTCTAGGATCTGACGAACAATCGAAGGAGCAGGCTGTCCCAACCGGCGATGCCAGATTTCAGATGAGACCTTGGCAAAAAGAAAGGCTTGGCTGGTTGATTTATTTGGAATGTAGTAGAGGCCTTCTTCACAGGACCCTTTAAGCAGAACGGTCTTTGTGGCTTGATCCTTAACAAGGAAACAGTCAGGATAGAATTCCATGAAAGCATTATTATCAGACACAAGTTTGTGGACGGATAGGAGATGTCTGTTGATTCTAGGAACATGTAGAATGTTGTTCAACAGTAATGGACGACGAGCAGCAGTAATTGATGAATTACCAATATGAGCAATGGACAAACCTGCACCGTTGGCGACTTGCACACGATCATTGCCGGTGTAGTGTTCTCTGGTCGACAGGCGCTCAAGATCATTGGTTATGTGATCAGTCGCGCCGGTGTCTGCGTACCAGTTGGAGTCAACGGTGTAGCTGTTCACCATGGAGGCTGCAGCAACAACTCTTGCATCACTGGCTATGTAGTTCTGGTCAAATCGATGATAGCACCGAGAGGCATCATGATTGTCGCGATAGCAGATTTGACATAGTTGCTTCTGTCCGCTTTGACTTGAATTTCCTGGACCAGTGTTCCTAGTGCCGCCTCCGCGTCCGCCTAAAAAAGGGGAGCGTCCACCATTGTTGCCGTGTCCGCGGCCGCGACCACGACTACTGCTACGGCCCTGAATTTTGCTCACCTGGTTGATTTGATGACTGGAGTAATTGTGCTCGAGCCTTAACTCGAAGTTGAGCATGTGCGCATAGACGTCGTTGACGGTTAGAGCATCGGCGCGTGTCATCAAACTGGTGACGAGTGGATCGTACTCGGATCCAAGTCCTCGTTGCATGTAGGCGATGAGCTCATCGTCTTCGAGTCGTTTGCCGATCGCAGCAAGTGTATCAGTAATGTTCTTCACTTTGCGGAAGTAATCATTGATGCTGAGATCCTTCTTCTGGATCGTGGCGAGTTGCATCTGTAGCTGCATAATTTGGGCGCGAGAGCCAGCGGCGAATGCCCGCTCGATGGCGCACTAGACCTCCCCCCGCGGTACTGCAGCCAACAACTTGAGCAAGCACTCCTTCTGTAAGAGAAGATAGGATTACGCTCATCACAAGTTGATCCTGCTGGTACCAAATATTGTACTCCGGATTGGCAACCAGTTGTGCAAGGCCGTTGGTGCCGCTCTGCGTGAGAATGGTCGCTGGGCGCGCGATGGTACCGTCGATGTACCCCATGAGTCTCTGTTCTCAAGTAAGGGAACAGTTGTGCGGTCACAACAGATAGTTGTCGCCGGAGAGCTTGACGGTGATCATTTGGTTGAAGGCCGGTATGGTTCCGGCCTGAGTTGACGCCGTGGCATTGGAGACAATGGCGCCGGCGCTGCCGCTGTGTTGTGCGTTGCCGGTCGTCGACATGACAAGAGCGGAAGATATTAGTGGAGATTGGATGGTGGCTCTGATACCATAAAGAAGAACTCAGAGAATTTGATATGGCCAAAAGGCTTGATTCATTACTGATGGCCTGCCTCACATATGTAGGGCTTTTGGATTACAATGCCGATCCGGAATTACCGCCACTCCTAACGTGAGTGATTCCCATAATCCCAAAGAATCGGCTACACCGTTACAACTACCATATTCTAATACTGTCTTACTAGTATGATATGATAGTGCTGTTTATTTACTAGGACTAGTATAGTGCCCGTGCTAACGCTACGGTAAAATACAAAACAAGATAAAATTTATAAAAAATAAAACGAACAATCAGATTCATTAAGATTCACGTCTCATCTCCGGGCCTCAATCACTGATGTGCTTGAATCTGTTGAAAGCCAAAACATGCATCACAGCAATACAATTTTCCTTTGTAGAATTGAAATGGATTAATTTCATTAGCTGTGCGTTTAGCGTAAACACACAAACAGCTATATGATGAAACTTTTAAGTGATGTTCAGTTATGACAAACCTTCTGGATTACCAATTAGCACCAAGTTTTATGCTGCTAATACCTTACAGATCAAGTGAAATATTAGTGGGCATGTCAGGATGATTATCGAACTCTGATCAACTCTAACATTGACTATGACGGTACCATACTCTCCCATCAATCTAGTTAAGAAGCAGAGAGAAATTAGGGAGTTAAGGAATCAAGAGAACTACCTTGCAGCATAATTGGCAGGAAGCTAGGTGTTTGTTTAGGTAATGTGCAAAACAATCTAACAAAGATCACATCACAGAGGCCATGATATAACAGTCTCTGCGCTCCCACCCTTACTGTACTCCATGACTTCACTAATCTGGTAACCATGAGCGCTTAACCTACTGTTAATTTCAGCATTCCAAACCAGAACCCTCTTCAGCTCTTCCTATACAGCAAGCTATAAGAAATTAAGGAAATGATTAGACCTTTCCTGAGTATTTGTTTTTGTTTTCTCAACAAAACATGGATCATAGGCAGCAGCAAGAACAGTGCAGTACCTTTTCCTGGTGAATGCAGAGTTGTACATCCTTGCGCAATTGATGATCACATCTAACTACTTCTGATAGCACATCCTCCTCTCCATCACGACGATAGTCATTATGATTCTAATTGTGGCTCAGCCCAACTTTAGCAAATAAAGAAGGGATTCATATTGTAACAAATGGCACACAATGTACACTGCATTCATCTCTCCAAAAAAAACTGCAATCTTTGATCTGCAAGTAATTCCAAAACATCATATCTGCACACAGCCCAAATATTTGTTATGAAGTACATATGAACATAAACCTGTGTTACAGATCAATTCATAAAATGAGCGCGCAATAAGAGGAAAAAGATAGAATATGGTATACAATGTTAATACCAGTTTGGCCGTGCGGGGATACAAATGAGAAAATTCAGCATCGGCATTACTTCTTGACAGAAAATACCAGTGGATGGAAACTCTAGTATCTACATCATCCAGACAATATGGGCATTTTACAGCGTCCGAGTGGTTTAGCCTCGTATTTTAGCCTTTAATTCTTTCTCCTCCATCTGCTCCCGTCGCAGTTCTCTTAGCCAAGGAAGCAGCAAGCATACATTATGGCAAGCATAACGAACAGTGTGATGTGTCAATCGCCAATGAAATGAAAATCTTAGAAGGGAAGGCATCAAATTTTAAGTTACGTAGCATGGAAAACACAAAAAGCAATAAGAACATCAGTAAAACAAACAAGTGAACACAATTGTAAGCACCCAAAAAAATTAGTACATGCATATGGAAAATACTTGTTGATGAGCGAAAGGAGTATTTTGTTTATATTCTGAACAGTGATTTCACAATAAAACAGTAGATGACGGGCAATCCAATTGGTAGAAAACAAGATTTGAGACAACTGGACGCACCATTGTTTTATGCATGGCTCACAGAAGCGCTTGTTCTTGCATGACTTACACCAGACCACCCTCCCTTTGTCATTTCTCTGGCATTGGTGGCACATTAGGGCATTTTCCCCAGTCAACAATTTCTTCCCATTCTAGATAATTAAAACAACAAAAGGTTCATTAGACTCACCAAAATAGTTGTGAACCATTCTATAAAGAGCTTATACCAGGAAATGAATAGCTCACCCTATATCTTTCAACAAATTTTTTATCCTTGGAGGATGGGACCTTATTTTCTTCTTCCTCCTCTTTCTTCAACCTTTTTGCGGTGAAAACCTTCTCGGCATCTCTCCCCCTCCGCTTGTTTGCTGGCTTTAAAACCTCATCGTTGCTTATGCCCTTGTCCCTTATTGTCTCTGCATCATCCTGTCAGGGAAAGAAAATGCTAAGCCCGTCAAAATTCTGATTTCAAAATCCAAGAGCAGGGGACAAATGATATAGCAGCTACTGTAGATATAGCCTGTACAATTCATGACACACACCTGGTCATGAGGATGAAATTTCCCAAAACATGCCTTCACAACCAGCACCAGGGAATCGCCCAAACTCTTTCCTAAACTTATCCAAAGCTAGAAATGCAAAGTGAAGCAGAGGAGGACGCTCATACTTTGAGATATCACTCAAGAGGAAATTCCCTAGCTCAACTATAGAATCTCTCATACTCTTGAACTCTAAGATCATTGGTTCTTTCACCTGTGTAACGATTCCACTTTTTGCATAAATACCAAAGTTACTTGTATCCTTCTGGATGCAAAATGAAAATGGCCTTGCATTTATTATCTTTCTTGGCTTGCCATCATCCAGTTCTGTCATCCCCTGGACCTCTGAGAAAACAACCAGATCACCATCTTGGAATTCAAGGTGCTCATAATCAACACAGGATACCATTGCAGCATTGTCATTGCTGATGGATGCAATTATACCAGTATGTGGCTCTTCACAATCAACATCAAAAAGTGAACTCAGGCCCAAAGTCACAAAATACAGTACCAAAAAGACCAGACTTCTGCTTTGATGAAAGAAATTGGAGGCTAGTGACTACGACAATAATTGTTAAATTCAAATGCCTTGTCTAGACTTATGTAGGTGAGAACAACAGCCTGCAAATCAGATAAGTACACGTATGGTCATTATATATGGTATAATAGCTGGTAAGCACAGGGAGTTATGTTGATGTTTTATCATAAAACACATGCACACTGCAACAAAACATTCAACACTGTTATCAACTAAATAGTCCGTAATTGTGGCCAGCTATGTGGATTTGACTATACACATTGGCTTCAGTCATACAAGGTTACTAACTAAATAGCTCACATTCAGGTCACTTGAAGAGTTCAAGTAGTCAACTATAGTTAGAGTCTTAGAGATTATTCATATATCAGTCATGCCACATATAATGAAACAAATGCATTCTATTAGGCCCTACAAAAGAATTACATTTGGCACTATGGGCACCGGCACATTCAGATAAGGAAGAGGAATTACTCATCTGCATAGGATCAGGTACTGAGCACTGACATCAAATGAAGATCAGGAGGCAAAAAAGTAAAAGATCATGCCAAAGGCCGGCGTGAATTTACCTATTACCATCCAAACCAGAAATTAACTCGGCCATATAAAAAACATATAATATCATTACACATCACTTCAGGCAGGGTTCACAATAAAAAGTTATTTTCTCAACCTTGACTATTGACAATCCATGGAGAAGAATGGAAGTAACATAACAGGAAGTGACAAATTATAACATAGCGAACAATTAACAGACCTGGAACTTTGAAAGGTGTTCATTGGTCAGTTCTTCCGTTAGAGCAGATATAAGAACAGGGTTGTTAAGTTCTTGCAGCTTTGCAACGCAGGCAACAGCCCTGTTCTTCCCAATATCATCCTCAGATAGAAAGAAATTGCCTGATAGGTCCCACATTTTCTGCATCATGTAGGGTGACAGACTTAACACCCGCCAAAGCAAGATTCTTTGCTCTAGAGAAGAATTTTATTAGTTTCAAAGATCACACAATCCACATACACGCATATGGTAATAAATTGATGCTAATACCATACCAATAACAATAAGCCAACCATGAATTAGCATGTGAGCACAGGCACATAGGAAAGAAGAAAATGGCTGCCCATTAATGACTATGTTACATGCCAAAGAGGACATGAAAATGCAAGACATTATTCAGGTTCCTGAACTGAACAGGAGAAAAAAGGGGGAAAATAAATACAAACCACTTATCTTGTAGTTTCAAAGTATAATAACTGGAATTTATTCCTTTTTCCCGAAAGCTTACCTGCTTGTGGACTAACTGTTTTACTATTATCAAATTTTATAATCCAACAATTTGGTACCCAACATTCTCTCACAACTCTCAACTTTAGAAGCATGGTAGGAGTTGGAAAATGCAACAAATCTCAATTTAATCAATGGATAGCCATTGAGAAACAACAATTCCTGATAAAACCGACAGATATTGCGAAACAGAGAGATCAAGCACTGTCAATTTCCAAACCAAATCTATTCAGGCAGCTGGAATCGGATTAGTTGTGTGTTGTTACTAATGCTGCATAGTACACATTGGGTGAGACCATTTCCCGTTTTAACACTCAAATCCGATTTCAATAATTTCAAAGCCAATGGATAAGTCAAAACTACTAACTGAAGCTTCATGGACCAGTACATCAAGCGGTTTCACCAAAGCAACCAGCAGTCCAACACTTTTGTTTGCAAAACCAGCAAAGCAATCAGCTGTCTGTATCGGTTTCCCCGCCAATTCCTACTGGTGATAACATACCAATGTAAATATACTGTGGGCTCACAAAGCACATCACGCAAAAGGTAGTGAATAAAAATAGTCAGCTTTGTGTCCTATAATGAGGACAATCCTTGAAATGCCTAAGCAACGAAATATCCAAAATCTGCAACTAAAAGTGCAAAATGACCACACCATTTACATTTCTCTAAGTTCCACCCAAAAAAACTCGGTAAATGATCTGACAATCATTGTAGAATATAAAAGCAATTTTAGGCGGTCACTCTGTTTGCTTGTGCATACCAATTAGACATCACACAACTATCCAAATTTTATTTCTCAATCCAGCAACTCAACCTGTTGGCATACTGCATTGCACAATCTATGGGGATACAGTGTAACAATCACAGATTACAAAGAACCAATAAAAATTCTAAGAGCAACAAAATAGACAGATAATAGTAACGCCTCATAGCGGCGCGAGAGGAGAAGGGGAGAGGGGAAGGAGGTGGGCGGCGGCGCGAGAGGGGAAGGGGAGAGGGGAAGGAGGCGGCGGCGTTCCTGAGGGGCGGAGGGAGGCGCGCTGGCGTGAGAGGGGAAGGGGAGAGGGGAAGGCGGCGGGCGCGAGAGGGGGATGCAGGGAGGCGGCGGCGGCGGAGATCTAGAGGGAGGCGGGGGTGCTGAGGGGCGGAGGAGGGCGGCGCCGGGAGACGGAAGGGGAGAGGGGAAGGAGGCGGGCGGCGGCGCGAGATGGGAAGGGGAGAGGGGCAGGAGGAAGAGAAAGAGGGCTGAGCTGGTCGGGTAGAAGCTCACCAGCACGGGGTGGCCGATGAGGCTGTTCAGTACGGCCGACTTGCCGGCGCCCTGCACGAACAGATCAGAATGGATCAGATCGGAGCACGAGCGCGGATCGCCGGGGATTTTGGCGTTGGGCGGGGCGGCGGCTCGATACTCACGACGTTGCCCGGGGTGACGGCGTTGAGGAAGGTGGAGGGCGCGCGCGGGCGTCGTCGGAGGGGTCGTTGTCGGCGAGGCGAGGCCACCGGCGCATGGACTCGGAGAGCTCCGACAGCTCCTCCATGGCATCCATGGTAGCCCTCTCTCCCCCCTAGCGGCGGCGGATCTCGCGGGAACGGAGGCGACGGCGGGGGAGACCTGGCCCTGGCTTGCCGCGGATTTGAAATCTCCGCGGGGTTGGGAGGAGGAGGCGGCGGATGAGGGAGGGGAGGAGGCGGCGGCGCGGGGTGGGGCGGAGGAGGAGGCGGCGGCGGCGCGGGGGGGGCAGGAGGAGGCGGCGGCCTCGAGCGCGGGGTGGGGGCAGGAGGAGGCGGCGGCCTCGAGCGCGGGGTGGGAGGTGGGAGGCGGCGCGGGGTGGGAGGGAGGGGAGGAGGCGGCGGCGGCGGAGCGGGGGAGGAGGAGCGAGGCGGAGTGCAGCGGAGGAGTGGGAGGTGGAGGCGGCGCGCGGTGCGGGGTTGGGGCGGGGTGAGCAGAATTTTCGCGAGTGGGGATCGAGAGCGGGTGGGAGGCGGTTCGGGAGGAGGGAGGGTGGAGGGTACTGCAGATCCATTGAAGGATGACCGTCGGATATGGTTGGGTAAGGAGAGAGAATGGAGGAGAGTTAATCTGGTGCGGACGTTTTTATGATGGTGTAATTATGGGTGTATATTGTGGTGTGGACGTAGTTAAGGTCATGACTGTGGAGCAGGTAATTGTTGGGTGGATGTAAAATAATTTGAACTGGTGGATTATTAGTTTAGATATACAGTAGCTTGGTGTTTGTGTTACTACTGTCTTACTAGTATGGCACTAGTATGAAAACTACTGTCATACTTGCCCATAGCACTGGAATTAATTTCCCTATTCAGTTATGGTGTGTACTAGAGCTGTTCATTCTTTTTTCTGAGAGTACAACGGGGGAGGAGGGAGGAGGATGCACAACGTTCACATAGTACAAGGATTTGCGGAGGCCTGGATAAATCAGGATTATTTATGTGGTCATCTGTTTTCACCAACCACACCAGACCAGAGTACTAGCGAGGGTGAGACGAGAAAATTAATTGTTTGTCGTATCAGCTTGTTATTGGACGATCTACATCGCGAGCGAGCAGATCTTGCTGCATGATCTAGCTAATGGCCAATTTCCTTGCTAGCTAGCAGGGGCGGACCCACAGGGTATGCCGGGTGGGCCACGGCATACCCTGGGGCCAGCTGAAGTGCAGTACCGGCGCGCTGCCCTGCTGATGGTTCGCCTGCCGCTAGCCGCACGTGCCGCCTCAGCGTTACGGCGGTCCTAGGCACCTCCGGCGAGCCCGGCGACCGGTAAGACCTCCCCCCAGCCATCTAACTTTTCTCCGAAGGCTCCGCCGCGAGTCTGGGTGTCTTGGCCTCTCGATCTGACCCGATCTAGTTGGTTTCGTGCTGGGGATTTTTCCGGTGGTGTTTTGGCAGCATCCAGTTCACCGAGTATTTGCAGAAGAACATCCACCTGTACAAGTTCAAGAACAACATCAACATGCCCCTCTCCGCCGCAGCCAACTTCACCCGCGGTGAGCTCGCCACCGCCCTCCGCAAGGTATTGTTGGTTCGGTTTGGCCTTCTCCTTGTTTTCAGCAATCTGGTGTTGCTCGTGCCTTAATTTGCCATGGAAAGGGGTTAGCTTGGTACTGTGGTATGCCTTTTGTTACACGCGACGGCTGCGGAATGACGAAGTAAACAAGATCAATCGTAGAGAGACACGAGATTTAACGTGGAAAACCCTCTCAATGCGAGAGGAAAAAACCACGGCGCCACCAACAACAATCTTCACTATATCGGGTGAGGTTACAATGCGGGGATTTACAACTCTAATCTCATATCCCAAACGGCTTACGGAGATATATATAACAGGAAACCCTAATTCGACTAGAATCCATACAGCGGGGCTTCGCCCCGCACTCCCAAGCGTCCCCGAGTGCACGGGCCTTGCATAATGGGCGCCAGACTCCGCTCAGCCCTAAGCCTCGACGACGGGCCTCCGCTACGCTCCGTCCAGAAGCCGGCCTAATGTATGGAATTTGGATCACAAATCAACATACTCCACCTTGAGACAAAATTCCTTCCCGTAGCATAAATCAATCCTTCACCACAGACACAACAAAAAAAAAATACTTTCGCGCCACATAGCCTCTTAGGCTAAGTCAGATACCAACTAAGCTTGAGCAAAGCTCAAACTTAGCAACAGGAACTGGCTTTGTCAACATATCAGCAGGATTTTCATGAGTGCTAATCTTGCATACCTTTAGCTTACCCTTTGCAACAATATCTCTGACATAATTATATTTAATCTCAATATGCTTTGTCCTCTCATGAAACATCTGATCTTTAGTGAGATAAATTGCACTCTGGCTGTCACAAAACAGATTAATGCAAGAATCAACTCCAGCAAGCTCAGCAAACAAACCTTTCAGCCAAACTGACTCTTTACTTGCTTCACAAATAGCCATATATTCTGGCTTCATGGTGGACAGCGCAACAACATCCTGCAAATGTGCCTTCCACTCACAAGGACAACCTCCAATGGTAAATACATAACTGTGAGAGACCTACGCTTATCCAAATCACCAGCATAATCTGAAATCAACATAGCCAACGAGTTCCTTTTCAGTCTGCCAAACTTCAAACAAGCATCCGATGTGCCTTGCATGTACCTGAAAATCCACTGAACGGCCTTCCAATGCTCTTTACCAGGATTAGCCATATATCTACTAACTATACTCATAGCATAAGATAAATCCGGACGAGAGCAAACCATGGCATACATCAAAGACCCAACAAACTAGCATACGGAACTCGGACATGTACTCAATCTCCTCATCGATGCTAGGACATTGTGAAGTCGACAATTTAAAGTGAGGTGCAATGGGAGTACTAACAGGCTTTGAATCATGCATGTTGAAACGATGAAGCACTTTCTGAATATAATTTTGCTGACTAAGAAACAATAAACCAGAAGCACGGTCTCTAGTAATTTCCATACTTAGAATTTTCTTAGCAGCACCAAGATCCTTCATATCAAATTTATTGCTCAATCGAGCCTTCAATGCGATGATTTCTTTCTTACTCTTGGCAGAATCAGCATATCATCAACATATAACAGCAAGTATATAGGTGATCCATCAACAAATTTAATGTAGACACAGCTATCATAATCGATCTTTTAAAGTTATTTGATAACATGAATGAATCAAACTTCTTATACCATCAAGCGAGAGACTGTTTCAAACCATATAATGACTTCTTCAATTTGCAAACATGATCCTCCTTACCGGGCACTATGAACCCTTCTGGTTGGTCCATGTATATCTCCTCCTCAAGATCTCCATGCAAGAATGTTGTCTTCACATCTAGCTGCTCAAGCTCAAGATCACGCATAGCAACAATACTAAAGAATGTACGGATTGAGCTATGTTTCACAACTGGGGAGAACACATCATTGTAATCAACACCCGGAATCTGACTGAAACCTTTAGCTACTAACCTTGCCTTAAATCTTGGAGGCTCACTAGGAGATAGACCCTCCTTCCTCTTGAAGATCCATTTGCAACGCACGGTCTTCTTATTTTTAGGCAAGCGCACCACGTCCCATGTGCCATTTTTCTCCAGGGACTGCATCTCTTCTTGCATACCTGAGATCCACTTCTCATGATCTCCAGAAGCAATGGCTTGATGTAATGAGTAGCCGGCTCATGATTGTTCTCCACCTGTTCAGCACAACTAAGAGCATAATGAATCAAATTACACTCTTCAATTAATCGGGATCGAGGACCACAACTCCTCTGTTCTCTGCGAAGTGCAATAGGCTGATCGTCTTGCTGCAAAACAGGAGATAAGTGCTGAACAGTATCAATAGTATCATCAATAAATTCATCTCCCTGATCATCCATGTGCTCCACTGCACGCTCATATTCTCACTGCTCATCATCGATCATGCGTACAATATCTAAGGGTAAACTGTCATTAAACATCACAGATTCATTAAAAACAACACTTCTACTCATGAAAGTCTTTCTTGTTTCAGGATTCCATAGCTTATATCCTTTTACTCCAGAATCATAACCAAGAAACAAACACTTAATAGCTCTAGGCTCCAATTTTCCATTATCAACATGAGCATATGCAGTGCAACCAAAAACTCTCAGCTGTGAATAATCAGCAGATGTACCAGACCATACCTCAATGGGAGTTTTCTTGTTGAGTGGAATAGAAGGCGACCTGTTGATCAAATAGCATGCGGTGTTGGCGGCCTCTGCCCAAAAACGCTTGCTCATCTTTGCGTTGGACAGCATGCAACGAGCCTTCGATATGATGGTTCTGTTCATGCGCTCAGCCACACCATTCTGCTGCGGAGTGTACGGGATGGTGTGATGCCTCACAATGCCTTCCTTTCTGCAATAATAATTAAACTCATGCGAGCAAAATTCACCACCATTATCAGTACGAAGCAGCTTTACCTTCTTCTCATTTTGCCTTTCTATCATTACTTTCCAATCTCTAAAAGCAGCAAATGTATCATCTTTACCTTTCAGAAAATAAGGCCACACTTTTCTAGAGTAATCATCAATGATAGTAAGCATATAATTTGCACCACCATATGAGGTCTTACGAGAAGGCCCCCACAAATCAGCATGTACATACTCAAGTATACCTTTGGAGCGATGTACCGAGGCATTGAACTTTACCCTCTTGTGCTTACCAAAAATGCAGTGCTCATAGAAGTTCATCTTACTCTGAGTGCAGCCATCCAGCAGGTTCCTCTTCATCAATTCTGCCATACCAAGTTCACTCATGTGTCCAAGACGCTTATGCCAGAGGTTAGTATTATTATCGAGACGATGGCGGTAGTGGCGGAACCACGCAATGTACTTCCTCTAAGCACATATAACTTGGCGAATTCATATCACCAACCATGTAAACAAGAGAACCTCTTAATACCTTTAAAACTCCACCAGGCGGAGTACTTGTACCCATCATCATCGAGTGTCTTTGAGGAGATGAGACTTCTTGCCATCCTTGGTATATGTCGCACATTGTCCAACAGTGCGAACCATGCCATCATGTGTCCCGATCCGAATGATCCAATGCCCACGATCTCACATGGGCTGTCATCTCCCATGCGAACGACATCTCCACTCGCACACGCTTATAAGAACTAAACCATTCTCTGTTAATGCAGATATGAAACGAACATGCCGAATCGAGTAACCATTCATCATGACCAGCAACACAACCAGCAAATACGACAAGGCAATCTCCAGAATCAATACTATCAGCACCGGAGACAACAGAGGCATTACCTTCAGATTTATTTTTCTGTTGGTGTGCAGCACTCCTCTTCTCCTTATTCTTTAACTTATAGCAATCCTCGATGAAGTGGTTCGTTTTCTTGCAGTACTTGCAGAACTTCTTATCCCTGGACTTTGAACGTCCTTTACCATGCTGGCTCTTGTCGCGATTGTTGTTATCATAGGACTTTTGTTCAGATCTGCCCCTGACCTGCAACGCCTCGCCCTTGGAGGACGACGGCTCACCCTGCACCATACCTTTCATCTTCTCCTTACTCTGGAGCGCCTCATAAACTTCCGCTAGGGTTAGTTCATCACGGCTTAACAATATGGTGTCACGGAAATTTGAATGTGAACTAGGCAGTGAGCATAGTAACAGAAGACCTAAATCCTCATCATCAAATTTTACCTCCATGGATAACAGATCGGCCACGATCTCCTTAAAGACCGATATGTGGTTCAACACCGATCCTCCCTCCTGCAACTTGTGCGAGAACAACTTTATCTTCATGTGCATCTTACTGGTGAGATCTTTCGACATGCATTTCGATTCCAGTTTCACCCAAAGTTCTGCAGCAGTTTTCACCTGCAGCACTTCTTGCAAAATATCATTAGAAAGATGAAGTTGAATGAGCGAAAGAGCCTTACGATCTTTACGTTTCTCCTCAGGAGTCCATTGATCCTTCTCCTTCTTCCCGAAGCAATCTAGGGCATCATCCAGATCCTGTGATTGGGCGAGAATCGCCCTCATCTTCACTTGCCACAGCGAGAATCTCGTCTTGTAGTCGAGTAGCGGTAGATCAAACTTCACCGACGCCATCGCAATGCCCGATCTGAAGAACCAAGGCTCTGATACCACTTGTTACACGCGACGGCTGCGGAATGACGAAGTAAACAAGATCAATCATAGAGAGACACGAGATTTAACGTGGAAAACCCTCTCAATGCGAGAAGGAAAAAACCACGGGCGCCAGCCAGCAACAATCTTCACTATATCGAGGTGAGGTTACAATGCCGGGGATTTACAACTCTAATCTCATATCCCAAACGGCGGCTTACAGGAGATATATATAACAGGGAAACCCTAATTCGACTAGAATCCATACCGCGGGGCTTCCCCGCACTCCCAGCGTCCCTGGGTGCACGGGCCTTGCATAATGGGCCGCTTCAGGACTCCGCTCCGGCCCTAAGCCTCCGGCGACGGGCTTCCGCTACGCTCCGTCCAGAAGCTGGCCTAATGTATAGAATTTGGATCACAAATCAACACCTTTTGTCATGCAAAGGAGTTAGCTTGGTGTAGTGGTATGCCTATTTATGTGATTTATGGGTTGATTGGGCGGAGATTCGCTTGAGCTGTTCGGAGATAGGTAGTGATTGGATTACTTACAATGTGGTACCGTTGCGATTTTAGTCATGTGGAATAGTTTAAGGGGATACTATTGGAGTATGAGATAAATATTGCCCGCTAATAGCGCAGTAAATGCTGGTTTGAGCTTTGAAAGAACAACATGAATGTGGAATTAGTACATGCTTAGTTTCTCTGGTGGTGAAAGAACATGAATGTGAAATCAGTACATGCTTTGTTTCTCTGGTGGTGAAAGAAGAACATGAATGTGAAATTAGTACATGCTTAGTTTCTCTGGTGGTGAAATGTGGGGCTTACTAGCAACGAACTGATCTATGAGGGTTTTGGGATTTTGAGGGTAGAGAGGTAACTATTTAACTAGAACATCCAAGTTATGTTCCCATGATAGTGTACATGAGAACCATTTCTTCTGTATGGTAAATGCATATCTTGAAGTACAAAGCAGAATCGATCTCCTAATGAACCGGTGCCTCTTTTGTATTTAGTGAAGTATATATATTGTTGGGGTCCTTTCTCGTTGAGCCTTACAAGAAAAGCTGCTGGTTTTGAAACCTTAGACGGATATTTTCATTTGCTCCATGCATCTAACGATCTTTGTGGTGTATGTTTACATCTTATATTTAAAGAAGGAACTCTTTTGCTTGAGATTCTTGTGATAAACTTTGTTTCATCTTAGTACTTAGTAAATAGGCAGGCTTGTTATGAACTTATGAAATGTTGAATATGTGAATCACTGAGTTGATTTCTTCATTCACAATCTTATTCTAAATCCCCAAGTTGAAATTTGAAAACAATGCATGCCATATGTACAATTAAGATCACCAATATGACATCTAAGGCTTGTTTGGTCATTTAGTGTACCCTAATCTTTAGCTTCCTATTGCATCCAACTAAGTTTAAGCTTATGTCAAACGCAAAGCTTATTTTGCAGAATGAATGAGACGCCTCTGCTATCTTTTACAGATACGCCAGAGCTTCTTATGAGCATAATCTGCTTGTATATGAGACTAGAATTGGTGTTTTTTTTATGTGTTGCAGTGCAAAAAAAGGGTATATACGTATATCGTGTAGGTGAGGGTTATTTGTGTTCTCCATATAATTTGGTTTGAAAGAGGTAGACTAAATAAATCATTACTCTGTAAAATATTGGGATGACATATTTTGTCTGCTTGGTTATTATTTATTCATAGATTTTGTTAACTAAAAAATTTGATCAAAAGGTTTGGCCATGTATGTTATCAGCTTGTAGATAAATGGATTCTATGACCACGGTCAATCCAAACGAACATTATCCATTGGTTTTGAAAGAGAAATAAGAATAGAAGTGAGAAGCATATTTGTAAGGTCATGTATATTTGAGACTATTAATATGGTGTTTGGACTATTTATATTGTAATTTGTGCAAGTTTCTAACTTAATCCTTAAATTTAAGACTTATCATATTATTTAGTGCCTGTATACTGAATTACGGTGCAAATTTTACAATTATTTACCGAATTGGCAAATGGTTTTACCGAATTGCATATGAATATTTTGGTGTGGCATACCCTTCCTGGGTCCGCCACTGCTAGCTAGGATCCATTTCACAGATAAGTTGAAGCTCTGTGCATGTTTGCTTAGTTAACGACGCTCGATGATGCTGAGGAGATGGCATCTACGGCTGCGCGCTTATTACAGCTAATTCAATTCCTTCGATGCTGCATCCATCGATCACGCCAAATCTCCCTCCCGATCCATCACATGCGCGCGGCTACCTATCTAGCTGTCTGTCTGTATAATCTTTCTGAACAAACCAAAAAAAATATCTGAAACTAGCTAGCCAGCTGCCGCAACAATCACTAGTAATCTCTAGCAAGAGTGAGGAATCAAAGTATATAGGCATCCACGCACACGTACATGGATCGAGTTCATTGCTGCTACTTCTACATGCACTTGCTATATTTCCTCTTCAACTTGGAACATGCTGCATGACATGGGATTCTTCTTCTCTTGCACAAACTAAAGTTAATTACTTGCAGTCAGAAGCATATATCCATACCAGCGTAAGTTTTATGGAGATGGAGCGCGACCAAGCAAGGCAAATGCAACTAGCACACGCAGTCTACAGCTACAAGATGTGACAGATATATTGATCCATTTGCACAGTTAGTTTTGTTATTAGATTGCATGTCACTACTATCGATCGAAATCAAGTAGAGTAACAAAAGTAAATTAAAGCAAGCAAAGGAGGAATTCGAGAATTTGGATCAACAGGCACCACTCCACTCTATCTTAAGCTGTCTGTCTGTCTGTCTGTCTGTTTCTTTCCCATGGAATTTAATTGCGTTTGTTTGTAGCTTTCGGCCACCTAGCTCGCTCCTCCGTTTCTTTGCACAACAGTGTGTCCTTTATGTGTTGGTCGGGCTGGCACTTTTAATTTGTTCAGGAGGCAAGATCGATCGAGTTACGCGGCATGTCATGTGCAGTCTTGGTGGGCTCAATTTTCTTTACTAGTTTCTCTTATTGACTTGGCGTCTCGTCTGGTGAATCATTTGTTTATAAGTAAATTGTTCCAGATCATCCTGGCCCTGCCCTGCAATCCTGCGTAATGACGACGACGACGATGATGGTTCAGATATATGGATGGCCACTGCCACATTTGCTGTTGCCTGCACTATCGATCGGTTGACGGTTTGGATCGATGGAGGTTGGTGTTCCGTCTTCAATTGCGTACTCGCTCCTTTCTAGCAAGCTGCAGGTACTCCCAGAGAATTTTCTTTTCCTGAAAACAACAATGGGTTAATTCGAGACGAGAAGAAACGTCCGTACTGTGCATTGGAACTCCCCTGATCGATAATGGAGGACAAGGTTACGGTCGTTGCACACTGAATATATTTCTTTCTTTCTTTCTTTCTCGAGCCTGATATATGGAATGGTCAATGCGGCTAGTGGCATGGCACTGGCATATGTCTTCCTGATAACATGAATGCATGCATGTATTTTGCAGCTCAAACTTGCATGAGCAAGCACCGGAGATGCATGGAAGCTAGCTAGCTGCAGCAAACCTGAAACTGAAAGAAGGGAAGAAAGCAACAGCAGCATATGCATTCAGCGGCTACAATCACTAAGAAAATCAAAGGAAGGGGAGGTCAATTTAAGTGGTCCCTAATTAGTAAAGGGAAGAAGCAAGGGCCATGGGAGCAGAGCGAGCAGTTGGATAAAGTTAATTAGCGGTAGACACGTACGTACGTACGGCTCTTTAGCCCCCAATTAATGATCGATATTATTATATATATACTCCATCCGTGTCATACTAACTCCTATCCTCTCGATCGCATGCTATATATGCACCACTCAACTCTGGTCTCTAATCTAGCTAGTTTTAATTTCCATCCCTTCGTCTTTATAGGGGGGGCGTGGTTTGACTCAAATACAAAGCTAAACTCAGCACTGATATGTCACTAACTCATATATTGTTGATCTAGCTAGTTGTTAGTCAAATATTAATTACAAAGTTGGAATCTTAAAATACATGGGCGCCGCGGCGCGTCTTGTAAGCAATAATGGATATCCATGCATGCATGCTAGCTTGCTTGCTTGCTTCTCGTCCCGTCCGCAGAGTTGAAGCTGCAGTACAACAAAGCTAGGCAAATGTCGGCCGGTCTCCTTAATTTGTGGAGCAGCAGCGCAGCATTACCATATACTAGTAGTGTGCCCGTGCTAACGCTACGGTAAAATACAAAACAAGATAAAATTTGTAAAAAATAAAACGAACAATCAGATTCATTAAGATTCACGTCTCATATATTGTATAACCAAATATTTTGTCACATAATGAATGTCACATAACGACTGATCATTTGAGGAGGCGACAACATCATTGGACTCACCCACCGACGACTTTCTCCATCCCCACATTGTTTAAACTTAAGGCTACAAAGAAAACAAACATTTTTGTCACATAAAGAAATATGAAATGTAGTGGGTTCAGTTCAGCCGTCGGATCGATTTATACGGTGCAGATCGAGCCAGCGAAGGAACTGCGGACGGCTATTTTCACAGGAGACCCTTTATTACACAGTATTAGCAAATATACCCCACCCTAGCCTGCCCGTTCGCGATAGAATTCTTAGCGATCTTTCCAGCTTTTCGGCGATATCTCGAAACTATCGGCCAGACTACTTGATCTATCTCTTGTTTCGCAATCTACTACTTGAGCCTTGAAGTGCAATCATATGTGCAGTTTCCAATCTTTCAAGCTAAAATCATAAGCTAAATCATTGGAACTGCACAATTCAAGCAGCTGGCCGGTTTTAAATACCTAAACCTGTAGTTGTGCCACCGCCTACAGCCTTGCTAGTGCTGCCTACACCCCCTCCCTTGATGGCACTGCCGCCTCCGCCTTCATTCCTGCCGCAGCATGTCCCTTGATCCCTTTCTTACACTATTTATATTGATGTTCTTCGTCATTCATCACCGTTTTAAATAATATAACCAAAAGTCATCTACATTAGTCTAAAAGAACAGCCATTAGCTAGAAAACTCCTCTGGCTCACTCAAAAAGAAAAAAAAGAAAAAAAAAGCAGCAGCTTGGACACGCCAGTGAAGATCAGCTACATCCGGTCAGCATGTGATGATGTGAAGATCAGCTGATAATTCAGTTGAGATATGTCTTACCTACTTGCAACTCCCTGGCCAACAATACACTGTCTGACGCTGCATGCAGGGCCCACAGTATTGTATATGTATGACATATTTGTCTATCTTGTTCTTGCTAGGCATACTGACGTTCAATTTCTTTATACATCAAAATGGAGATCGAGTCTTCCTTGGATGTTTCTTGGAAGAAAGTAAACCCCTTAATTTAATAGCTCCTGGTAGCAGTAGCTTAATTAGTTTGCTGATCACATGCATGACCAAACTAAAAAATTTGCATCTCTCTTGATCCCTTCCTCCACCATGGGGGCACTTCTCCCTCTTCTCTCTCTACTCTGCCTCTTGTTCCTCCAAGGTACTAACATCTCAAATAGCAAAGCAAATCACCGAGCATGCGTTAATTTACAGAGAAATATCATGTAGTCAGTCTCGGTTCATCCGCACCGATCACATGGATTTCTTGCTAAACAGATTAGCTTGTGTCATTGATCATAAGTTTTGCCTAAAATTATGTTCTTGCATCTTAATTTACTCTTGATTAATGTTCGAGCTGTTTCCAATTAAGCTAGTGCTAATCGGTGCCGATGAATTATAATTGCGGGAGCTCGGCTGCGGCGTTCACCATAACCAACAATCTGCGGCTACGGTGTGGCTGGCCATCCTCTCCAACGTCGGCGTCGCCACCGTCCACCACCGGCCGCACTCTCCCGGGCCAGTCCTCGCCGTCTCCATCGCCGCGCTGGTCGGCGCATCTGGGGCGCCGCGCTCTGCGGGATGGATCCGTCCGGCGGCTTCACTGCGCCATCGGCGGCTGCGGCTCGGGCGCCGTCGAGTGCTCTGGCCGTGGCGCAGCCACCGCCACTCGGCCGAGTTCACTCGCCGGCGGCACCAGCGGCGATGACTTCTCGACGTCGGCCTCGTCGATGGCTACAACGTGCGCGCTGGTCGCGGTCGCGCGCCAGCCGGCGCCACCCGCGCCCGCGCGCGAACGGGGCTGCGGTGGCGAGCTGCGTGGCGGACTTGAACAAGTCGTGCCTGCGGAGCTGCAGGTCGTGTGGGCGGGCGTCCAGCGTCGGGTGGTGGCGTGCAAGAGCGCATGCGAGGCTTTGAGCGACTTCGATCTGCTGCGGCAGCGCGCAGACGGCGCCGTCGGCGTGCCCGCCCACGGCGTACTCGCGATTCTTCAAGGCGCGTGCCGCGCGCCTCTGACTCTGCGTCTGACAGCGCAACCTTTTGGAAAGAATTTGTGAAACCTTTTGGGCGCGGGGTGGGGTTCTGGGTTCAATGATGTGCATGATCCGGATGATTTTGGCCTTAGGATCTTCAATGAGTAAGAGAAGAAGGCTTGAGGAGAGATTCAGGCCATTCATTTGTATGAAGTTGGATTACTTTAGTACACAAACCTGGGTGGACTTAGATTAGACATGACTGTGGGGGTGGTTGAGGGGGTGGATTTAGTAAAGAAAATTTTGGTGTATTATAGAGGGGTAGAGATAGTATTTGTTGCAAGGAAACGATGAAGGGTACCGTCCTCCATGTTTAGTGCAATTACCCCCTGGCACATGCCTGAAAAACGAGTATGCATTAATCAACAGAGCCATAACCATGTAGTGCAACAAGCATTTTATGACTCGATAGAAGCGTGACGGTAAAAAATGTCAATGAGGTGAAGAACTACCGTATAAGGCAATGTGTCAAAGTCATACAAGCTTGAGTCCAAAAAAAACCTTAGCAGCACTTAAAAAAAGATAACGTATTAACAATTTGTGTGTAAGCCGCCTGTATAAAATATCTAGAACAACTGAACAGGTCCAACAGTTAAAAACCAAGGAAAGGAAAAAAAAGATCAAATTAATATCCTTGACAAGTCTTAACGGTAAGCAAAACAACAATGACGCTAACGGCAGCAACTGAGGACGGCAAACATCGATGCAGAGTTTTCCTTTACTATGTCTAGATCAGATTGCAATCACATCTGAAAGGCAAAGCTACACTGTGTAATGAGCGATACATCACAATGCAAGGCCCCTTTTTACAAAAACTTGTCCTGCATAGTACCAGAACGAAACAAACAAATACATACCCTCCTTGTCCATGAGAAGGTCCAATGCAAAATATTCAACAAAAAACTGAGTATTGTGCTTCATCGCTTGACCATAAAGTGTGTGTAGCATAGCATGCCCTGTTCTATCAGCAGCACATGCACATCGATAGGCCTGACCACCTGAAGATTACATAGACACAAAAAAGGAAGAATAAGAAAAGATGTGACAGTTGCATGTTTGTAGCCTCAAACTAATGTTAGAAGACAATATACCTTTTCCGTAATCTAAGCTTTGGCCTCCAAAAGCGCGTTGATAAATTTTCCATCTTGATTCGGAAAATGGTAATCCGTAGTTCTCAAGCTCTATAGCAGCTTTTGGTGCTTCTCTGCACATATACTGAATAGAATCTTGGTCCCCTGGAGATGAATAGAATACCATGTCAAAGGAATCAAAGAAAAGGATGCAAGTTCCTAAATTAACATCATGCATTTCTTAAAAAAAATGCCTTTCCATGTAAACTTACCAAGCCAATCACTTCCTTTGACCGTATTCATACATATGCCACCTCCAGTCATCTTCAGTCATGTTTCCAAGAGCAGCGTTTATACCTCCCTGCATCCATCCGTGTTAATTATGTGCAACTAAAACTCGTAGAACATTCTCCCGCAATGCACAGCAGAGCATACAAATGATGTACAGCAAAGGCCTATTTAGAAAAGGATGGTAATCTTATACCTCTCCTACAAGACTAATAAAATTTTCTCCACATGCCCACTGAGTTCTATATTTTAATCTCTTGGAGTGAGAACAGTGGACTCAAACATAGGTATAGACCAGTTTAACTAATCATATATCAACAATTCGAATAGACAAAAAAAACTAAAAGACAAACTACAAGCAAGGCAATATAAGAAAACAACAAAAAATTACAGATAATCATCGAGTATGACAAAGATCACGTGGCATCGGTCCCAAACGATGCTGATGATACTCGAGCAAATATCAAAAGCCATCCCAACTCCCAAATTCTACTACAATATTAGTAAATTTTGGACAGTATTCGTACCTCATGTCTTATTTGGAGGCTGAGTAAACAAAAAACATGGCATTCCCAATTGAATACATTTCCAAACTAAAGAATAGCAAGTTCAAAGTGGTACAATTGTACGCACTTCAAGTCTCGAACTCAGTTCATATTTTAAATAACTGGTCACGAGAATATATCATAAAATCTATCAAAGTTCGAAACCACCAGGCATGCAGGGGCCACCTCTGAATGGACTACTAATTCTGAAACCCCTAAATCAGACTTCCTCATCTGGGAAGTTCTGAATTGCAAGTAGCACAAATACTGATGCAAATTATAGGTATAGGTTAATGTTGAGCTACTTTCCACTCTTTTGCGCATACCACATTACCACAACAACATTAAAAAATATAGTATTTCACAGTACGAATGGAACTTCTGGTGAAATAGGTAGTGGATAATTTATATTGCTACGTATCTTGGTAAAATATATTCCAACATAATTAACGAAATGTGTCTGGTATCTAGAAAGTAAAATGACCTTTTCAGAAAAAAACTGAACTCATCCGGCGTGAACCCCTCCTCAACATTTCATCAAACACCTTGCGCGCATCCTCCATCCTCCTCGCTTTACAAAGCCCATTCACCACCGAGTTGAAGGTCACGAGTTCGGCCTCACGCCTCCCTCCGCATCACACCGAAGAGCCTCTCGCGCCGTCCACATCCCGGACCTGCGAACGCCGCGGCGAGTGTGTTATGCGTGACGGCGTTAGGCGCGCAGCCGAGCCGCGCATGTCGCCCACGACGTCGAGCGCCTCCTCCGGCGGCCTCGGCGCGCAGCGCGCGACGAGATGTTGTAGGTGTACACATTGGCGCCACGCCGTCGCGAGCATGGAGGCGCGCGCGCGGCGGAGGCGAGGCGTCCGAGCGCGAGGAGGCGGCGTTGTAGGCCGGCACGGAAGGCGTACCGGTGGAATGGCGAATCACGAGGCCGCGCGGCGAGGAGGCGCGGAGAGGGAGGCATAGGCCTTGATGAGTGCGTCGAAGGCGCGCGCGGTGAGAGGAGGAGGCGGAGGCGGAGAGGAGGGAGAGGAGGAGGGGCAGCGGGGAAGGTAGCGGCGGCGGGAGGCCGCAGTAGCGAGCGGGAGGTGGCGCCGGCAGAGTGGAAGCGAGCGGAGGCGGCGCGGGATGGGTTGAGGAGAGCCGCGAGGTGGGCATGGTGGAGGGTGGTGGATGCTGGAAAGGGTACCGGCGAGGAGGACGCCACGGGAAGCGAGCCACAGGAGGCGGGCCCACCGGCCGTGCGGTGGGGCTGAGGCGTCCGTGGCATGGGCGGCGGCGATGGCGAGGAAGACGCCGGAGAGGTGCCGCGAGGAGGACGATGGGGCTGGTCGGGAGGAGATGAAGGCGAGGAGGAGAGGGGAGAGGAGCGCGGAGGCGACGCGTAGGGCCTCGACCAGCGGTGCGCGGCGATGTGCAGGATGGTGAGGCGCGCGAGAGTACAGCGGCGAGTGGAGCGCGTCCGAGGCGGCGGGCGAAGGTTCTTGGCGAGGTGGGCTTGGAGTTGGAGGAGACTGGGAGGGCAGGCGGCGCGTCGTCGAGGAGGAGCGGCGCGGGGGAGGAGGGGGGAGGCGCGGGGGAGGCGGAGGGAGGGGAGGCGCGGGGGAGGAGGGGGAGGCGCGGAGGGCGCGGAGGAGGCGCGGGGGAGGCGGAACAGTGTTGAATCGCGGGCGGGCGTTGAAGCCTCGCGTTGAAGCCTACGTTCCATCCAGGCCGCACGATTGGATTGAAGCCAGGGAGAGTTTTTTTTAGCCTTTGATTTTAATGAAGATAATTTGCTGGGTGCATTTTTGTGGGTGCACGAAGGTTGGTGCTCTCAGCGGGGGACGTATTCTTGGGTGGACTAAGTGTAATTTCAATTGGTCAATTATAGTAGAGATAATCGATCTTTTCTCCACCATTCCGAGTCACTAATAACACCGGCTACACTTACAGGTAAGGTTAAAATCAGGATGCGTACGTATTAATGAATGTACCTACTACTGTATTGTGCACGGCCTGATTCTTAATGGAAATGACCTTCTTCTTGTCAAAAGCATGCATGAACTCTGCACGCATGCTGTCCACATCCAAGCCCAACAGACAGACCAGACCACATTAGCAAAGCATGCATCAAGAAAAACTAAGCAAAGCATGAGCTAGAAAATTTCGACATCTTTCTAGAAGCTACTACACTTTCTCCACCACCTTTTTTTCATGTAGTGTTGCTTTTGATATGATTGCTGTGAAGTGAGATATTGATTGAGAACAGTTTTGGAGCATTATTGGTTTGTTGACATTGCAGCAGCAATCGCCAATGGCTGGAGCCACGCCTGGAAAAGGCGTTCCTTGGCTTTTGGATGAAAATAAATAGTAATGATCGAAAGAAGTGATTTTTAAAATAAGAGGTGAGCGGTGAAAAAAGTGATAAAGAGATACGTACGTATGACGGGAGCAAGAGGGGTGGGATATGTGATGCACCCATGACCTCCTATTTTATCCCTAGAGTGAGACGATGGTGAAAAAGTAGAGAAACTAAATGTTTATATTAATTTTTTATTTTTCTAAACAAAAGCCAGTAGCAGAGAAGCCCATAAGAACAGATGCTCCTGTCTGTCCTGGCCCTATACTCTACTATAGTACTATATTGTTTGGTAATTTGTCGTGCAATTTTGGTGGTGGTGAGTCCCCATACATAACCAATCTCTTGTGTGTTCTTACATAAATAGGCCAAAATTCCTAGGAGGAGGAGAGATAGAATCCCTTTCATCAAAAGAGGTTGAAAGACCAGCCTAGTCAATCAGGACAAGTACCTTCTAAGACGACGAGTAGTGGAGTACATCGCGATTGCTAGGTTAACTACACTCACTTTAGGTGAAACTGGGCTATTCTACTAGTTTAACAATTGGGCCTAAATATGGCTCATCTAATTGTACATACCAGCCCGGTATGGCCCACCTATGTGTGTCCATTGTCCAACAATGCACTTTACCTTAATGGGCCGTGCAATTGCATGCTTCAGACACTTTTCCCTTTTACTTCCTGTTTCATTTCTCCAAAAAAAAATAATCCCCCTCTCTGTGAGAGAGAGAGAGAGACGGTAGCAATCTTGATGCTGAAATACATGCTACTACACCGTTTTAATCCTACCGCTGAATATCCATGCAGCAATTTCAGAAGCCCACATGCAGGCCAAGTCTAGAATAACGCAGATCATATCGAACCTTTATTAATTAATTATTCAGTTATTGCAAAGCAAGAGAGCACCCTGCAAAGATACTAGTTATTGACGACATGGATGCATCCAATTCCAAGCGCCACTAATTAAGCAGCTGCAGTAGTAGATTCACAGCATCTATCTTATTCTTGGGTGAGCGGTGGTTCGGTCGGGAGGCGGCGGATGACGAGCATTAGTATTAACAGTGTAAGAATCGGCAGCAGGCAGCTGCTGCGGCGGTGGTGGTGGTGGGAACGGCCGGCTCCGTCGGGAGGGGAGGGAACGGTAACTTGGTCACGGGCCGTCGCCGCCGCCATGGAGAAGCACACGCAGCAGCACATCATCATCAGCAACACCACCATTGCCGTCGTGACCAACTGACGAGAGCTTACCATCGACTCGACCGATCGGTGATGATCTCAGTCGACATCGATATAAGTACCCTAGAGTATATATCTCACTTTAGAGTATCTAATAATCATTAAAAGGATAAAAGTATAGCAATTCCGAAAGTGAAATAGTCTGCGGTGATAGAACCTGACAAGGCAAAAGAAATACAACTGAGCAAGATAACTGGATTGAATCAGATGCCAAAAAGGGTGGTTCTGCCTAATTCTCACTTTTTCTACTTTTGATGGACCAAGCGACTCTTATGGAATCTTACACTGACCCCTTTCTTTACCGGTCACCAAGGCTTTGACCCTGGCGCACGATCTCATTTAAACTGTATATGAGAAGTGGAAGTACATACTTTTAGAAGTGTGTATATATATGAAAATAATTCTATACTCCTAGAAGTACGTATTTCTGCTTCTAATCATTTCGTGTATACTATGATAATGGTTATAAGATGTAACACCCCGACCCTCCACAGGGTCCAGGATGCTACCACCATACCCTTACCAATTCAATAGTGTTGCTAATTCAACTTTTAGCAGCACCTCCTCTGTTATTTTTATATCATTACCCACAGATAACAAAGCACAAATAACAGTAGGATAATTGCAAACACCACTAACTTCATATTTCACAAGTTATAACCCAAACAGCAACGGTGGGCTCCACAACCATGGAGACCCGCCATCCTGGCTCGTTAGCAAGCTAAACCAAACAGCGAGCCACAAGTCTTAGCATTATAACAAACATAAAGACTCCGTATACGGCTAAACCGTTATTCCATCTGTGCAGTGCCAAAAGTGCTATCCCATTCCATGCATGTCGTCATTCTTCACCTAAAAACAACGGCAAAGCAAGGGTGAGTCCGAAGACTCAGCAAGCACACGATAAAACAGCAACATCACTTTAGACATTTCAATCAACTTCATGAACTGTAAGCTGTAATTCCACTCTATGACTGTAAACTGTAAGCTAAGTCTGTAACTGTATATTGTAAATCAAGTCTATGTCTGTAAACTGTATTTCAACCCTATGTCTGTAAACTGTAAAGCGCAACTGTAACTGTAAACTGTAAACCAATCCTATGTCTGTAAACTGTAATTCAATTCTATATCTGTAAACTGTGAATCAATGCTGTGTCTCATAAATGCTGTAAATCGATCTTTATGCTTGTAACTATAAATCAAATCTATATCGTAAGTCAGAATCAACTCTGTGATTTAATCAGTAAATCACAATCAGAATATAGCGTATCACTTTACATCCTTTGTAATGCAATGCCATATCGTGCAATGCATCTGTATGCAACTGTATGCTCTGTAACTGTAGCTTATACCGGTATAGCGGAGTGTCCACCCGTCGATGGACCACTCGCCTCGTCCTCTTTCATACGAGGTCACAATCTCCACTCCCGTGGAGTGCCTACCTCTGTAGGTCTTATTCAAGAGCGCTCGGACTAGTCGTAAGACTTTCTCACCGACTGCTCTTATGCAATTGCATGATGCAATATGCTCCAAATGTGAATGTCTAATCATAAATGTTACTCATCAAACTATGATTAGCACATAATCACATACATCACCTCATAAATCTTGTGAACCATGGTATGGAATCATGAATAACATTCATCACAATTTCTTGTCTACCATGCACTTGCTGTTAACTTTGGCGGACGGTGCGTGGGCGGCACAGCACTTCGAACCGCCACACGAACAAGCATTAATTATTTCAATTCATCACTCATGCAATACATACGAGTACATAACATCGCACTTACATGTCAACTTAGCACAACCAAACTCTATCATCGGACATCTCCTGTTGTCCGATGTTTAGCGATATAGTCAATTAAACTCGTATATAGCATTTTACATATTCATTCTCTTTCCTCTATCGCCACGGATCGACGGATCACGGTGGCAACCTCGATTTCTCCGCCTGTAACCATATTAATAAATAATATTCTCACGGCTACAGAACCAATTCTAATAATCCACAAATTCACTTATACTGTTTCGATAAATAAATGGGAGAGGGTTTTGAATCTGTTACCCCAAGCCCGACAGTGAATCAGTGCACGGATTTGTTGTTCCTCAGGCTGGTTCTGCGAATCCGACGCCAAATCAAATTTCCCCTTTTCTTTTTTTCTTTTCTTTTCTTCTCTTCCTTCTCTCTCTCTCTCTCCTTTTCTTTTCTTTCTTTTCCTCTCTTCCAGTCAGTAGGACTCTGGCTTTTCTTCTTCTTCAGGCCCCTCCTCCTCTCTCTCTCTCTCGTGGCTCCCTCCTCCCTCCTCTTTTTCTCCCACGATCGGCGCCTCTTCTCCTCTCTCCCACGCCGGCGGCCGGCTCCTCCTCGCGGCGGCGGCTTCCCCTCTGCTCCCGGCGGGCCTCCACTCCGTGGGCGGCGACGGCGAGCGGGAGGCGGCGCGAGCGGCGGCGCGCGCGGCGAACGGGGCAGCGCGCGCGATCGAGGAAGCAAGGCGAGCGACGGCGGCGAGGCGGCGATAGCGGCGCGGCGGCGGCGCACCGGCGAGAGACGGCGCGCGAAGCGGGCGGGACGCAGCGCGCAGCAGCGGCGGCGCGCGCGCGCGGCGGCAGCGCGGGTGGCGGCGACGCAAGCCGGGGGCGGCGGCGGCGGCTACGGGCGCCGATGGCGGCGGCGCGGCGGGCTAGCGGCGGCGACCGCGATCGCGAGGAGCACTAGCTGCGGTGAGCACGGGGATGGCAGCAACTTCGAAGGCACGGAAGAGGAAGAAAAATCGGTTTAGCCTCTCCTCTGTCTCTCTCTCTCATATCGTGGCATAAAATGGGTGGGCTGGGCTTCTACGGCCCGGTGTTACATTCTACCCCCTTAACAGATTCGACCCGAATTCTGCGATTCGATAATCTGTACAAACAAACAACTAAGTCAACCATAAATTAAGCGTAGCAGCGTGCACGTGAGAACAACTCTGGGTACTTCTCGCATGCGAGACTCCAATTCCACGTCGCTTCTCGCTCGATGCGATGCGACCATAGGACTTTCACATACTTTAACGTTACGTGCCTCAACACTCTCTCCGATTCCTCCGAATCCGGCGGGACGGGACTCGAATGTGAGGTCTTGCTTAAGGGCAATGGTTCTAGAACAATCTCATGTTCGGATCCCTTAAGTACTTTCTCAACATAGAAACATGAAACACATTATGAACTCCTCGCATTGACTCGGGAAGACCCAAGCGATATGCCGACTTTCCAATTCGTGCACGAATCGAAACGCCCAATATACTGTGGGCTAAGCTTCCCTTTGATCCCAAATCTCACAATTCCTTTAGTGGGAGACACTCTCAAAAGTACATGATCCCCCACCTCGAACTCTAAGTCTCGCCTTCTAACATCCGCATAGCTTTTCTGCCTACTCTGGGCAGCTATCAGATTCTGTCTAATTTCCGCCACTCGTTCCACTGTCTGTTGGACCCAATCCGGTCCTAGAACTGCCTTTTCACCTACGGCATCCCAACAGAGTGGCGATCTACATTTCCGCCCATACAGAACTTCAAATGGCGCGGCCCGAACACTGGAGTGGTAACTGTTGTTGTAGGCAAACTCCGCGAGTGCCAAGTGATCCTCCCAGCTACCCTTCCACGACAGAACACAGGACCTCAACATGTCCTCTAGTGTTTGAATGGTGCGTTCGGATTGCCCATCATGCGTGGGTGGAAAGCGATACTAAACGAAGTTTTGTGCCCAAAGCGCTTTGCAAGCTCTCCCAAAACTTGGAGACAAACTTAGCATCTCTGTCAAAACTATCGTCTTGGGCACACCATGTAATCTCACTATCTCACGCACATAGACAGGTGCTAAATCACTTGCCGAATTAAATCGTGCGAATAGGGATAAAGTCTTGTGGACTTCTTGAATCGGTCCACCACTACCCAAATCGCATCCTTACCCGTTGGCTCGAGGCAAGCCGATTACAAAGTCCATGGTAACATCATCCCATGACCACCGTGGGACATCTAAAGGCGCATTAATCCAACAGGGCGCTTATGCTTAGCCTTCACTTGTCGGCAAATCCACAAGATGCCACATCATGCGACATCCACTTTCATTCTCTTCCACCAAAAACTCTTTTTCAAATCTCGATACATCTTGTTCTCGCCGGGATGTACGTATGCAGAATGCGATGAGCCTCTCTCAAAATATCATCCTTGATCTGAGCCTTTTGTGGTACGCAAAGACGGCCCCTAAACCGTATTGCGCCCGACTCATCAAGGCTGAAATCCCCTGATTTTCCTTCATCGAGACGCTTCCTCACTTTTTGAAGCAGTCTATCGTTTTGTTGTGCTTCTTTCACCGTTCGAATTGCGATTCCAAAGAACAAGCTGTGTCTCTACATCTTTGTCCGGCATAACAATAGGAAATTCCCATCCGCTCAAAGTCAGCAACGAGACAACCTACAGTGGAGGGTGTCGTCTTGCGACTAAGGGCATCAGCAACCACATTTGCTTTACCTGGATGGTACTGGAGAGTAAGATCATAATCCTTTATCAGTTCCAACCACCTTCTTTGCCTCAAATTCAACTCTTTCTGAGTGAAGATGTACTTGAGGCTCTTGTGGTCAGTGAAAATATCACAGGATTCTCCATACAGATAATGCCTCCAAATCTTTAGAGCAAAAACCACTGCGGCCAGCTCTAAATCGTGAGTAGGGTAATTCTGCTCATGTTTCTTTAATTGTCGCGAGGCATACGCGATCACTTTGTTGTCTTGCATGAGCACACAACCCAAACCTACTCGCGATGCATCCGAGTAGACCGTGAAACACTTCCCTGGCTCAGGAAGAGTGAGAACAGGAGCGATCACCAATTTCTCTTTGAACATTGAAATCTGCGCTCACATTCACCAATCCATCGGAATTTCACGCCCTTCGCGTGAGTTGAGACATTGGCTTAGCAATAATGGAGAAATCCTTCACAAAGCGCCTGTAATAACCAGCTAAGCCGAAAACTTCTCACCTCCTTCACATTGGGCGGTCTCTTCCAGTCTACCATGTAGAAATCTTGGTGGATCTCTTGAAATGCCCTCTGGTTAATCACATGTCCTAGGAAGCCCACTTGAAATCCGAACTCACATTTCTTTAACTTGGCAAAGAATTGATTTTCCCTCGAGTTTCAAGCACAAGCCTCAAATGCTGCTCATGCTCTTCCTCTGTCTTGGAATAAATCAAGATATCATCAATGAACACAACTACAAAGTTATCCAAATACTTATGTAGCATGTTGTTCATTGTCTCCATAAAGATAGCAGCGCATTTGTTAGTCAAAGGACATAACTTTATACTCATAGTGCCCATACCTCGTGGAGAAAGCTGTCTTTTCAATATCTTGCTCCCGCACTCGAATCGATTATACCCAGTTGTAGATCAATTTTGGAAAACACCTTGGCTCCCTTCAATTGATCAAACAAGTCCTCGATGCGAGGCAACGGTATTTATTCTTGATGGTCACCCGATTAAAGCACGGTAATCTATACACATGCGCCAACTCCCATCCTTCTTCTCGATTAAATAGGACGGGGCTCCCAAGGTGATACACTCGACGGATCAACCCTTGGACAACAACCCATCCAATTGCTTCTTTAACTCTTCTTGGAGTGGTCGCGCTAAGCAGATGCGGGGACATAGAGATAGGTCGAGTGCCGGAACAAGTTCAATCCTAAACTCAACATCTCTTGCGGGTGGCATTCGGAAGTTCTTGAGAAATATGTCGGGTACTCACATACCACTGGAATATCCTCAATGCGCAAAGCGCACTCGGTTTTCCACAAGTGATAGAAGTAACCCAAACTTGAACATTAAATCGGCGGAGAACAGTGGCTAACACAAAAAGAGAACACGGAGGTACATTCCCTGAAAAACTATCTCCTCCTGAAGGAGCTTGCAAAGTGATTGTCCTCGAAACAGAAATCAACGCCGTAGCGATGTAACCAATCCATACCGAGGATAACATCAAAATTCTCTATCGGTATAACCATAAGGTTAGCCACAAAATCCTCGCCATCTATGGAGACCATGCATCGGGACAAACCATAGAACTAACAATAATACCCCTGCGAAATTGACTTTAACCGATGTGAAATCATTTGCATACTCAAATTTGCCTTCCTAACAAACTCACTGAAACAAAGGAATAAGTGGCACCGAGTCAAAAAGAACAAGAGCACTGTGTGAATCCACTAACAATGTACTGTCACCACGTCCGGTCGACTCGCGACTCGATGGCGAGCAATGTGTAGACTCAGCGCGCATCAGGGCGGCAAGAGCCCCAACACTCTGCTGTGATGACATCGAAAGGAGGCATGCAGCATCTCAAGAGAATGGCGGGGTAGGAGGCCGGCAATATCCGCGGCGGCGCCAAGAAGGAGGCTGCGTGTGTCGAGCATTGCCAACACAGGTGACCCGGGATGAGACATTCGATGGCGCAGATCTGGCTCCCACTTGATGATCTTTGGAGGATTACGTCGACGGACCTTCTCCATGTGGCCCATCCGCCACAAAGTCGACACTCCTGTCCGGTACACTCGTGCTCGGTGTTCACCGCCACACTTAAAGCAAATCATGCCCCGCCAGGGGCGGGGCGCAAAGCTGGTGGTGCGGGAGGCGGCGATGTCAATGGTTTAGACTTGGATGGTGTGAAGAACGTCGACTCCACTTGGACTTCTTAGGAGCGGGCCGCTGAGATGACCCACCTCTCTCACTGTAACTCCTCTTCTGGTCACCACGAGAAGCACTCTGACCACCAGAGGGTTGCGACCCTTTAGTGAGGTGCATCTCCAACTCCATCCCTCTGGCCTGCTCAACCACTGACCTAAAGTCACGTGGCGCGGAGCGCCCATAACATGCCGATACTCGAGGCGAGCCCTCGGCGGAACCTCTTGGCCTTCTCAAGGTCACTTTTTGCATCGACGGTGCGAAGCGGATCAAGTCATTGAACCGCGCCTCATACTCGCCATCTGTCATCTTTCCTTGCACAAGGGTCGACAAGGCAACCTCCATACTCTCCACAAAAGACTCAGGTAGTACTTCGCCTTAAAGCGCTCGACGAAGACCTCCTGTGGGTGGACCATCGGCAGGGTCTGGTGAAAGGACTCCTCCACGGATGTCGCTGACCTTTCAACCGAAAGGCCACAAAGCGAGCTCTCGGTGTGACGTCATCTCTAAAGCTTCAACTGTCTTCCCATATAGCGCAACGATGCGCAGCTTGAATCGGCGTGCGTCCCATCAAAGGTGTCAACCGCAATGCCATCCATTCGCGAAGGCCCATTCTTGGCTCGGCGCAATGGATCGGCGGCGGGAGCGGCAGTGCGACGCGGCGGCGCAGCGCTGCCGTCGTAACGCACGAACTTCCTCTACGAACTCCCGCAACAAGGTGAAGACCTTGCGATCCTCGACTCTGGTGCTCGCCAGACCCAACTTCCACGTCGGGAGCCTCTGTTGAACCTCTAGCGATGTCTCTGCCGGGACGCCACGACCACGGCCTCCACGGCCACGTCGCGCACCGCGACCACGACCTCTACCTCTCGGCATCTCTGCTCACAACAGAAGCAATCACACAATCATCCACTGTAACATCACAAATCAACATCACAATTAGGGAAAACGCATATGCAATGCAAATCCCACACCCAATCCTACTGTGCAACAAAGTGTGTCAAATTTCATTATTAGGCCTAAGTCAAATTTCTTTACCACGGACCTAACGCCCGCTCTGATACCAACTGTAACACCCCGACCCTCCACAGGGTCCAGGATGCTACCACCATACCCTTACCAATTCAATAGTGTTGCTAATTCAACTTTTAGCGGCACCTCCTCTGTTATTTTATATCATTACCCACGGATAACAAAGCACAAATAACAGTAGGATAATTGCAAACACCACTAACTTCATATTTCACAAGTTATAACCCAAACAGCAACGGTGGGCTCCACAACCATGGAGACCCGCCATCCTGGCTCGTTAGCAAGCTAAACCAAACAGCGAGCCACAAGTCTTAGCATTATAACAAACATAAAGACTCCGTATACGGCTAAACCGTTATTCCATCTCATGCGATTGCCAAAGTGCTATCCCATTCCATGCATGTCGTCATTCTTCACCTAAAAACAACGGCAAAGCAAGGGTGAGTCCGAAGACTCAGCAAGCACACGATAAAACAGCAACATCACTTTAGACATTTCAATCAACTTCATGAACTGTAAGCTGTAATTCCACTCTATGATCAGAAGCGTAAGCTAAGTGCATCAGAATATATTGTAAATCAAGTCTATGTCACAAAACCGTATTTCAACCCTATGTCATAGCTACTGTAGCGCATCAGAATCGTAAATCGTAAACCAATCCTATGTCATAAACTGTAATTCAATTCTATATCAGAATCTGTGAATCAATGCTGTATCATAAATCGTAAATCGATCTTTATGCTTTGTAACTATAAATCAAATCAGAATCGTAAGTCATAAATCAACTCTGTGTTATATGCTGTAAATCACAAGCAATCAGAATCAGTATCACTTTACTTCCTTTGTAATGCAATGCCATATCGTGCAATGCATCCGTATGCAATCGTATGCTCAGAATCGTAGCTTATATGGTATAGCGGAGTGTCCACCCGTCGATGGACCACTCGCCTCGTCCTCTTTCATACGAGGTCACAATCTCCACTCCCGTGGAGTGCCTACCTCTGTAGGTCTTATTCAAGAGCGCTCCGGACTAGTCGTAAGACTTTCTCACCGACCTAGCTCTTATGCAATTGCATGATGCAATATGCTCCAAATGTGAATGTCTAATCATAAATGTTACTCATCAAACTATGATTAGCACATAATCACATACATCACCTCATAAATACTGTGAACCATGGTATGGAATCATGAATAACATTCATCACAATTTACTGTCTACCATGCACTTGCCTGTTAACCTGGCGGACGGTGCGTGGACGGCACCAGACTCGAACCGCCACCTGAACAAGCATTAATTATTTCAATTCATCACTCATGCAATACATACGAGTACATAACATCGCACTTACATGTCAACTTAGCACAACCAAACTCTATCATCGGACATCTCCCTGTTGTCCCAATGTTTAGCGATATGGTCAATTAAACTCGTATATAGCATTTTACATATTCATTCTCTTTCCTCTATCGCCACGGATCGACGGATCACCGGTGGCAACCTCGATTTCTCCGCCTGTAACCATATTAATAAATAATATTCTCACAAGCTACCCAACCAATTCTAATAATCCACAAATTCACTTATGCTGTTTCGATAAATAAATGGGAGAGGGTTTTGAATGTTACCCCAAGCCCGACGATCAATCCGGTGCGGATCGTCGTTCCTCGGCTGGTTCGCGAATCCGACGCCAAATCAAATTTCCCTTTTCTTTTTTTTCTTTTCTTTTCTTCTCTTCCTCTCTCTCTCTCTCCTTTTCTTTTCTTTCTTTTCCTCTCTTCCAGTCGGCGGACTCACTGGCTTTTCTTCTTCTTGACCAGCCTCCTCCTCTCTCTCACTCGTGGCTCCTCCTTCCTCCTCTTTTCTCCCACGATCGGCGCCTCTTCTCCTCTCTCACGCCGACGGCCGGCTCCTCCTCGCGGCCGGCGCTTCCTCTCTGCTCCCAGCGGGCCTCCACTCCCGTGGGGCGACGACGGCGAGAGCGGGAGGCGGGCGCGGCGACGCGCGCGCGCGGCGAACGGGACGGCGGCGGCGTGGGAAGCAAGACGACGAATAAGCGGCAGGAGGCGGCGAGAAGCGGCGCGGCAGCGGCCAAGCGGAGACGACGACGCGCAAGCGGGCGGGAGGCGCGCGCCAGCGGCGGGCACGAGGCGCGCGCAGCGCAGCGGCGCCGAGGCTGGCGAGCGACGCAAGCTGGGGACGACGGCGACGGCTACCGGAGCCGATGGGCGGCGGCGCTGGCGGGCTAGCAGCGGCGACCGCAGTGCGCGAGGGGAGCACTAGCTGCAGGTGAGCACGGGGATGGCAGCAACTCGAAGGCACGGGAAGAGGAAGAAAAAATCCGGTTTAGCCTCTCCCTCTGTCTCTCTCTCTCATATACGTGGCATAAAATGGGCTGGGCTGGGCTTCTACGGCCCAGGTGTTACATTCTACCCCCCTTAACAGAATTCGACCCCGAATTCTGCGATTCGATAATCTGTACAAACAAACAACTAAGTCAACCATAAATTAACTGTAACGCGTACCCGTAGAGAACAACTCTGGGTACTTCTCGCGCATGCGAGACTCCAATTCCCACGTCGCTTCTCGCTCAGTCTGATGCGACCATAGGACTTTCACATACTTTAACGTTCTGTGCCTCAACACTCTCTCCGATTCCTCCAGAATCCGAACTGGACGGGACTCGAAGGTGAGGTCTTGCTTAAGGGGCAATGGTTCTAGAACAATCTCATGTTCGGATCCATAAGTACTTTCTCAACATAGAAACATGAAACACATTATGAACTCCTCGCATTGACTCGGGAAGACCCAAACGATATGCCGACTTTCCAATTCGTGCCTGAATCGGAAACGGCCCAATATACCGCGGGCTAAGCTTCCCTTTGATCCCAAATCTCACAATTCCTTTAGTGGAGACACTCTCAAAAGTACATGATCCCCCACCTCGAACTCTAAGTCTCGCCTTCTAACATCCGCATAGCTTTTCGCCTACTGCAGGCGCCTATCGATCTGTCTAATTTCCGCCACTCGTTCCATCATGCATTGGACCCAATCCGGTCCTAGAACGCCTTTTCACCTACGGCATCCCAGCAGAGTGGCGATCTACATTTCCGCCCATACTGAACTTCAAATGGCGCGCCCGAACACCGGAGTGGTAATCGTTGTTGTAGGCAAACTCATGAGTGCCAAGTGATCCTCCCACTACCCTTCCACGACGAACACGGGACCTCAACATGTCCTCTAGTGTTTGAATGGTGCGTTCGGATTGCCCATCTGTCTGTGGGTGGAAAGCGATACTAAACGAAGTTTTGTGCCCAAAGCGCTTTGCAAGCTCTCCCAAAACTTGGAGACAAACTTAGCATCTCTGTCCGAAACTATCGTCTTGGGCACACCATGTAATCTCACTATCTCACGCACATAGACAGGTGCTAAATCACTTGCCGAATTCGTCGTACGAATAGGGATAAAGTGCGCGGACTTACTGAATCGGTCCACCACTACCCAAATCGCATCCTTACCCCGTTGGCTACGAGGCAAGCCGATTACAAAGTCCATGGTAACATCATCCCATGACCACTGTGGGACATCTAAAGGCTGCATTAATCCAGCAGGACGCTTATGCTCAGCCTTCACTTGCTGGCAAATCCCACAAGATGCCACATACTGTGCGACATCCACTTTCATTCTCTTCCACCAAAAACTCTTTTTCAAATCTCGATACATCTTGTTCTCGCCAGGATGTACTGTGTACGGGGTACGATGAGCCTCTCTCAAAATATCATCCTTGATCTGAGCCTTTTGTGGTACGCAAAGACGGCCCCTAAACCGTATTGCGCCCGACTCATCAAGGCTGAAATCCCCTGATTTTCCTTCATCGAGACGCTTCCTCACTTTTTGAAGCAGTCTATCGTTTTGTTGTGCTTCTTTCACCCGTTCGAATTGCGATTCCAAGAATAACCGTGTCTCTACATCTTTGTCAGCGCATAACAATAGGAAATTCCCATCCGCTCAAAGTCGACAACGAGACAACCTACGATGGAGGGTGTCGTCTTGCGACTAAGGGCATCAGCAACCACATTTGCTTTACCTGGATGGTACTGGAGAGTAAGATCATAATCCTTTATCAGTTCCAACCACCTTCTTTGCCTCAAATTCAACTCTTTCTGAGTGAAGATGTACTTGAGGCTCTTGTGGTCAGTGAAAATATCACAGGATTCTCCATACAGATAATGCCTCCAAATCTTTAGAGCAAAAACCACTGCGGCCAGCTCTAAATCGTGAGTAGGGTAATTCTGCTCATGTTTCTTTAATTGTCGCGAGGCATACGCGATCACTTTGTTGTCTTGCATGAGCACACAACCCAAACCTACTCGCGATGCATCCGAGTAGACCGTGAAACGCTTCCCTGGCTCAGGAAGAGTGAGAACAGGAGCAGTCACCAATTTCTCTTTGAACATTGAAACTGCGCTCACATTCACTGATCCACGGAATTTCACGCCCTTTCGCGTGAGTTGAGACATTGGCTTAGCAATAATGGAGAAATCCTTCACAAAACGCCTGTAATAACCAGCTAAGCCGAGAAAACTTCTCACCTCCTTCACATTGGACGGTCTCTTCCAGTCTACCACTGTAGAAATCTTGGCTGGATCTACTGAAATGCCCTCCTGGTTAATCACATGTCCTAGGAAGCCCACTTCAGAAATCCAGAACTCACATTTCTTTAACTTGGCAAAGAATTGATTTTCCCTCAGAGTTTCAAGCACAAGCCTCAAATGCTGCTCATGCTCTTCCTCTGTCTTGGAATAAATCAAGATATCATCAATGAACACAACTACAAAGTTATCCAAATACTTATGTAGCATGTTGTTCATTGTCTCCATAAAGATAGCAGGCGCATTTGTTAGTCCAAAGGACATAACTTTATACTCATAGTGCCCATACCTCGTGGAGAAAGCTGTCTTTTCAATATCTTGCTCCCTTTTCGAATCGATTATACCCAGATTGTAGATCAATTTTGGAAAACACCTTGGCTCCCTTCAATTGATCAAACAAGTCCTCGATGCGAGGCAACGGGTATTTATTCTTGATGGTCACCCGATTAAGAGCACGGTAATCTATACACATGCGCCAACTCCCATCCTTCTTCTCAGTAAATAGGACGGGGGCTCCCCAAGGTGATACACTACGACGGATCAACCCCTTGGACAACAACCCATCCAATTGCTTCTTTAACTCTTCTTGGAGTGGTCGCGCTAAACGGTACGGGGACATAGAGATAGGTCGAGTGCCAGGAACAAGTTCAATCCTAAACTCAACATCTCTTGCGGGTGGCATTCCCGGAAGTTCTTCAGGAAATATGTCGGGGTACTCACATACCACTGGAATATCCTCAATGCGCAAAGGCGCACTCGGTTTTTCCACAAGTGATAGAAGTAACCCAAACTTGAACATTCGTCGGCCAGAGAACAGGCTGGCTAACACAAAAAGAGAACCTGGAGGTACATTCCCCTGAAAAACTATCTCCTCCCCTGAAGGAGCTTGCAAAGTGATTGTCCTCCAGAAACAGGAAATCACTGCCCGGTAGCGATGTAACCAATCCATACCGAGGATAACATCAAAATTCTCTATCGGTATAACCATAAGGTTAGCCACAAAATCCTCGCCATCTATGGAGACCATGCATCCGGGACAAACCATAGAACTAACAATAATACCCCCTGCAGAATTGACTTTAACCGACTGTGAAATCTGTTGCATACTCAAATTTGCCTTCCTAACAAACTCACTGGAAACAAAGGAATAAGTGGCACCGGAGTCAAAAAGAACAAGAGCACTGTGTGAATCCACTAACAATGTACCTGTCACCACGTCCGGTCGACTCGCAGACTCAGTGGCAGGCAATGTGTAGACTCCAGGCGGCACTGGGGCGGCAAGAGCCCCAACACTCTGCTGTGATGACATCGAAAGGAGGCCGCAGCATACCAAGAGAAGTAATCGGTAGGAGGCCGGCAATATCCGGCGGCGCGCCAAGAAGGAGGCTGGCGTGTCGGGCATTGCCAACACTGGTGACCCGGGATGAGACATTCGATGACGCAGATACCGGCTCCCACTTGATGATACTGGAGGGATTCTGTCGACAGACCTTCTCCATGTGGCCCATCCGGCCACAGTGTCGACACTCCCCTGTCCAGGTACACTCAGCGGCTCGGTGTTCACCGCCACACTTAAAGCAAATCATGCCCCGCCGAGGACGGGGCGCAAAGCCGGTGGTGCGAGGAGACGGCGATGTCAATGGTTTAGACTTGGATGGTCGTGAAGAACGTCGACTCACTTGGACTTCTTAGGAGCGGGCCGAGATGACCCACCTCTCTCAGTAACTCCTCTTCGGTCACCACGAAGCACTCGACCACGGAGGGTTGCACTTTTGAGGTGCATCTCCAACTCCATCCCTCGAACCACCGACCTAAAGTCACGTGGCGCGATAGCGCCCATAACGGATCAAGTCATTGAACCGCGCCTCATACTTGAACCGCGCCTCATACTCGTCATCTTTCCTTGCACAAGGGTCGACAAGGCAACCTCCATACTCTCCACAAAAGACTCGGGTAGTACTTCGCCTTAAAGCGCCGGCGAAGACCTCCTGTGGCTGGACCATCGGCGGGTCTGGCTGAAAGGACTCCCTCCCACGGATGTCCGCGACCTTTCAACCGAAGGCCACAAAGCGAGCTCTCACCGTGACGTCATCTCTAAAGCTTCAACTGTCTTCCCATATAGCGCAACCGATCTGCGGCTTGAATCGGCGTGCCGTCCCATCAAAGGTGTCCAACCGCAATGCCATCCATTCGCGAAGGCCCATTCTTGGCTCCGACGCAACTGGATCGGCAGCAGGAGCAGCAGGTACGACCGCGGCAGCTGCAGGCGCTTGCCGTCGTAACGCACGAACTTCCTCTACGAACTCCCGCAACAAGGCTGAAGACCTTGCACGATCCTCGACTCTGTGCTCGCCGGACCCAACTTCCACGTCGGGAGCCTCCTGTTGAACCTCTAGCGATGGCTCTGCTCGGGCACGGCCACGACCACGGCCTCCACGGCCACGTCGCGCACCGCGACCACGACCTCTACCTCTCGGCATCTCTGCTCACAACAGAGAAGCAATCACACAATCATCCACTGTAACATCACAAATCAACATCACAATTAGGGAAAACGCATATGCAATGCAAATCCCACACCCAATCCTACTGTGCAACAAAGTGTGTCAAATTTCATTATTAGGCCTAAGTCAAATTTCTTTACCACGGACCTAACGCCCGCTCTGATACCAACTGTAACACCCCGACCCTCCACAGGGTCCAGGATGCTACCACCATACCCTTACCAATTCAATAGTGTTGCTAATTCAACTTTTAGCAGCACCTCCTCTGTTATTTTTATATCATTACCCACAGATAACAAAGCACAAATAACAGTAGGATAATTGCAAACACCACTAACTTCATATTTCACAAGTTATAACCCAAACAGCAACGGTGGGCTCCACAACCATGGAGACCCGCCATCCTGGCTCGTTAGCAAGCTAAACCAAACAGCGAGCCACAAGTCTTAGCATTATAACAAACATAAAGACTCCGTATACGGCTAAACCGTTATTCCATCTGTGCAGTGCCAAAAGTGCTATCCCATTCCATGCATGTCGTCATTCTTCACCTAAAAACAACGGCAAAGCAAGGGTGAGTCCAAGACTCAAGCAAGCACACGATAAAACAGCAACATCACTTTAGACATTTCAATCAACTTCATGAACTGTAAGCTGTAATTCCACTCTATGATCATGAACCGTAAGCTAAGTTCAGAATCGTATATTGTAAATCAAGTCTATGTCTGTAAACTGTATTTCAACCCTATGTCATAAAATCAGAAAGCGCAATCAGAATCAGTAAATCGTAAACCAATCCTATGTCTGTAAACTGTAATTCAATTCTATATCTGTAAACTGTGAATCAATGCTGATCAGTAAATCGTAAATCGATCTTTAGAATCAGAATATAAATCAAATCAGAATCGTAAGTGTAAATCAACTCTGTGGATCAGAAATCGTAAATCACAATCATGAATCAGAATCAGATCACTTTACATCCTTTGTAATGCAATGCCATATCGTGCAATGCATCTGTATGCAACTGTATGCTCTGTAACTGTAGCTTATACCGGTATAGCGGAGTGTCCACCCGTCGATGGACCACTCGCCTCGTCCTCTTTCATACGAGGTCACAATCTCCACTCCCGTGGAGTGCCTACCTCTGTAGGTCTTATTCAAGAGCGCTCCGGACTAGTCGTAAGACTTTCTCACCGACCTGGCTCTTATGCAATTGCATGATGCAATATGCTCCAAATGTGAATGTCTAATCATAAATGTTACTCATCAAACTATGATTAGCACATAATCACATACATCACCTCATAAATACTGTGAACCATGGTATGGAATCATGAATAACATTCATCACAATTTACTGTCTACCATGCACTTGCCTGTTAACCTGGCGGACGGTGCGTGGACGGCACCAGACTCGAACCGCCACCTGAGCAAGCATTAATTATTTCAATTCATCACTCATGCAATACATACGAGTACATAACATCGCACTTACATGTCAACTTAGCACAACCAAACTCTATCATCGGACATCTCCCTGTTGTCCCGATGTTTAGCGATATGGTCAATTAAACTCGTATATAGCATTTTACATATTCATTCTCTTTCCTCTATCGCCACGGATCGACCAGATCACCAGTGGCAACCTCGATTTCTCCGCCCAGGTAACCATATTAATAAACAATATTCTATCGCTACCCAACCAATTCTAATAATCCACAAATTCACTTATGCCTGTTTCGATAAATAAATGGGAGAGGGTTTTCGAACTGTTACCCCAAGCCCGACGACTGAATCCGGGTACGGACTGTCGTTCCCTGGCTGGTTCTGGCGAATCCGACGCCAAATCAAATTTCCCCTTTTCTTTTTTTTTTTTTCTTTTCTTCTCTTCCTTCTCTCTCTCTCCTTTTCTTTTCTTTCTTTTTCCTCTCTTCCAGTCGGCCGGACTCCTGGCTTTTTCTTCTTCTTCAGCCGGCCCCTCCTCCTCTCTCTCACTCGGCCGGCTCCCTCCTCCTCCCTCTTTTTCTCCCACGATCGGCGCCTCTTCTCCTCTCTCCACGCCGACGGCCGGCTCCTCCCTCGCGGCCGGCGGCTTCCCCTCTGCTCCCCCGGCCGGGCCTCCACTCCCGTGGGGCGACGACGGCGAGAGCGGGGAGGCGGGCGCGAGCGACGGGCGGCGCTGGCGAACGGGACGGCGGCGCGGTCGGGGAAGCAAGACGACGAACGGCGGCAGGGAGGCGGCGATAGCGAGCGCGACGGCGGCACCGGCGGAGACGACGACGCGCGCGAAGCGGGGGGACGGCGCGCCGGCAGCGGCGGCACGAGGCGCGCGCAGCGCGCGCGCGGCGCTGGCCGGGCGAGCGACGCAAGCCGGGACGACGGCGACGGCTACCGGAGCCGATGGCGGCGGCGGTGGGCTAGCGGCGGTGACCGCGGTCGCGGGGAGCACTAGCTGCAGTGAGCACGGGATGGCGACAACTCGAAGGCACGGGAAGAGGAAGAAAAAATCCGGTTTAGCCTCTCCCTCTGTCTCTCTCTCTCATATACGTGGCATAAAATGGGCTGGGCTGGGCTTCTACGGCCCAGGTATTACATAAGATGCTCCAAAATGAATTGTATAAAATATTTCATCAAAGTTCACTTTTTATACTATAATTTGTGTATACACCCCTCTTATATATGGTAAAAATATATAGTAAAAATAAAGGATTCCGATGGTAATTTTTTCAACTAAATCATATTAGAGTATCTTACAATTAATATTTAAGTACACTAAAAGTGACAAATAAGTATAACACGTTTGTTTAAATAGTATATTGAAAGTAGGAATATATACTCCTAGGAGTACGGAAAAGGCTTCATACATACATACATATGTTTGTATATGTGTGTGTATGAGAGCATATCTAGTCCTAATGCTCATTTGGGTGCTAACATGCTAACAAACACCCAGCACCGTCGGATCCCAGTCGGACGGGCACGATCTAGGCAGGTGGAAACTACCAGATGACTTATGCTTATTTGCAAGAAACCCCCCGTCGCTCCTTTGCCTTCAGTCACAACTCACAAAGAGTTAGCTCCTCCCTAACCGGGCGCCACCCCTTCTCAAGCACCTCCCCGAGCTCCTCCCCCGACGCCTCCCCCCTCGACTCCCTCTCTCAGCGCCGCCCCCTCTGACCTCCCCAAGCAACGCCCCTCACTGCCCCTTCCGGCCTCTTTCGGCGCCGCTGCCCCCACCCCCGGCCTCCCCAGCGCCTCCCCCTCCCTTCTGACGGCTGGTGCCTCCCCTCCCCCTCCCTGACCATGGCAGTTTTGACCACTGCGGCTTCGACCAAGCACCGTGGTCGAAGCAGCCATGGTCGAAATAGCTGTGGTCAAAGCTGCCGTGGTTGAAGCAGTGTGTGGTCAAGGAAGGGGAGGTGCGGATAGAGGAGGGGGTGGCACCAGGAGAAGCCAGGGGAGGCCAGGGCCGATGCTGGGGGACGCCGAGGGCGGCGCCGAGGGAGGCAGGGGCGGTGCTGGTGGTGGAGGAAGGCCGAGGGCGGTGGTGGGGCGGCACAGGGGAGGACGGGAAGGGCGGCGGGGGCGGCACAGGGGAGGACAGGAAGGGCGGTGGGGGCAGCACCGAGGGAGGACGAGGGGCAGTGCCGAGGGAGGACGAGGGGCAGCACCAAGGATGGATGCGAGGAGATGGAGGTGAGTGACTGGAAGGAGGAAGGAGGGCACCGCCGATGGCTGGGAGGCTAGCGGGTCAGAGGGAGCTCTCCCATGCGATGCCTTCGACGGGGAAGAAGGGAATGACTGAAGGACATTTTCACAATTGCAATCAACCAGGTAGGAGTGTAAACGCAAAATGCATAAGTGAGGAGCAACCTTCCACCCACATGAATCATGACTGTTCACTCTAGGTCGGACGACCAATGTTCATATTAGCATGTTAGCACTGATCTTCTTAAAAAAATATTTGTCACATTGCCCTAACTCATATTTAATTGCTAGCCATGGAATACATCCCCTTTTTAAAAAATATTTGTATAAAAAAATCCATCCAGTAGTGTTCATGATTTACCTTTATAGTCTACAGGTCCCACGCTTTATTTATAGAACTTATGTTAACTGCATTCATAAGACTTGCTATACTTTTCTTATTTACATTTTCTAACCATGTATTTTACACTTCTATCCAAGTATGCTCGCATTCAGAAGTCGTTCCCAAGTACTGGTGATGCAAATATTGAGATCCACATCCATGATATTCCTGGTGGTGCAAAGGATTTTGAGACCTATGCCATGTTTTGTTACGGCATTGTATGACTTTTAGTGATAAGGTGTTAAGGGGGAGGTGGAGAATTATTGCTTGTGCTTGTCTAAATTTTATTATCTCAATGGATGCTTGTCTGAGAACCTGAATAATGATTGACCATGTTTGAGAACTGAGTTCCTGTATTGAAAAGCATGCACAATGTGTTGTTGATTTAATATTGAAATATCGACCTGCTATGTCATACATAGAATGTGCTGATTAAGAATGTCATGTACAATAATCTTTTCTTACAATGGAGAGTTGGAGAACAGAATCCATCATTATCTCACATTTCATAATCCATCAGAATGTCCTGTACAATGTGCTGATTCAAGCAAACCAAACATAATCCATCATTATCTCACATTTCAGGGTGTGTTTCATTGCATTGTGCCATGCTCTGGAATACTCTCAAATAAGTTCGTAATGGGAATCATCCCAGCTATCAGTTAGACCATGTACATTGTCATTCCAAGAACCCAACATCCATCACAGAAATTCTATTCACACATACAAGTAGCTATGAACAAAAGACATTCATTCACAAGTCGGCCGAACGTCCGCTAGTGTCGGTGATCGTCTTGTTGGCCAAACAAGCAACAATACATACACGAACACAGGAACACAAATGTTTTTTTGCCGCTGCGGAACGTTGCAACGTTTTCTGGTTTATTTCCTCTCTTCATATAGCAATTAAATAAGAAACTGAACTACTAATTGTTTGAGAAACTGAACTACTAATTGCTTGAGAAACTGAACTACTAATTGCTTGAAAATTGACCTGCACTAGATGCATTATGAATGGAAGACATGCAAACTAAAGTAGTAACTGATATGCAAAATTAACTAGATTATCTAACAACCGCTGCCCAGCCAGATCCCGTGCCCTCCATACCGCCTCAGGCCTCCCACCTCCTCCCGGCCATAGCTGCTGCTGCCACCATTTAGCCACCACCGCCGAATCCCGCCGCTGACGCTCCCTTGGTCACCGCTGCCGGATCCCACCGCTGATGCTCCAGTGGCCGCCGTCGCCGGATCTCGCTGATGCCGCTCACATGGCCACCTGCACCGGCTCCGGCCTCCTTGCTGATGCCGCGTCTCCCATGCATGCCCCTGCTCCACGCCGCCGTCGGGCTCCCCTTCAGCCGCCGCATCCTTTCGCCTTCGGCTTCTCCCTCCTCTGGCAGAGAGAGAGAGACGAGAGGGAGTGAGGGAGGACGGGAGGGAGTGAGGGAGGGGTGAAGAGAGAAGCGGTCGGGAGGCAGAGGAGGGCAATATGAAGGCAGAGGCTAACTTTCCTGCCGCTAGTGTCTGTTGCCCTTTGAGTCTTTTTCATTTGAGTCTTTCGTTGTATCCATCCAAATCCGTAGTATCTCTCTTTTAGTTCGTCAAAGTTGTGCGAGTCCACAAAATTTCTATCAGTCAGCCGACTGCTTTGCTAGCCACGGTTCATCCTCTCGGATGGGTGTGGTTCTCTCCTTCCTTTTGCATAGTCGCAGCCACTGCTTTTCTCTTTGAGCCGCTGCAGATCGTAGAAGTCTTTATGATGCTGCCGCTTCTTTTTGAGCCGCCACCCCGAGCTTCTAAGTCCACCACGTTTCTTCTACACCGCGTCTCCATTGCGCTTCTTGTGCACAACGCCACCGCTGTCTCGGGCTTTGATCTGTGCTGCTATATTTTTTATCTCCCTCTTGGGCTTGATTTGACAAGTTTTCTGCTTGTGTCACCTTCCACATCCTTTTCGCCGTATTCACGGGGTCAATTTTGCTCCCGCTTACCTCTACTTTCTCAGCCCTTGCACTTTGTGTTTTCTGTGTTGTTGCACGATTCCGGATAGTTGGTACTCGACACAATTTTCCAAGAGCCGCACGCTATAACAACATCTTCAAGACATGGACTTTGGATTTTCTCTATTTTAGTGTCAACCTTTTTTAAATGTAATACTAATGTTAAGAGTATTTAGATCTTTTTCTAGTTTTTAGGGTTTATGTCCAGTGTACTATATAAGTATTTATGGGCTATTGCAATAGATTTAAGTTTCAAGCTTTTTTACAACCCAAATGATAGGCACAGAATAACAGGGACTATCTGCTACGGAGAAAAACTCAAGTAATAGTTTTGTCTGTTGAGGTCTAAAGGAACTCAAAGGCCCACCATCTAAAGCAATCAATTACCCCCCATGATCCTCCAAAGAAATAAGAATGATAAAGTACGCAGTACATGATGCTAGTGTATTACTGTAGTTGTTCAAAAGTGGGACACAGTTCTTTCTGCATGAACTGACTCAACTGAGAAACAATGACGAAATTGCAGTAAGTAAAAATGATTTCAGAGACAACCGACCATGAGGCTAGGAAAGCAAGAGGAAGCTCTAGAATGGACGTCAGAAAGTTTCCAAACAATGTGACCAAAACTTCACCTTCACATGTATTTACAACAAATCAACTAAAGGCTGACATAGCTATTGTTTCAGATTTTAAACTAGGAGATATGAGGATAAAACTAGCAAGCTATTACCATTATGTCTTTGCTGTCATTTCTTTGGTACCCTGTCAAGCAAATGTGCAATGATTCACTGCATGGAATTCCATTCAAATCTCTCACTGGCCAATCAAAGAACTAACATTTTTTCCAACATACAAGCCTCAACTTCAAGAAGTAATCAAGAATACAAGAACTAACTAGTTGCACAAATCAAAGAACTAACATTGTTGCTAGTTGTTGCAAGAACTAACATTGTTACTAGTAAAAAGGGCGCTTGAGGTAAAGGGGGAGGAGGGAGCCCAAGAGGGATGGCGGTGGCAGGCTCTTACCTTGACGGGAGCTGCAGATGAAGTCGGGTTGAGGTCACTCTTGGGGGTGGTTGGGGGGAGGGGGCTAGGGCTAGAGATCCAGGCGGGGCCAAGATCCGAGTGGGATGAGGCGACAGAGAGAGAGAGCACTGGCAGGGTTGAGCGGAGGCGGCGCCGAGAAGGCCACGGGCTAGGGCTAGAGGACGGAGGCGATGAGAGGAGCCATAGGGGGGCCAAGAGGAGGGTGGCAGCGAGAGAGCATACGAGAGAAGGCGTGGAGGGGACCAGAGGCGGCTACGGTTAGAGATGGAAACCACCATGCGGGCGAGAGATGAAAGGGGCGATGCATGTGAGACACACGGAGTGAGGGCTGAACGAGAGAGGTGACTAATGGCAAATGGCGGGTAATTCTATCTCAGCTTCAAGGGAAATTAGGTAACTAGCGGAAGGATTCTTACCAGGAGCTGCCGCAATCTTGCTTCTCCTCACTAGTTCATTTTTTATCCTATTTCTTATGAGAATCAGAATCCAGTTGTTTTCGAAAGCTGTGTGTTCAGGACAGCTCCACTAGATGACAACAAGAAGTTAAGAGCAGGAGTTGTGCTAAACAGGAAAACAAAATTTGAACTTTGAGCAACGGTATATAAACAGAGGAGGAGCATGTGGTCCTTGCTGGCTTAAGCCTGCACAAACAGAGGAGCAGCATGTGTTGAATGCCTGCTGCTTGCACAAGAGCTGTGTTGAATGCCAAACACACGAGAATATCTCCAATACGCGGAGCGCAGATATTTTGTGGATGGAGCGAATGAATCTTAATCTTGTTCAGGGCGCTTGCACGAATCTAAAGATTGTTGTCAAAAGCTGGCATTTGAATCATCATATCACTACGCTTATCAGGTATCGATCGGCCAAGCTGGTCGTCAAATTAGAAAGCTTGGATGCAATGCAGCTAGCTCATCAACATACTTTAGTACGTAGTTGTTCAGGAGCTATGCGTTAACAGGAAGCCAGCTGGTTGCCAAGGGAAATCTCCTCCTCCTCCTCCTCCTAATCAAACACGGCAAGCTTCTGGTACTCCTCCCCGGCGATCGCCGCCGCCATGACAGCCTCTGGGCTCAACACGCCGTCCTTGTCCAAGAACATCTTGAGCAAGTTCTTGGAGAAGCCGCTCACCATGGCCACCCCTGGCTGCGTGGACGTCACCGGCGTCGACAGCGAGTCGCTCAGGTTCCAGAAGACAATCTGCGGCACCACGTCACCGTACCCGGCACTCCGGAACTTGCTGCAGATGGCCTCGTAGTCAGTCTCCCACGGGTGCGCCGACGCCTCGTCGAACTCCATGTTGCTGAACACCAACACCGTCCTGATCATCTTCTCCGGCGCCAGCCGAGCGTCCACCGCCGTGCGGAGTATGCGGTCGAACACCGCCTGGAAGTTGGTGTTTATGCCCCACTGCATGAACCGCACGAAGTCCATCTTCTCCCGGAGGGTTTGGCCCTCGATCCGCTGGATCTCGGGCGTCTCACTGAACGTGATCACCCTGCCCGACCACGGCTGCTCGCCAGGGGCGGAGCCAGGATCCAGACAAAGGGGGGCCGACCCGCCAAGGCGCCGGCGTCATGGGCCCTGGGCGTCGTGTGTCGGCAAAATTAAACATACACATATATAAGTCTAATGCAATCGTTCTAATCTATTTGTTAACATTAGCTACTTGAGATTTCTAGATATCAACGTATGTATGATGAGCTATTATCGTTGTGAAAGATTCTGATCACTGCTTATGTTTTTGGATAAACTTACAGGTACCAGCCATCAGGTAATAGAAGGCTCACCTAGCTAAAGGAAAATTTTCTGAACCAACCCTGCGTATAAGGCTGCTCTCACGTCTGAATCTGACGCACCGGAGGACCTTGCTCAATGCTGACTCGCTGCTGTCGGCCTGTTCGTCAGCGAGGTGCCCCGCCGTTGGCCGTTGGCGTTGCGGAGACGAGCTGGAATCACTTGGTAGCTCACTCTGCTTGGTTATTGACTTACTGAGGTTCTTGTTGGCATTTGTGTGCTTGTGAAGTAGTTGAATTCTGCTGCATTCTGCTTGTTCGGTTGCTTGCATGTCATGCGAGGTACTCTGCATGGCCGGCAAGCTCGGCATCGTGGCCGTGGGCATCCAGAAGGACTCGGGTATGCCCATCTCAATGCTCTCGCGGTGCCAGTCGCCGCGGTGATGGTGCACATGCCGCTGAAGGAAAAGAAGAGGGACAGAAGCATTTTGGTTTCTACTAGTGCTTTTCCGTGAGGGCGTGATGGAAAATGGTTCAAGTCATGCTGAAGCCTTGTCTGGTGGACCATTGGGGGGCCAGGCCCCCCCCTCTCCGCCCCTGCTGCTCGCTGAGCTCCGACGTGAGCACACCCAGCGCAATGCACACCTCCATCGGCGTGCCATTCATGCTCCCGGACACGTCGCACACGGCGATGCAGTTGCGCAGCGAGCCCTTCTCCCGGAGGTCGTCCACCATGCGGCGCCACTGCAGCTCCGACACGTCGTCATCCTCGCCGCGGTAGGCCGCAGCGGCGATCTCGTGCGGCAGGAGCGCGCCCGCCGCGATCTTGGCCTTGCCCGCCTCGACGTCCTCGAGGTACCTGCCGAAGCGCACCTCGTCGTGCTTCTGGAACAGGGCCTTGTAGCGCCTCATGGCCACGGAGGCGACGCGGGTGTAGGGCACATCGGCCCATCGCTGGGCGCTCATGTACACCTCGGGAAGCTTGAGAACCTTGCGCAGCGGCACGAGAACTTGGCGACGGAGACGGTGGAGAACACGGTAGGTGTAGTGCTCCTCCGAGAGCTCGGCGTAGTCCGGGTTGGAGTCGCGCGGGAAGAGGCGGCGGGCGATGGCCTCGCAGAGCAGCGTCGTCCGGTCGAACGACGAGCCCGATCTTCCTCCGCTTGCCGCCGGGCGCCAGATGAGCGAGGTCGGAGGCGAGGAGGTCGGCGAAGAACTCCGCGACACAATCGAACAGGAAGCGGTAGGCGCGGTCTCCGTAGTACGTCTCCAGCGACTGCACGGCGAGCTTGGCCACCTTCTGGACCTTCTTGGGGATCTCCTTCTCGCCTTTTGGTCCACCACCATCGCCTCCGGTTTCTGCTCCGCCTCGGTGTCCATCGCCGCCGTCTCGGGCTTGCTGCTTCTCTTGGACTTGCGCTTGGATTTGGATAGCGCAGCGGCGACGAAGTCGGCGAGCATGGGCTTGGCCGGCACCGCGCTGATGGCGGCGCGAGAGCGCTTGTGCCCGGCCAGTTTGGCCAGGCGTTCGTCTCTCTGCTTGCGCATCTTTTCGGCTTTGGCATTCTCCCTGGCGAGCTTGCGGACGTCGGGGCCGTGGATGAGGCGGTAGAGCAGCTCGGGGAAGTCCTTGAGGTAGCCGAACTCGGCGAGGGCGGCGACGTTGCAGACGAGCGTCCGGGGGTGGTGCTGGTGCATCCAGAGGGCGGCGGCGTAAAAGCCCTCCTTGTCGGACTTGCCGGTGCCGCAAACGCCGCGGAGGTTGCAGACGAGCTTGAGGGCGGTGAGCGCGTTGTGGGCCCAGGCGGCGGCGAGGAGTTGGCGTGTGCGGTCGGGCGGCGTGTCGGGAACGACCTGGAAGAAGAAGTACGCAGGGGTTGCCGGAGTTGGCGTAGGTGGCGGAGGAGTTTTCCGTGAGGGCCTTGCAAGACTTGAGGGAGTCCTTGGAGGCGGGGTTGAAGGCGGCGTCGAGGAGGTCGAGGAAGGGGTGGGAAGCATGGGCGTCCTCGGCGGCGCAGGGGGCAGGGCGAGCGCCGCGGATGACGGGAGGGCCGAGGAGGGGGGGCCATGGAGGAGGATTCGGTGGGATTCAAGATTATTGATTGCTTACTTTGATCGGATCGGATCGAGGTGCATCCCTCCTATATATAGGAGGGAGCCGTTGCCTTTCGGTGGAATCGGGCCCTTGCTTGAACCGACATACCAGGTTGACGGCTCAGATCCGTTTGATTTCCTCCGCTCCTGATCCGATCCTTCCTACCCGATTCGCCTCTTTCATTGGGCGCCCAAACCCAGCCACAAGAAACCGAAATTAAGCAACACCAAATCTTGGAACCTGCGGCTACGTATCTATATTCGCCGGATATCAGGCTTACTGTATTCGTATTAGTTTTCGAAAAAATCCATATTCGTTTCTGATCCAACACAATCCGTATTCGTTTTCATCCGAATCGATCAGAAACAATCCGATCTGTTTTCACCCCTATGTACAATCCGACGTTTCGCGAAAAGCCGGCAAACGGGCGATTCCTTCACCCTTAAAGGTTTTATTATGATTATTGGATTGGCTTTATTTGTCATCCTACTTTGGCCTAGTTTTAAGAATCTTTGGCATATATGATACTGTTTAAACTCATATTTATAAAAATAATAGTATATTCATAGTATTGATAAAAATATTGTTTTTGCCGCCCGGCGATACCGTAGAACCGACACGTGCCACCTGGAGCTTGGCCATGCCGCCCAACCACCAGGCTCCAAGTGATTAGAAAATTTGTAGATAACAAATGAGCACAAAAAATTAAGGATTATTTTGTGGAGCTTTCCGATGTAGCGTAGTTCGTTGTGTAATTTGCTCGTAATTTTTTTCGGTATGAATTTTACTTGAAAATTCATTCATATAAATTATTTGTAGGAATTTCTAAATATAGGAAATGAGATGGAAAATTATAGCGGACTTAATGGTATATACATACATATATATATATATATATATATATATATATATATATATATATATATATATATATATATATATATATATATATATATATATATATATATATATATATATATATATATATATATATATATATATATATATATATATATATATATATATAATGGTAGTACAACACTACAAATTAAAAATTATGATGAAATAAATAATTACATGAATATACATATACATATATAATGCCAGTACAATAATACATACTAACAATTATGATCAAATAAATAATTATATAAATATACATATACATATATAATAGCAGTACATCACTACAAATTAACAATTACGATGAAATAAACAATTACATAAATATACAGAGAAGATTGTGAGAAAAATTGTGAGGCCGACTGCGAGATTGCTCGCAATTTATAACCAGGGAAGGAGCACAGGGTGTGCTAACGACGTCCCGATAACTACAGAAAAGAAATGCATGTGAGGAGCGGACGTGACGGTACCTCACTTTTGGTGGTTTGCTCCTCATCGCGTATAGCACAGGAGAACCAAATGAAGGGCCTTTGGTCTACTAGGGTTGGTAGCATCTACGGATCTACCAAAGTGAGTAGAAAACAAACTAAAACGTGAGTAAAAAAAAAAAATGCTAGCCCCACGCAACAGTAAAAAAACAAAAAAACATGTTGACCCCGCACATGCCACACAGCGCCAGGCCATTTATTTGTGCTAATCACCTTTTTTGCTTAATTAATATGGGGAGTAAGCACATGTCGCGCGATGCCTAGGCGACAGGCTGCCTGTCGCATGGTGGCTGGCTCTGTCGGCCAACTGTCAGCCCCACAACGCTGCCGCCCGGTCACCGAGCGACAAAAATGATATGTTTGCCAATTCCCAATGTATACTGATATTTTTGCAAATACGACTCTAAACAGTGTCATATATGCCAAAAATTCTAGTTTTGAACTATGGGCCGTAGATCTTTTTGGGCCCCTTCAAAATGCATTCTTGCTAGGTGTGAGGTACAGTTTGGTAATGAAGTGTACGTGGGGTTTCAGCTACGATAGATAATATGGGTGTAAGTGGGGTCAGCCCGCAACTACCCACAATGGCTGTGCAGCGTTTTTGCGGTATATATATTCCAATAAAAACCAGGTAATAACTATTCTAGTTATTTATTCGAATGAAGTTTTGTGTATAGTATTCATTAAAGCTTAAGTTTTAGCTTCTTGATTTTATTTTTTTCTAGTTTTTTGGCTTTTCTGTATTTTTTTTCTTTTTTCATTTGTATTGTCCCTGATTATATAACATTTTCTATTTTCCTAATTTTTTTAAATTTAATTACAAAAAAAACTATTAACATCTACAATATGAAAAAGCTACTATAATATAAAATAAGGTAAAAACCAAAATGAGCACCTAATATAAACCATGAGCTATAGGGTGAAGCCGTACAAGTTGTTACAGGCAGAGCCAGAGGCAAGCAGAAGAAGAAAAGAACGAAAGCTCTTGATTGAGTCTGTCTGATCGAGCGAGAGCTGGACGTACGGCGAGGTGGAGCAATTGAAGCGCGCGCGCGGCAGGCAATTAATGATCGCGCGATGAGGCCGGCCGGCTGGGATGCTAGCTAGCAATGAGCTAGGGAATTGAAGGTCGCCGTCGCGGTGCAGCTGGTTGCAAGGTGCTGCAGATGATCCATGGACGACGAGTCGGGCTCGGATACCCGGAGAAGCTCTTCCAAGTAATCGGCGCCCAGGTCCTGCAGCTCCACCACGCACGGCGGCTGCGGCACAGGCAGTGGCACGGCCTCCTTGATGGCGGCAAGCTGCTGCTGCTGCTGCTTGTGGTTGATCGTCTTCTTATTCTTGTTTGGCGACCTCTTGCGTATGGAGTGGCGGCGCTTGAGTGCGAGGACGGGCGAGCCCCCCGCGGCGCCGAGCGCGAGCGTGCGGAGCGACTCCTGGACCCGGTCGACGGGGAAGTTGAGGACGGCGGCGGCGCCGCGCACGGAGAAGGCGGCCTGATCGTAGGCCATGGCGGCGGCCTCGGGGGTGTCGAAGGTGCCGAGCCAGACGCGGGCGCCCTTGCGCGTGGAGTCGCGGATCTCGGCGGCGAACTTGCCCCAGGGGCGCTTGCGCACACCGATGAAGCCCTTGATCGGCTGGTGCTGGTGGTCGCGACGCTTGGGCGAGGCCCTGAGCTGATGGGAGGAAGACGAGGTGGAAGAGTCGGAGGAGGCAGCCTCCGTGTCCATGTTGGGCATGTCCATCTCCAGCAAGAGGGAGTGGAGGATGTGCATGTCCTCGTTGGTAGGGGTGTCGAGAGAGCGGTGGTGGTGGTGGTCGGCGGCGGGTGGTAATGGTGTCATCATATGCATAGCAGTGCCGGAGCTGTAGTTGTGGGAGAAGCTGCTGCTGCTGCTGCTGCTGTAACAGGCTTGTTCCATTGATTCACTTGCTGCAGGAAGCTTGCGTGCGTGCGTGTTGCAGGCAGCAGATGGATCAACGGAGGCTGGCAAATTGAGCAGGAAATCAAAGCTAGGAAATCAATGAAAGGGCTGGCTAGGGAGACGCAATGAGGCAATGCGCGGGGAATTCCTTTTATTTATAGAGAAGAAGGAGAAGAAGAAGAAGAAGAATGCAACGGCGTCGGCGACATGCCTCTGCTCTGCTCTGCTATGTATGGTATGGTATGGATTTGACTAGTCCAAGGAGATGGCCTCCTGCGTGGCCCCACCGGATCGAAGCCCACCAAAAGGCCATCCCATTGTTTATCTGCGTGAAACACCCCCCGCTGACGTAGGGCGGCGGGATACGACAAGGTACCTCCGCGTCACGCTTCGCCCTATTCTCAGCAGGCTACAGAATTTTATTTTAAATAATCATCTTTTATTCGAACATATAAAGTTACTAGTCCCCTTTTCGCGCATTACAACGAAATTATTGAATATATAGATAATCATGCTATAGAAGAAATCTATTCTGATCACTTGAAAAGTGGAGATTGATACAAAGTTAAGAATAGGGCGGTTAGAGGAGAAAGGACGTACAACCACCAACTCCTTTTTTTTTATAATAGTAATGATACTCGTGTTTTTATTTTTTTTATAAAAGTAACCTCCTATAGCTCAACCATTAGAGCAAGTTTAATAGTACAGATAGCTGCTACCTCCAATACATTTCCATATCATCAAAAGATAATGATGCAGTCAACTCATACAATAAGCTGGCTATAAGTTATCTCCACAAGAGCTCTCAATCATTTATACATACATAGGTATTGATAATTTAATACATGCATAGGTATAGCAATTAGTTCTATGGGTACATGCATGGATAATGCCTCTTTTCCTGTGCTATAGCCTGACTCTTGCATAGGAGTCGGCTTGGCTCTCTCTCTCTCCTTTTCTCTCCCCTCCACATAGGACTATGCTGATATGGATTCCCTTATAGCTAGCACAGTCAGCCTTATTAAACTTGCTCTTAGGCAACTGTACCCTATCAGTCAACGGCCGAGCGACACGTAGGCAACCGCCCAATGGTTGGGCTACATGAATACAGTCGCCCAACGGTTTGATGATATGTTATAAGTTTAAGCTCCATTAACTTGACTTTAGTGATAAATGACAAATACAATTGTGGGGCTAAATTTATTTATTAATTATGATATTGTCTAGTCTTATTTGGATGTGATAATGACAAATGCTTTTAGATAAAATGACAAATGTAATTGTGAGACTAACATGTTTGTTGATTATAATATTACTTTATCTCACTTGGATGAAGAAGTAAAAACCATGGAGGTATGCATTCTGCATTACATTCTTAAATTTTAATGCATTCCTCGGATCCAAAATATAGATTGAACTCCATTAATAATCTAACTTGAATATGTACATATATCTTTAATATACATTCTTATATGCACACATTTAGTAAAGGTCACTCTATGTTTTGAGATTTCATTAGTATTGATCTATATTTATCTTTCCACATATTAAGAATCTTTACTTGAAAAATATCCTTTCAGTATATATGTACCTTATGTAGATCATATATACTCACAATCGGGTTGTCATCTAGTTCGTCCATTATGTGTTAATGGTTGAATAATCAATGACAACCGGATGTGTAAGCTTTGCTTTGAAAGCTTACTCTAGAGTATACAATTTTTGTGTACATGTTGTATACTCGCAATTTAATATTTATCTCATTTTGTGTTGAGATTGTCATCAATTACCAAAAAGGAAAGATTATTGAATCTAGTCCCTCCATTATGAGTTAATGGTAAAGTTTGATAATTGGTGACAATTATTTTGTGCACTAATATTTTTCATGAGTTAAATGAATATGTTATATTCCACAAATAAGGATGACTTGAGATGACTTCATGTGTTGAAAATCATCAAGTCAAGATGTGAGAAGAAGATGGTTTCATGAGTTGAAGGTCATCAAGAAGAAGATGCATCATAAGATGATGCATGTCCAAGAGGAGATAATCATGTGTTGATCATAAAATCAAGAGAACACACAACATATGTTGATGGAGTTCAAATGATAATGGCCCGGACTTGAAGTGAAGATACGTGTCATAAAGTTTCAAGAAGATGTTAAGACAAACGTATGACTAGCTAGGGCTAGAGATGTATTCCTAGTATTTATCGGTCTTAGAGCTTGGTTGGGAGACCGGATTGCTAGTATAGATTACCGTACTATTAAGAGAGGTCTTGTCTAGTAGCTTGAGTCTCATCATACGTTGATAGCTCAACCTCACCTCTTCTAGCTCTTCTTGGTACGAGACTTATATTTGCGAATATGTTTTGCAAATAGCTGAAGCTCATGTGTTGATTCCTTGTAACATGGGACTATACATTGTGAATGTGTTTTACAAGTGTTTCAAGTCCATGTTTCCTATTCCGTGTAGTATGAGGCTTATATTTGAAAATGTATTTTGCAAATGATTGAAGCCCATATAATCCTTGAGTCATGATTCCAAAAGTGTGCAAATGTATTTTGCAACTTGTTGGAAATTATATTTCATCCTTGTGTGTATGGTACTATAGTTTACAAATGTATTTTGCAAAGTCTGTTGAAGTATCTGTAATTCTCAGGAAAATCAAAACTACCACAGTGTTTGTGTGTGGTATTACTACTAGTCGGAACTACAAGCGTTGTAATCATGGAACTACCATGTACGTTGAGCGACAGGAGGTGCTATTGCTGAACGGTTCGGCAATAGCACCTATCGTCTAACCGTTGGATGACTACATCCCTATGGCCCAACCGTTGGGTGACTACCTGTGTGTTGCTCAGCTGTTGGGCGACAAGGTCCAGTCTTCCAACATTTAGGCTGCAGGGGTTTACTTTTGTAAAAAGATAAAAATGCAGGTATAATTTTGTATTTTCGAATAAAAAAGATTAGTCAAAAAATTCGTAGGCTATGAGCTTGTTCTCTTATAGGTTTTGGCTGTAATTTTTGAATTTTAGCTGTTTGCGAGAAAGTATGGAGAGAAACACTCACTTGTGATTTTAGCCGATCTAAACGGTCGACAAAAATCACTACAATATTTACTATAATTGACTTGTAAACTCCATATTAAAGAGACATTTTATTTAAAAGCTACCTACCATATAAAAGCCAAAAACGGGGACTGAAAAGAACATAAAAGTCAAAAATTGAAACCGAAAAAAACAGAGCCTACTTCTTCCACTTCCCCGATCCCCCTAATTACTATTATTATTATTATTATTATTATTATTATTATTATTATTATTATTATTATTATTATTCGTCTACTTCTTCCATCTCTCTCTCAAAAGGAATTAAAAAAAGCAAACTCTCTCTCGCGCGCGCTCTCTGTCTGTTTATGCTACTTCAGACATGTCTTCAGCCTGATCAACACCGTTCACAAATGCCTTCCAAAAAAACACCGCTCACAAATAACATTTATCTCTATTTCTAAGAGTTGGGACGTACATCTGGTTTCATTTTTTGAAACCGGATGGAGTATTATGCATCGCAATTTTGCTTAAACCAAGGGAACCCTACTGTTAGAGCAACTGTTGGCCAATGTGCGTGGGTTTTGATTCATGCATGTCAATCTAGCTGCAGCAGCTTGAGCTTGTAATTTACCCAATTGCTTCCTAATTAATTACGATAACATGCAACAAACTAACGACTATCCACTCATATTAACGGATGGGAATATACTCGTATATTACAATGTCACTTTCCTCGCTCGCTTGGAGAGGTTTCCCTTGATATGGACAATGTCATTTTACCATATTGAGAATACGTCTTGATGTAAGGAAAAGAAGAAGAGAAGAATAGATCTCCAGATTAATTATCTGGGGAGACTGCAATTAATAATATCCAGATTCCAATTTGCTTCTAGCGTGCTACTTCCCGGAAGCAGCAGCTATGTAGCATCAGAGCTGATGCTTGCTTGCGTACATGGTGGTGCAGTACCTAGCAAATATAGGCCTTGTTTTTTTAAGGATCTGTTTGACATAGCTATGGATTATGGTTTTTGATTGAAATTTTTGAATTTTAGCTATTTGTGACAGAGATTACGGGGGAAAATACTCGCTTGCGGTTTTTGATGATACAAATGTTGGGCTTTTAATGTGTACTACAATTAATTTGTAGACATTATCTTAAAAAAATACTCCGTTTGAAAGTTAGATACTACAGTAAAAGCCAAAAGTTGCTTTTAGAAGCCGCAAAAAGAACAAGCCCTTAGATTTTGGCTTCTACTTTTGACTTTTCTACAATAACTAACTTTTAAATAGGGGAGTGTCAAAATATCGGAATGATATTTAATAAAATCCTTTAAATAGAGTATCTTTTTAAGATAGTACCTACTCATGCGTTTATGACCGAATAAGAGCGCTACTAGTAGTAACTAGGTAAGTACTCCACTATCGATGAATGAAGCATGTATATAATTAAGTAGATTACTAGTACAATGAAGTACGTAGAGTAGTGGTGTATGATCCATTCACCGTTCGCTGTAGCGAGGAGACGCCGCTCGTCGCAAATAGATGCAGTCTTTTAATTACTGCAGTTGATACATCAATCAATCTTTTAATTACTGCAGCGAGCAGGCACCTAGTACGCTGGCGGGGGCCGTCGCGCGGTCAGGGTCACAGCGACGTTAACGTTAAGCAGGTAACTAACTAGCTAACTGATGGATGATATCCGTCGTGTATATCATCAGTACGTTAAGCAGTTCGCGATCGTCTCCGATCGGACGGCCCGGGGAAATTAAAGACGAGAAGAAGACGACGACGACGACGACAAGAAGAAGAAGATTGTGATAGATGCATCCCACAATCGACAAGGATGGGTGGATGCATATATATATATATATATATGGTAGTATATAGCTCCCTTGGAAATTGGTAGTGCCTTTTTATTTTGCCGATTTGTGATCGGGAACTGGCTAGCTACTACAGTACGTACTGTTAATTAATCACCTAAACCCTAACACCACGCGCACAGACAGACACACAAGTGCTCCTACTTGCTGGGAGTTACTACTACTCCGACCCTAGCTAGCTACTCTCTAGATAATAGATGCATGCATGCATGGATACGGATGATGGAGTGGACGCCAAAAATTAAACAAGATGCAGATAGAAAAAAAAAAAGCAAACTCAAAAAAGGAAAAGAAAAAGTCGATGACGAAACAGCAAATACTGGAAGGAGATCGATGGAGGAAGTTTCGTGGATAGCAGGAGTAAGCTGCTAGGTGCGTATGTATGCAGGTGGCTGTGGTCGGGCGCAGACATTGAGACAGATGAAGAAGATGGACATGGACGTCCCTGGGTCCAGGTGCACGGCATCATCGCATCGCGCCGCATCCACATCAACCCAATCCAATCGCAACAGTACGCTCGCTCCTCAACTGCCACTAACGCCCGCTTTCCTGCTGCCTTCCTCCTCCTAGCTTGCTCTGCTCTGCTCTGCTCGCTCATTTCTAACCTGAAGACAAGCTCGGTCCTGTTAGACCAAGGCCCTGTTTGTTTCCACTTAAGATTATTATAATCTAGCTTATAATCATAAGTGGAAACAAACAGCCCAAATTATAAGGTAACTTATTATAATCTAATAGCCCAGATTATTATAATCTAATAAGCTCAAAAAAGGAGCTTATTTCAGCTTATAGATCCACCTTTTATCTTAATGACCATAAAACTTTAGAAATATTACCCACCTTTGCCATTCATCCATCCCCAACTCCCGTGCCTCTCTCTCAAGGGCATTGTAGTCTTTAAACATTCGAATACAACAATCCATAACTCTGATAATCCAGGCTGTCAAACACCTGACAGCTTATTTCCCACCAGCTTATTATAATCTAGCTTATATAATCCCCCACCTATAAGCTAGATTATAATAATTTTAAGTGGAAACAAACAGGGCCCAAATCTGGATTACAGACAGTTAACATGCCTTGCCTGCTCGCTCATTTCTTTCCGGCCGCCGCCGCCGCCTCCTCCTCCTCCTCCTCCTTCTTTCTCATCAATTCTCACACCCAATGCGCTCCACATGCGCGCATTATCTGTAGGAATACTGCTGCTAGCTTTGACTCGTTCAATCAATAATCAATGCTCATTTAATTAGGTTAGCAGGAGCAAGCATGCATATATAACCAATGCCATCATATTATAATTGATCAAACGTTGCTAGCCAAATCAAGGCACTGTGTGTAGAATTTCTCTTGATTTGTCGAGAATTTTGGACCAAATTGGTACTGTTATTCATAGTAATTCCAAATTTAGCCTTCAGCTCACCGAAATACCATTTCTAACCCCTTCCCGACCACACGATCTCCGGAACTTGGACACGTGGCAGTCGTGCGGTTCGGAACAGCACGACTAAGCATCTACGGTGGTTCTGACCGCACGATTCATATGGGATCACACGATTAATCTGGTGTGCTTGGCTACAGTGCAATCGTGACGGGGCACCTACTTAAATGTGTGATTAATTAATGTGACGATCCACGACTCCATTAGCTAGCTTCTCGGAAGGAAACGCGATAATTAAGCCAGGCATCTGCGTGATGTAACACCTACTTAAATCTATGATTAATTAATGCGTGATGTCAAACGCACATGTCCTCTTCTTGTTATCCGTCATTCGTCTTGCGTTGTTGCTGTTGGTCACTGCAGGCAGACTTTGAACGAGCTAGGCAACAGAAACTTTCTGACCCCAAAATTAAATTAAGCCAGCCAAAACGTACACTGACCAACCTCCCATAGATAATATATATATTTATATATATTCGATCGATCCTCCATTCTGGTCTGTCCCTCTCTAACATTTTGTTGCAGGTGCTGTTGTCATAAATTACTCGCTCAATCTCATGAAATAAATCCATTTAATTGGGAGGCATCATTCAACAATATAAGTTCGTTGATTGGGATTAAAATGTAACTGTTGTAATATTTGCACTCAATACCCTTCCTCACATTTAATTGGGAGGCATGTTTAATTACATTTTCACTTATATAATGTAATTGCTATAATATTTTTCACTCAATCTCCTGCACATCTTCCTCAAGTGATGTGATGGCGACATTGGGCATGGCGGTTGGGCGGAAATAGGGCCTCATGGATCGTTGGGCTCAGGTGAGGTCCAAAGCGGGAATTCTTCTCCTATGCCCACAGTCAGCCACCATTGAAATACAGGCAAATCCTTCATTGGAGGAATCCATTTTTCAGGTTACAATTAATTAAACTGGTTTAGAACTAAGAGTAAACCACCATTGAAATACAAATATATCCTTCGTTTAGCTTCCTGCTGTGCCAACGACCACCGTAAGACAGCCGAGCGTCTTGCGCGTCACGGATTGCCTGTTAATCCATCGTGCACCTGATCATCTAAGAGCAAGTCCAATAATAGAGTCAAGTGCTTGGCTATAAATCAAATTATAAGAGCCAAGTTATACAATAATTTATCTTCTACTTATCTACAAAAGTTTTTTTTATTATTATATGGTACCATGTCTCACATTCTCTTTCCTACTCCTCCTCACATACATTTATTATCTGGGCCCACCACTGCATAGGCTCCTGTGTGCAGCTTGTTGCTTGCATGAGAGCCAAGCTCTCCTCTCTCTCTCTTTTCTCTCCTCCACATCAGCAAAAATGCTGACTAGCTTGGCTATAAGACTCTTATTATACTTACTCTAATCTGGAATTATGGATGCGGCCGGCCGGAAGGTAATAAAAGCTAGCTAGCGCTTCCACCGTTCAAAAATTAATGTAGTTTACTACCCAGTGGTCACATTCAGAGGCATACAGTTGCAATTGTAAACATATACTTACATTCTAGTGTTATATATATATTCTTATCTTTTTTTTATAAATATATTCTTATCTTGTTATTAGTATTGTGCATGCATCATCCAATCTGGATGCGGCCGCCCGCCCGGAAGGTTCCTAGCTAGTCACATTCACAAAAATGTAATTAGTACGTACCACTCAGCAGTCACATTCAGAGGCACGTGACATTTGCAATTGTAAACATGTACTTACATTCTTTCTCTCTTTTTTCGTCATTTTGGATATGGACATCAATATATCTTGAACCATTACATTTTATAGTTATATGCAGTAAAAAATATTCAAATGATGATGATATAGCTAGGGTGGGCATGCATGCATGCATACTCCTCATGGGCGGATCCACAGGGTATACCGGGTGGGCCGCGGCGTACCCTGTGGGCTGTGAGCTTCTATATGTAGTTGTTTCCCTGCTCTGTCATTTGCGGGATGGCGCGGAAGACATGCTTCTCAAGGATGGCCTCTAGGCCGCGGCCGCGGCGGCCGCTGCTGCAGCCGCCAGCATGGGCGTCACTCCATTCTAGCTAGATAATTAGCAAACCTCAAATTTGATCTTAGCAGTGGCCCTAACTCCCTCATGTCGCATTGTAGGGTTTCGTCTTAGATCTCTCAATATCGCGTGTGTTAAGTTGCTTCAGTAGAGTACTTTTCAATGTGCTGGGGGGAAATGGAGAATCAAGTTGAGTACCTAGATTTCTGATAATCATCTAGGTAGAGACTTGTCTTCCCTATTTCCATCTTATTTCTTTTCTTTTCTTCTTGGACTTCTTGCTCCCATTCACCTGTAGAGAAGTTGTTGTGCCTGCTGCCTGATTGTGTTTCAAGAACATGTTTTACTTTATGGACACTTGGACAGCACCTAGTAAATCTAGCAATGCTAGCCTTTCTTTTCTTAATTTGCATGCTTTTTTGTTAATGAAATGTTATTGACATTTCGTAGTGCTTAGCTCAGCTTGAATATATCTATACATTCTGAAGGTATAATTATTTAATCTCTGCGGAAAAGATTAAAACTAGTATTGCCTCTATTTTGTGATGCAGTAGTTATCTTTTAGTTATTAACTAATGAGACTGGATTTACAAACTAATGTCGATTTGCTTTCCTGGGCCCAGATGTAGGCCAGCCAATTAATTAAATCTGCAGAGTGAACTTGTTTAGTTAGAGACTTAAAATGATATTAAAATTGTTCAAAAATATATACAGTTTGAAATTCACAGTTCGGAAAATATATACAAAGTAAAGAAATAGGATGTGTGATAGTCTTTTGGATGATTGCCTAGTCATATTCATTGAGCGGGATATTTTCTTTGAAATAGATGAAGATGATATAATCGAGATTTTCATGTCCTTTAGAAAGCGTAGGCTAAAAAAGTCAGACAAGTAGTATTGTAAGTCTCTTTTATGTATATTTGAGACTATTAGTATGGTGTTTGAACTATTTATATTGTAATTTGTGCAAGTTTCCAGCTTTATCCTTGGATTTAAGACTTATCATATTATTTAGTGTCTGTATACCGAATTATGGTGCAAATTTTATAATTATTTACCGAATTGGTAAATGGTTTTACCGAATTGCATATAAAAATTTTGGTGCGGCATACCCTTTGGTAAAATCATGGGTCCGCCACTGATACTCTACCGTACTTAGCTGCATCGATCATCTTCATTTCTATGCATGATCACAAATCAATACTTATTATTGAGCTCGCTAATTCGTTACTAGCTAGATCATGCATGAATGCATCCAACCAACAGATGGAACTATATATTCGATTCGATGGAGTCATATATAGCCAGGTTGACCACGGAACTTGACTTTTTCCTAGCCTAGCTAGTATAAATTGTTTTAGAATTGAAAAGGTCAACAAAATTTCTAGCCGTTTGATCAAGTAAGCATTATATCGTATTAACTAAAAGGTTTAATTTGCAAACGGACATGGCGCAATCTGATGATTTATTTGTGACCAACCACAAGCACTAGTAGTATGCAGGTGCTTTTGCTTCCGGCCCGTTTGGCCGGACTTGGTTTCAGTTTTTTGAATTTTGAAGTTGTTTTTCTAGCCAAACATTTGAGCTTTAAATCCAAAAATAAAATAAAAATTTAAAGCCAAACTCGAAATGAACTGCAAATTTGGAACCTGAATTGTGTAGCTTCATTTAGAGTCTAACTTTAAAGACTGAAAAAGAGAAGCCAGGTCAAGCCAAACGGCACCTTAATTTTGGTAGGTTTCCTTGGGAAGAACAGAGACTCGATCAGATTCAGCCTAGTTCCCTCGTGGATGCCGTGGTTAGATTTTAGAGACCAACAAGTGTGGGCGCATGCCTTGATATTATAATTATATATGTATATATTATATATACGTTGCCGTGCCCGTATCCGGCCGTTTTCCGCCAGCTTTCGACCATTTAGCAGCTTGCGATGGCGATGGATTGTTCAACGTACTCGATTATACATTGAAAACTGGTTGATCTGATTCTATTTTATTCCTAATTAATATTTTATTACGCAGGCTCCATCGTTACATCCACCGCTCTCCTCTCTTTCCCTGATCGCTAACTTCGACTCCCTTGCCTACCTAGCGGACCATGGGTCGGAGTCGAAAGTCGTCTAGAGATTAGGTCTAGCATGATTAGTCAAATAAGTTGTCATACCGGTCCATATATTTTGCCCTCCGACCTAAGTAAGACATGACGATAGGTCGAATCATATCAATCAGTCCTAGCACGTTTAGCTAAATAGATCATCGATGATATATTAATTTAACTATCAGTCGTAATTAATTTTACTGTCAGTCACTGAGTCGTAAGTATTTTTACTGCTAGTCATAAGTAATTTTTACCGTCAGTCATAAGTAATTTTAATGCTAAATCACCCACCACGCTTACAAAAAAACAATAACCCTAACACAAATAATTTTACTATCAACCATAAGTAATTTTACTGCACTAGTGCAGAAGAGTTACTGCACCATGCCAGATTGATCTACCATTTCGAGGTGTCAATCTAAACACATCATATGTGATCAGGTCGAACCATACGGCCTATTTATTATTTGTCCCATATGATTGAATCAATAGTATCATATCTTGGCCTGCCCCGGTTAATCTGGCCCATTTGGATCGGAGCTGCCACAAGTAGTTAAAACGACACCTTATTTTACTTGACTGCAGGTTTTTACATCACTAGATTGTAGTACGTCGTAAGTGTAGTATTTTTCTTATGTACTCAATCGCGTGCAAGCCCTCTCCTCGTCAGCTCCCCGACCGAGGAAGCTCCGCCCCCTCTGCCACTCAAGCTCCAAAGACGCGTGGAGCTTCCCCAAGTCAGTAGGCAGACACGTGTTCTGCCTAACTGTAGGTCCTCTTCTCCCTGTAATTTCCGAGTTTTTAGTGTATATAGCACTGGTGCAGTACGTATTTATAGAAATAGCTGTATGTATTAAATATTAGCAAAAATGGTGCTTTATTGTCTGGTGGTCGAACAGCAACGCTGGAGAGGCAACATGTGTCGCTGCCGTCCCGCAGGTTGTTTGCCGTCTCGGGGCTAGACGGCAGACCGCCTACATCTGGTGGTTGGACAGCAGGTAATTAAGCCAGCTAATTAGCCGACTTAATTATCTACCTTAATTTTTGTATAATATTTGTTCAAATTTTTAAATACTACAAATGAGCTCAAAAAATTATGAAATTTTATGTGCAGCCTCCTAACATATCGTACTTCATCGTATAAATTTTTTAATAATTTTATCCACTCTAAATATTGTTGAAAATTTTATACTATTAAGATATTTGCAGGAGTTTTTACATATAACAAACGAGCTTGAAAAATTGTAAAATTTTATATGAAGCCTCTTGACACAATCATAGTAATATGTATTCCAAATTTTCCACGTTAATTAATGTTAATTTAATCATGAAATTAGCTACGCTCGGTCCATACCTGTCGTTCGCATATATATCGGTCCATTGCTGATATCTTTTATTTCTCACGTTAATTAATGTTAATTTAATCATGAAATCTTGACACAATCATAGGGCATGACCTCTATCATTCGCATATATATCGGTCCATTGCTGCTATCTTTTATTTCTCACTGCGTCCTTCGTATATTTGCCACTCTGTTCGTATTGTCCCCTCGCGCACTCTCTTTTCCGCACTAATGTTATTATGTTCGTGCTGTCCCCTGTGCCCGCTTTCTCGTCTACACATTTGTCAGTATTACCATACCATCCTCCCTCGTCCGAAGTGATGCGCGTCGACAAGGAGTCCTTAATTTGCAAGGTAAGTGCACCGGGTTCCCTTTTCGCTCAGCCATAAATACGATCCTTAATTTGCAAGGTAAGTGCACCGGGTTCCCTTTTCGCTCAGCCATAAATACGAACCTCTCGCAGTTCGGCATCGCTCATCTCAATTGCTTATCACAGAAGTTCATTCTCGCGATCGCCACTCAAAATTAAGAGTGTGTAGCTCATTATTTCAAGAAGGCAGTGCATAACTCATTAAGAACATGGCAGGAGGACCCAGTACGTTGCCAGAAATTACGGACGAGTTGTCGCCATGCAGCACCACAGGTGACGAGGAATAGCATGATAAGAGTGACATATGGGCGCACGAGGGAGCGAGCGAGGCGGGACGACATGGATAGACCGACATTTGCGCGGGCAAGAGGGACGACACGGACATAACGATATTAGTGCGGATGAGAGAGTGCGTGAAGGGGACGATACGGACAAAGTGACAATGTGAGAAGGACGCAGCGAGAAATAAAAGATAGCAGCAACGGGCGACATATGTGCGAACGACAGAGATCAGACCAATACTCGACGCATACGGCTATTTCTATAAATATGTGCTGCAACAATCTATATATGCTAAAGCCTCATAATTTTCTTATCAGCTGTGGTTGGCAAAATATGTATGATCTCTTCGAGACTTAAGTTCTTCAAGAAAGTGTAATGTTTTTTGGCTTTTAGATAATTACAATGCGATTAAGAGAGTAAGCGACGTTTACGTTGAGAAACCATCTCATTTAAAGCAACTTATGTAGTAACATCTACAAATAATTTATAGAAATCACTTCATTCGAAAACTAATATTTAAAAATTAAAAACTAAAAATTATTTGGAACATAACCTTAATAAATACAGGGTGGTCCATACGGTACGGACCTCTTTTTCCTTAAGCAAAGGGGACGACGTGTCATCCACTGTGTGTTTATAGGTATTATTAGTATCATTTTTTTTCGAGGGGGTATACGGATCCATCTTTAGGCACCGAATTGTAGCACTACGCCACTACTATAGTACAATTTGGTAAACAGATTATCAATCGCACCAAAATACTTAACAATATTACTAGGATCTCCGTCGTACCAGTTTTTTGCTTGCACATGCGAATATTGCTGCTTAGCTTTAATGGAGTAGAGTAGGCTGGCTACATATGCATCTTAAGTAGGGCGCAGGAGTGGGCATTTGTCCTCCCTTTGGCCCACTCCAACCAGTTTAAAGCATCGACTTTTGATTTTTAGAAATTAAAAGCCATTTAAAACATGTTAGTTTCTTAATTTTATTTTTTGGTTTATTATTATTATTTTTCTTTTTCTCTTTATTTCTTTGCATTATCTGTGACAATATAAAATTTTATTTTTATTATTTTTCTCATTTTTTGATTCTGAAAAAAATTAACAGTCGCTACAGTGCATTTGGTGCTCTTGTAGAACGTATGAAAAATGAGGAATAGTGTTCCTTTAATTTAGTTCCTCTATTTTTCTACAAAATTCCCTTGTTCTAAACAGGGTGAACCGTTGTCTCATCCACCTTTTACTCAAAGACCATTCTTTTCGGAAAAAAAAACAAGTAGATCAAATTTAATTCCCTCTACGCACACCAATTATCAATTTTTTTCTTTAAGACGACGAAAGCACTGGTTTTCTAGGCAACAATTTTCGGCAAATGCCTATATGAAGTGCTTTTCTTATTAATGGTGGTGATAGAATGACGAATATACAATTCATATAATTGTCATATACAGCGCACATAAAAATAAAGCGAAACGTCACCTTATACAACCTTAGGTTTGATGTGCATGGACTAAAGCGGGCAGCTTTGTACATGAGGCCGGTAAAGTTGTTGTAGTGTACTGATTCCTTTGTTATCTTGAATTCGTGAGTGGAGAGAAGAATATTTGGCTAAAATAGCAGTATTTGATATGCAATTAGCAAAATAGCACTGGTTACATGGAATTTACAAAAACTACGCTTCCATCGCACGGTCACTACACGGTAGTGACCGATGGTTGACACGTAAGTGATGCCGCATGGTGGCCATGCGGATTAGCCAAAACCGCACTGCCATCGTGTGGTGGTATTGTAGCACCACACGATGGCACTGTAACATCATTGTAGCAATTTCAGTAAAATATATTTAAATATATTTTTATAGAAAATTTTAAATATAGCAAATAAGTTTCAAACATTATGAATTTTTTAAAGAGCTTCCCGACACAATGTACTTACTTGTGTAATTTTTTTTATAATTTTATCTATTCTAAATTCTTTGAAAATTTATTTAATTATACTATTTGTAGGAATTTTTTAGTATAGAAAATAAGGTCCAAACATTATAATTTTTTGAAGGCTTCTTACATAATAGATTTGATTCCAAAAAACGGTGGCGACAAACTAGAGTAAGAGCCAATGTGTAAAAATAACTATTTCAAAACATATAAATTCTAAAACAAGTTATACAATCAAGTCCACTATGTAAGGCGCCTTTAAAAAATTCATAATATTCAGACCCCATTTTCTATATTAAAAATGCTTACAAATAGTATATTTAAATGAATTTTAGAGGAAAAATTCAAAATAGATAAAATTATGAAAAAATTACACAAGTACACAATATCAGGAGGCTCTGCAAAAAAATCATAATTTTAGAGCTCATTTTCCATATTTAAAAATTTCTACAAAAAATATACTTAAATATATTTTTCTGAAAATTGCTACAGTACCAACGCACAGCCACCGTGAGGTGCTACAATGCCGGTACAGTGTCCCACCCGCATGGTGGTCATGCAGTTTTGGCTAATCCGCATGGCTACTGTGCGGCACCGCTTACGTATCAGATATCGGTCACTTCCGCGTGGGTGACGTGCGGTGGAGATGTTATGTTTGTAAATTTCATGTGACGAATATTATTTTTGCTAATCGAACATCAAATACTGTTACTATGGTAAAAAAAACTCTAGAGAGAATTCTAAGTAGGTACTCCGATCCACTTTGTAAAGAAAATGCTAGCACTACTACAAAATTAATGGTAGATCGAGTTAATGCCTACCATGCATGGTCGTCTATATTGACGGCTACAGGTAGCAGCGAGCAGCCTCTCGCTCTGACAAGAAAGCAAAATAAAAGATGGGAGCATTCATGCTAAGAACTCTCGCTCTGTAGACATTTTACTTTACATGAGTACTGTAGTATCCACGTACTTCTTCTTCTACTGCTGCTACTAGTACTTAATAATACAGATTCTCTTTTGCTAACAAAGGCCATTAAAAGGTGGGAGAAACAACAATTAACGGAATCCAAGCTTAATTAGCTAGCTAGTGATCCACTAAGAGTATGTATAATGGTTCTACATAGGTCGTCTATAGCTTATGCCAGCTCAGATTCATGCTTACCTGGAGGAGATAGGGAAGGAGAGAGATGGAGCAGGTCGTTTGACCAAGGCACAAACAACCGAATTTGATGCCATTGTACGAAGCTCGCCTATACCCCACATAGTTTGTGCGCCTCATCATCGGGAAACTGCAACCATAGCCCCAAAGCCCACCGGGACGGTTGCGGCGACTACCTCGACATCCGCAATCCATAGACGATTGAAGACCACACCACCTAAGCGATGCGATCAGGACGACAACAGGGTCGAGGACAACAACCGCCACCCAAACCATGGACATGCCGTTGTTCATAACATAGTACGGAGTTGGAGACGACCATGATCTGGCAGCCATGGCTTAGATCTGATTGGATCTATGCACCGACAGCTTGGATCTGGTGGTTCAGCCAGATCTGAGATGTGGTCGCCAGTTTCGGCCTCAAGAGGCGGTGTACGTGAAGTAGACAAGTGGCTCGATCAGCAACGTGACAGCCGACAAAGAGGGAGTGGGATGCCAGAGCGGTGGAAAGGGAGGCGCCGCGGAGAAGGAGGTTGACGAGGGGCCCCGGTGCAAGCTCGAGGAGATGACGGCGACGGTAGGGAGGGAGAGGGGAGGAGGAAGGCATCGGTGGGGAGGAGAGAGAAAGGACGGAAGAAGATGTTTATGGGTTTCAGAGGTTGTCGGTAGGAAGGGAGGGAGGAGGTGAGGTTGTTTAGAAATATTTCTGATGGGTGAAATGGAATACCACAACTCCACCGCTGCAGGAAGAGGTTATTATCCGTACATTTTTATTAGTTGACGACTTTAACATATGCAACAGATCGCGTACGAGAAGCTAGACACAGCTAGTTTCACCGAAATTTAGCAGAATCAGTGAGGTTGCCAGCTAATTAACTATAGATGGAGATTGGACGGGTCGTGAAACGAAAGATCGAGACGGGTGAAATTCATGTAGCCTCGGTAGAAAAAAATGATGGAAAGAAGCCTCGGTAGAAAGGGACGGGATATGAATACGAGAGGATGTAAGGGAAGAGAAGAGGTACACGTAAGGGATATGAATACATGACAGAACTAGCTCGATCTCTTTACATGCAAGGGCATCCAATTGTTGCTGTGGAGGTTATTAGACCAAATTTTAGATGATACAATTTAGATTGTATGTGCTCTAGCTAGTGTGTGACTCGAAGAAGCTGCAGATCTAGTAGCTTAATTAACTAGTAGCAAGTCTGGCCTAGTGCTGATGCGGCTAGTTGTGTTTGTACTCCACCAGAGAAGAGAAGAGAAGAGGGGGGCAGAGCAGTTGTGTTGTGTGCAGGGGCGGATCTAATGTAGAGGGGGTGAGGGTCCAAGCCGTCACTCAATTCGCAGAAACCCAGGTATATAGCTTAAGATTTAATGCTAGTGCCTTCACTCAGCCTAACTAAAAGGCCCTCACTCATGCTAAAATTATGAATGAGAACAATTCAGCATACTATGTGTATTGTTGTGCCCTCTCAGATTTTATCCTGGATCCGCCCCTGGTTGTGTGCGGTCTGATGGAGAAAGAAATGCAAGCGAGGCCGCCGGCTCCCACCATGGATGATGCGCGCGCGCGAATCCTGTGGGGGAAGGTGGCGTTGACCGGGTCGTCTCTCTGGCCTGCCGGTCACTCTAGTATCAAAAGGCCATTCAACAGGCTCCACCACTACTCGCGCCTATCTAGAGGTCTCTTTTTACACCGGATGGACAAAGATTACAAGGGCCCGTTCGAATTGCCTCCTAAAAGCTATTTTCCTACGATAAATATTTTTTTATGGTATCTAACTTTTAAATGAAGTATCTTTTTTCAAAAACTGCTTTTCTATAGTAAATAAAAGACTCAATCTCAATGACTTTAAATACTGGTGAAATTGATAATACCGTTTATTGAACCATATGTTATATTTGATAGATTAGTATGTATTTAGAATAATATTACAAGTAATATTTGGTGTGTGTATAATTAAACATATTTATATATTTATAAATACATATACTTGTATTATCATATTAAATATGAAAAAGCACATCGGTCTGTATCGGTATTAGAATGTATAATTTCAAGAATTAAATCGGTAAGTATGATTTTGAGAGAGGAAGGGCGCCAGTTACGTGGTTTAGGGTCGAAATTAGACGAGATAAAAGAGTTGAAAGAATCGATCGGTCGGGGCCGGGGATCGATCGATTATTAATTGGGAGGAAGAGATTAAAACCGATCAAACCCTATACGTACGTACGTACGCTACGCTAGCATAGCATAGCATGCGGGCGATTCCGCACGTGCCGGGCCCACCCCACCATATCCCTTTCCCACACTTTTCTTTCTTTTTCCTTTCTGATTAGCTAGCCCTAAACCCTAACAATCATAATAATTTAGGGATTATTAATCTTTCCCCCTTTTAACCCCCGCGCCTCGCTCTTCTTCCCTCCACATGCATTCGGTCGCTGCCGCATGCAGCTACCTCAGCCTAGCTCCCCAGCTGAAGAGTTGATCACCACTTAATTGGATCGATTAAGTGATCGAGATCGATCATCAGCTAGCTTGCCTGCTTGCTTAGTTAGTTACTCCATATATATATACACACATATATACATGGAGCCGTCGGGAGGAGGAGGATCCGGAGGAGGCGAACCCACCAAGTACCGCGGCGTGCGTCGCCGTACGTGGGGCAAGTTCGCCGCCGAGATCCGCGACTCCAACCGCCACGGCGTCCGCGTCTGGCTCGGCACCTTCGACACCGCCGAGGAGGCCGCGAGGGCCTACGACCGCGCAGCATACTCCATGCGCGGCAGGAACGCCGTCCTCAACTTCCCCGACGAAGCACACATCTACCAGCAGCAACAAGCCTCCGGCTCCTCCTCCACGCAGCCGCAGGGACAACAGGGCACGCAGGTCTTCGAGTTCGAGTACCTTGACGACGACGTGCTGCAGGAGATGCTCAGGACCCAAGGCGACGACGACGCCAACAAATCCCGCAAGAAGAAGTAGCTTCCTTGCGTGTATATATGTGCACGCACGCAGGTCCGGAATGCAGACATGCACATATACGGATGCATGGTCTATGCATTGCAATAATAATAATAATAACAATTAACTGGAAACCATAATGCCCTGGCCACCATGATCTAAAATAAATATTTTCATATATATTATGTGCAAAAAATTTTATAGTGTTTTGGATGTCGAATTTAACTAGTTTACTAACTAGTTTAAATAATTTTAAACTAAAATTCGAACTCAGTTACCTTTTTTTATGATAATTTGATTGTAGATATGTGCTAATTTTATATAAAAAATCAGCAAAACATGTGATCTAAATTCATTCAAAATCTTTAAATTCGAGTATAATTTTACAAAGATATGTGTATCTATATACACACTATTCTATGCCTGAGCATGAAATAAGGTAGAATAAGTTATTCTATGCTATAGCCAGTTCCTTACGCCTTAACAGAGCCCATCCTCCCAAAGAGCTATCCACACACCATCGCGCCAGACCCCGTCCAAATGGGTTGATCCCAACATACACGTGCCACAAACCCACGATCCCGAGGTTGATGTCACATGGCCTGTATACGCCACGGCTAAGTATGGTAGTAGATTCGAATGACACGTCCAATAAATTCGTCAGTACAGCGTAAGCGGTTTTATCTGGCCGTAAACTAGAATGTATCTGATCATAAATGTGGTTTCTATTTTACTGACACCATCACACGGCCAGCATGCGCCACCGTAGTTGTGGCTAACGACGCGTCTAACAAATTCGCCAGTACAGTGTAAGCGGTTTTATCTACCATAAAATAGAATGTATCTAGTCATAAATATAGTTTCCATTTTTACTGTCGTTGGCCAGCATGTGCCACGGCTAGGTGTGGTAGCAAGTTCTAATGACGCATCCAGTAAATTCGTCAATAAAGTGTAAATGGTTTCATCTGGCTACAAAGTAGAATGTACCCGGTCGTAAATGTGGCTTCCATTTTTACTGCCGCCGCCATATGGCCAGCATGCGCCACAATTCGGTGTACATGACAGTATACTCTAACGACACGTTTAGTAAATTCATCAATACAATGTAAGTGGTTTCATCTGATCGTAAAATAGAATGTATCTGGTCATAAATATGGTTTCTAGTTTTTCTGCAAACTCCAGAGCGTAGTTGGGTCGTACGGTTTATCTTGGTTGTAAGCTGGTATGTATCTTGGTTGTGTGAATGGTACTTTCGATTTGCGGAACGTCCGGCTTGTGTAGTGGTATGTTTTTCCCCTGAGGAAACCTGTGTGGAGTCTTATCGTCCCCGAGGAAATTGATAGTTCTGCATGAGTGTTGTGGTACTTCCGATGATCGATAGTACCGGACTTTGCATGACGGAACTGCCGGATTTGCCTGCAATGGCTACTTTTCTGACTGTTGCTGAGGGGAACAGAAGTACCGGTCATTTGCCTGTGTTACTTCTGGAAATCTTGTTTTCTGTTCCAACGACTAGTTTTGAGGTGTGGGGTACATATATACCCCATTGTGGCTGGTTGGAATATAACTTTTGGCACTCTATTTCACTTTATTGAGCTAGTGTGAGGTTCTCTTCTCAATTGTATATGTGTTGCACCTTGTGAGTAAGGAGGAAGGCTCTAGATTGCATGTGTTGCATCTAGAGGTGGATTATGTATCCACTCGAGTTTGTGCATTTATTGCTGGGGGTTTAGTATGGGCCTTCCATCTGTGCTAGTTGTACTTTTGTTCTTCCTTTATTACTTACATTTCTTTCTTATAATGTGATGTTTGCAATAATGTTGCGTTCTTAATTGTACTCGTTTTTTACCATGTCTGTTTGTTCGATCTATGTCGATGCCTCTAGTTCGATGCACGCGATGCACCTTTGGAATAGTCCACTCAATAAATGGCAACTGCAATGATGCGTAATACATTCGACTACATGCTTTACGACAATGAACATAACCACGAATAACATGGGAGAGTACTATGGTACAATCTTGTCTGTGCATGCCAACTAGTACAATGTGCCTCGCGTTACTCACAATGTTCCAACTGAGCATACACAGCAGCAGCCACCCAAGGAGGAGATGTCGCCCCTCTGTTGGTGTAGGGACCCATACAAGTTCTTAAAGTCCAAGCAGTGGCTCAGTCTGGGCATACAGTAATGGGGTTGAGCAAACTACGCATGTGACTATCCCAACTGCCGTCGGGACACAAGCAATTATCGACAACCGATAAGGACCAGTTGCAGTATGTTCCCCCTACTATTTCTCTTTCAAAGTACGTACTACCAACATCTCCCATCTACCCGAAATCCCCGGAACCGCTATATGGCTACCACAAGTAGATCGACCTAGAGATCCACCCACATGACCAGTGAACTCTCGACTTCGAGGAGTGGAATATCAAAAGGGCCTACAAGATTTCAGGAGGAGGAGTAACGCAACGACAAGCAAACCGAGCGATACATCGCAAGATGAAAGCTCATCTCGATACGTGCACGCGTAGGGAGTACGAGGCTTGTGAGACGGAGCGCAAGAAAAAGAGGGAAACGGTGGCCGAGGCGAAAGAGGTCGCTGAGGAGTTCAACGCCGAGCTCGCAAGGAAGGGAAAATGGCCCTCGACCACACAGTTGGTTGGGCCATTCCGCACTAGTTCCCCGAAGGTCGAATTTATTTTTGTTCTAAAAAGACACATATGTATCGTACGAGTACATCAGTTAGTTGCATCACGCAGGATGTTGTTTTTATGCATGTAAACAAACCCTATGCGTTGTGTTATTCCCACCTTATTATTAAGTCTATTTTAATCTACAACATCACATTTCCTCGTATTTTCGTATTCAATTCTTCACGTACCAAAGCATCCAACATCATGAAAAACCAAGTCCTCCTCCATGCATGAATTTTCAGTTGCATCATAATATCACTTACCTTCGTACTTACCAATTGTTACTGTCTCAATTGTCCTCAAAAAAATTTCTAAAAATTTCTTACACTGCAACAACATATAATGATCACAAATTATTATTGTGAATCTAACAAATTTTGTACCATTCATAATCTACGAAAATCACAAATGAATCATCCAACATTGTCTACCGTTTTTTCTCACAAAATACAAATCACAAACAAAATTTGGTAAATGTCACCTATCTACAACAATTGTCGTTTACTCCTATGCGCTGTTGAGGGTGCCAATTGTGCAAAAAATGGGCTAGGTGGCAGTCGCCGATAGGTCGGCTGACTAGACCTCTGATCGCCAACAGCTCGGCGGTAGGTTGCGCCGCCGACCATTCGGTGATCGATCTCGCCGCCAACGCCCATCGACTACATTCATGTCGCGTGGTTGTTGGGCGATAAGTTCCAGTCGCCCAATCGCCCGACCATTCGGTGACTGGATCCTGTCGCTCAACGGCCCACTGACTACATTCATGTCGCGTGGTTGTTGGGCGATAAGTTCCAGTCGCCCAACGATTGGGCGACTGGAGCCCACTCCTGTAAAACATTTTTGCGTAGTTATATTTCTGTAATTTCAAATAAAAATAGATTATTTTTAGAAAAATTCATCTAATCCTGGGTTCAGGATAGAACTATATTGACCATGTCAACCCAAATCAAGCCTAGAATAAGTAGAACTAGGCTTGATCTTGAATTTTGCTAAAGAGTATTCTAGATGGGTGAAGATTGATTAATATATTCATCTTCTACCTCTTACTCATCAAAGATCACTGCAAGATTAAGAGAAGAGAAGGAAACACAAAAAGTAAGCCAAATCAAGATTTTAACACTTAGCAAAGAGAAGAAAGATTTAGATGAATTTATGATATCTATTGATACTTAGAGATGAATGTTTACGGCCACTCCTTGGCAAGTCATAAGGCCTAAGAGTGATAAAAAGCTCAAGCATAAGAGTCATAACTCATCTCAAGAATTCTCTCCTAAAACCCTAACTCTGTCGATTCACCCTCCTTATATAGCTGAGGCTCACAAGAAACTATAACCAGCATCGCTAGTTGGGTTTCATCCACTTACATGGGCTAATCCATTAGTCCAATAATATACTGAGTTTTATACTCACACATACACACTTCTCAAAGTGTACACAACCATTAACCCGCTAGTGAATCAATACTTGATCCACTTGATATTTTTAGCACATTCTTGATCTAAACCACCACTCTTGCGCCTCCTCACGTTGTGGTTTGATCAAGTCTCAACTTTTTTTATTTAGGGCAAAAAGACCATTTTGCCCCCAAATCACCTTCCACGAAGCTTCACGCTTCCTCCACCTTGAAGCAACCCTGTGCTTCATCTTTGACTCCATGTGGCCTCGATGACTTGTCGCCAAGCCTATCACACATTTGAATCACACCCAACTATTGTTGTTTGTAAACGGTGCCAAATCACTTAGCGCGTCTCATGCTTCTCTATGCACCACGACTAGGGTGAAAATGGATCAAATACGGACGGATAATGGCTTTGACATATTTGTTTCTATATTTTTTAGATGCGTTTACAAATATGAATACCCTGGATATGAATAATATCAAATACAAATATTGAGCGAATACGAATTGTTGTGGCTACAGACTAAACAGAGAGAGAGATGGTAGTGGAGAGTGAGGGAGATGAGTAATGGCTTGGCCCTTCCTCATGGCCTGTATTCCACATATATGTGCACATGAGGAGTGCTTTTACAGTTATACCCTTACATCTGGTTATCCCCTCCGGGGGCACTTATGTCATTACACATAGCCTATCCTGGGCCTTATAACCTCCTACCAGGCCTGCTGGGTTTAGCTGGGGGCCACCCCTACAACAGGAGCCTCTCATGGTAAAGGGCTTCACGGGCCGGCCATGTTGCCGAGTCCTTGGCCCCTCCGTCCTCGCGCTCGTGAACTTTTTCGAACTTGACCTGGGGCTGCGCTGCAGCCGAAGTGGACGCGCGCTGGGGGCGTTGCACCGGTGCAGGTAACCGTAGCGGGCCCGTGAGCCACCGCGTGTGCCTTAAGTGGTAAGGGACGCGCCGCGACACTCGCTCTTCTGGGCGTGCACGTGGCGAAGCGTGCTTGGCGCGGTGCGGGCCTTGAGGCGTCATGACCATTAATGCAACGCGCGACTCCGGCGTTGACTTCGCCGATTGGACTTCCGCCGCTGGCTTCCTGCGATGGGGTATATATACGGCACAGTGCGGCGTTGTTCCTGCATGTATTGTGATAGAAGCTGCTCCCCTAAAATGGGCCCCTTCCGTGAATCAACATTCCTGGGTGACGCTGAGCGGCTTGGGGGATGTTGATGCACAGAAGGAGGTCCGTTTTTCTCGGGAGCTTGGTCAGCGCCGGTTATCGATAGCCAGCTGCGCTTCCTGCCCTCGCGCCGCGTTTCCGCAGGCGACGGCAAGGTTTGCCCTGTTCTTCTTAACAGACCTACCTACATTCGGTGTTCCTGATGGAGCCCGCCCGCATTACCTTTTATGTTGATGCACTATAGGTGGTCTGTTAAGGAGAACGGGGCAGACTTTGCGGGACAAGACCCTCGCCTTTGCGGCGCTCCGCCGAAGTAGGCGCGCGCGCTCCGTCCTCGCCGAAGCAGACGCGCGCACGCTCCGTCCCCTACCCTTCGAACGGGTGGCGCGAGCCGGGCGCCAGCCGGCGAGGCGCGCGCGCCCGCCCCTACCTTCGAACGGGTGGCGCGAGCCGGGCGCCAGCCGGTAGGCGCGCGCTCCGCCCCTACCCTTCAACGGTGGCGCGAGCCGGCGCTGTCGGCGAGACGCGCGCGCTCGTCCCCTACCCTTCGACCGGTGCGCGAGCCGGGCGCCTAGCCGGCAGACGCGCGCTCCGCCCCTACCTTCGAACGGGTGGTAGCGAGCCGGCGCCAGCCGGCGAGGCGCGAGCGCTCCGCCCCTACGCCGAACGGGTGGCGCCGAGCCGGGCGCTCGTCGGTAGACGCGCGCGCCGCCCCTACCCTTCGAGCGGGTGGCGCGAGCTAGCGCCAGCCGGCGTAGACGCGCGCGCTCCGCCCCTACCCTTCGAGCGGTGGCGTGAGCCGGCGCCGCGCCGTAGACGCGCGCTCCGCCCCTACCCTTCGAGCGGTGGCGCGAGCCGGCGCCAGCCGGCGTAGACGCGCGCGCCGCCCCTACCCTCGAACGGGTGGCGGCGAGCTGGTGCCTTCGCGATCGCGAACACCGCCACGCGCGGCGGCGACTTGAGATCCGCGATGTGGTCGGCGCGTGTAGAAGGTTCTCGATCACGCCGCCCCGGTCGCGAGGTTAGGTTTCCATACCGCATTTACCGACCGCCTCGCGCGCATGGGCACGCAGCGGGATGTGGACGGTTGCGTGCTCGCGGCCGCCGCCTCTTCCCTAGGCGAGGGGACACGGGCGGCGACACGGCGCAGCGCCGCTGTTGTGATCCCCTGGCCCATTAGTGCGCCTTTACTGGCGGTTAGGGAGCGTCGTGCTGTGACGGCTCTTGGCGCTTGTGGTCGTGGCCTTTCAGCTTTGGGTATGGGGAACTGCACTGGGCGGGCGTTTGTATGACTGCGGTCGTGTCCCGTACGCGGACCGTCGCGATGCTTCGGTATTAGGGCGAGGTGGCTTAAAGTAGCCCTCGTGACCGTGCCCCCGCAGTTGTACGCCCCGTTCTTGCTTGCATCGCCTTCCATACGCACGTAGTATTCCTCGCCGCTATCCTCCTTCCCAGAGAAGCAATGGCATCTTATGGCAAGCGTGGTCAGGCGAGTGGTGCCTGCGGCATCCGCCGGCGGTCTTCGTTGTTGGAGGTGAAGTACGCCCTCCAAGAACGTGACCCGGTGGCGGCGGACAAGGAGTGGTTGGTGGCGGAGGAGGAAGGCACGTTCTCCGGCGAGCTAGGCCCCTCGCTTGTGACCGAAAAGACAATCGAAGGGCTTCTGCGTGCGGGGAAGCTGTCCGAGCGCCAGGAGGTACGATTGCCCACCGCCGATGAGACGGAACCGCATCCCGAGAAGTCAGAGGCGGTCGTATTCGTTGCCTCTTTGGACGCGGTGCTCCGCATCCCGGCGGCGGCTATCGTGGGCGACGTCTTTGCAGACTTTCGGCCGAGCGGCGCAATCGACCAACGCGTCGTGGCGGCTCGCGTATACACCGGGCCTTGCGCTGGGGCGTCTTGGCCCGCGCCTCGTTGTTCGCCCATCTTCACGAGGCACGGTGCCAGCCCAAGGATCGGAAGGACGGGACGCTGTCGAGCTTCGGCAGCGTCACCTTTATTCTTCGTCCGGCTTGCAAGAAGCTCTTCCCTGCGAACTCCACTCGCGGGAAGTGGGAGTCTTACTGGATGAAGCGGTGGTTCTACTACCGTGTGGAGAGCGGGAGCGGCCTTGAGTGCACAGGGCGACCGATCGCATTCAAGCCCTCGCCCGGACGGACGCTCGACGATGAGGACAAGCGGAGGGCCCGGCGGCTCGTAGGCGTGGCCGCCCGCTTCAACATGCGCGACCTCGCCGAAGAGTACGTGATGTACGGCATGGCACCGCTTGCCCGCGACTGGCGTCTTTCCGCCGAGACGCGTCGAGACGACAATGTCTTGCCATCGATCTGCTTGCTACCGGCGCCCTCCAGTCTTCGTAAGCCTCGACCGCGTCTTTGCTTTGCTCATGCGAAATGCGTTATGTGCTAATGCCACCTCCTTTGCTTCAGGGATTTGCTTGGAGGAGGCGGAACAGGCCGCGCGCGTATTCCTGGGGCCGTACACCGGCAGGGAGCACGAGCAGCGCGCGTCTGCTATCGCCGAGGCGGGGCTGGGGCGAATAAACCATGTGTGCGAGGCCCTGGGCCTCGCCGTGCCAGACCGTGTCGCTCCGGACGACGGTGCAGCGAAGAAGAAGAAGAAGACTCCATCTCGGAAGAGGGCGGCGCGGCCCCGCTGCGTTCGCGGCGCAGCTACTCTGCCGCCACTTTGGTGCTTCCGAGGGCACGGCAGACGCGGAGTCGGGATCGGCGGAGTATGCCGATTCAGGCTTGGATGGCGAGGGATCTTCGGCGAGCGCCCTGGGCGGCGGGTTTGCCGCGAGCAGCCGGAGGGGGGAAGTCTCGCCGCCCGCCGAAGTCGCTGAGACGGAACCCGTGCGGACCGGCGATGCTGAGGTGGAGCCTTCGGCCGTGGTCGCTGTGGTGCCGGAGATGCCCTCCGTGGGGTGCGCGAAACCGTGCTGCCCTCCCCAATAGCGGCAGCGGCAGAAATCGAGGCGCCCCCTGCAAAAACTGCCACGGCGGAACCTTCGCCTCCGGTGTCTGAGCCGCGGGGCCTCTCGCGGCGATCATCGGGCGGTGTCGCTGCTGCCCGCCCGCTAGCGGCCGTGTGTGCGGCCGAGCTCCACCGACGCCGCGGGATTCGCGTGGTGACGGGCATCGGCTCGTGGGACTCGGCGCGATGCCGAAGATCTCGCAGCATGTGCCCCTTCGGGCCGTGACCACGCCGCTCGCCGTGGAGGGACGGCCGCCGCCACGCCGAATCGCGGAGGTCGCCGGCCGCCGCGGGACCACGCCGCGGGGCTCACACCACCGCCGCCCGCCTCGGTGATAGGGGCGGGTCCCCGCATCCTCCCGCTACCGGGTAGGGTGGCTTAGTTTACCCCGTGTATTCTTGTGCGCTTGTGGTGCTCATCCGCATCCTCGCTTGCGTGTCGCCATCCCGAGGAGGAGCACCGGCGAACACGGGACCCTCGCGCATGTGAGCCCCGCGGACTTCGTGCCTCCCCCGGAGACGCTGAGGGCGTGGCGCGGGATTGTGGACAACGCGGCTACCAGCGTCGACCGCCAAGCACCGCAGCCTCACGGGCGGGCGCCTCGGGACGCCGAGGTGTCTCGGGTGAGGGTAAGTACTCATACGATCCCGCCTGGGCCGGCCGAGCTTGCTAAGTCTTTCCATTGTGCAGACGCTTGTGCTGGGGCAGGCTTTACAAACGGCCTATACTCGTGCCCAAAGGGCGCTTGAGGATAGGCTGCGGGCCGCCGAGGAGGAGCTACGCGAGGCCTCGGGGGCCCGCATCCGCCAACTGGAGGCGGAGTGTGCCGAAGCGAAGGCGCACGCCGAAGGACTTGCTGCGTCCGCGCGGGGGTCGGCCGCGGAGGCTGCACAGCGGGAGTTTGCGGCAGAGCGGGATGACTTTTTGCAACAGGTCGCCTCGCTAGAGAAGGAAAAAGGCGAACTCGCCCTGGCTCTGTCGGAGCGTGATCGGACGCTTGGCGAGGCTTCGGTGATTGCATGGGATGCCATGCAAGCACTGGAAAGCCATCTCCAGGGGCTTGTGGCCAAGGTACCAGACCACGCCTTCGGCCCGGAGGAGTTGTTGCGGACTCTCCGCTGGGTCGGAGCTGCCGCCAACGTCGCGCGCGGCGCTGCGACAACTTTCGGCAACCACTGCGCGTACACATCGGCATGCCTGGTGGGCTCGCTCCTGCAACACCGCGGTTGCACACACGTCGCCGGAAGACCCCACCGAGATGCCAGCAGGCCGAGGTGATGTCCGGTGCCGTCCACTCCGCTCGCCGCGCCATCAAGCCCTTTTATGAATGAATCTGGGATTACATCGGGGCAGACGCTGCGCGGGTCGAACTCCGGAAGTCACTTTACGAGGAGGGGAGCCTCGGTCGATTCCTGGACGGGGTCCCTCGACGCGACGAGGGCGGCGCCGAGGCCTCCGAAGGCGCCGGGAACTCACAGGTGTGACGCCGTGGTGCCTGGGTGTCGGCGTGCGTTGTACTGCCCCCTCTTTTTGTGAATGGAGTACACGCTTGCTGCATGCCTTCTGACTTTTGCCTATGTCCCGGGCAGTTTCCTTGCTGGGGCCGACTTCTTGCGGCCGACCTTGCGACCCGGCGACACCTTCGATGCTGGCGAAGGGCCGAAGAGTCGCTGGACTTTTGGGCGGGCCGACCTTCTTCCAGCGGAACCCCGTCCTTATCGCGTGTTAAGGACGAGCCTGCCGAATAGCTACTTAGAGCGGCAGGGATGTAGTCGGGCCTCTGCACTTGAAAGATTTCCCCGATATATAGATCTCCTGATGATTAGGGCATGCGCGGTCGTCTCAGGCGGAGCCGAGATCCCCACCTTCCAAATTCGCCACAGGTGTGAACCGTCGGCGCCGCCTCCTCCGCTCGTCGCCCGTGTGCCATCAAGGCGCGCGGGTTCGCGCACTGAGTACACCGTGGAGCGCGTGCGGCGGCAGTTGTTGACACTACGACCGCTTAGGTCCAGAGCTCGGCGTGTCGCGACGGTGGACCCCCGCACAACGACTTGTTTAGAGTCGCATGGACTAGCGTGTGCGAAGGCGGACCTCCGCACCACGACGTGTTTAGAGTCGCGTGGACTAGCGTGTGCGAAGGCGGACCTCCGCACTACAACTTGTTTAGAGTCGCACGGACTAGCGTGTGCGAAGGCGGACCTCCGCACCACGACCTGTTTAGAGTCGCGTGGACTAGCGTGTGCGAAGGCGGACCTCCGCACCACGACTTGTTTAGAGTCGCGTGGACTAGCGTGCGCGAAGGCGGACCTCCGCGCCGCGATTTGTTTAGAGTCGCGTGGACTATCGTGTGCGAAGGCGGACCTCCGCACCACGACTTGTTTAGAGTCGCGCAGACTAGCGTGCGCGAAGGCGGACCTCCGCGCCGCGATTTGTTTAGAGTCGCGTGGACAATCGTGCGCAAAGGCGGACCTCCGCACCACGACCTGTTTAGAGTCGCGTGGACTAGCGTGCGCGAAGGCGGACCTCCGCACCGCGACTTGTTTAGAGTCGCGTGGACTAGCGTGCGCGAAGGCGGACCTCCACGCCGCGATTTGTTTAGAGTCGCGTGGACTATCGTGTGCGAAGGCGGACCTCCGCACCACGACTTGTTTAGAGTCGCGTGGACTAGCGTGCGCGAAGGCGGACCTCCGCGCTGCGATTTGTTTAGAGTCGCGTGGACTATCGTGCGCGAAGGCGGACCTCCGCACCACGACCTGTTTAGAGTCGCGTGGACTAGCGTGTGCGAAGGCGGACCTCCGCACCCCCCCACCCCGAGGTGGGGGTAGCCTCTGGTGTATCGCATATGCCACGTGCGCGCCGGCGCTGGGGCCAGCCTCTGGCGCGCAACGTCGGTACTCTGGAACCCCCGGAGCTGGTTTGCATAGCACCTCCTGTGTACACCTCCCCGGGGTGTGCGAAGGCGAGCCTCAACGCGCCAAGGTGCGCGATTGGCAGCCGTGCAAGATTCGCGTGGGATCGGCATCCACGTCTGATTTATACTCCGGAGAGTACGCACAGGGACGAAGTCTCTGGCGTGCGCGAGGTCCGCGTCTTGTTTATACTCAGTAGAGTGCGCAGGGAGAACATCCGCGTCTTATTTATACTCCGTAGAGTACGCACAAGGACGAAGTCCCTAGCGTGCGCGAGGTCCGCGTCTTGTTTATACTCAGTAGAGTGCGCAGGGAGAACATCCGCGTCTTATTTATACTCCGTAGAGTGCGTGCAGAGGCGTCCCCCCACACGTCTTTGTTTATACTCATGCCCGTGTCTTTGACGGAGAGTGCACACGCGAACGTGCGGCTTCGTTTATACTCATGCCCGTGTCTTTGACGGAGAGTGCACACGCGAACGTGCGTCTTCGTTTATACTTATGCCCGTGTCTTTGACGGAGAGTGCACACGCGAACGTGCGTCTTCGTTTATACTCATGCCCGTCTTTGACGGAGAGTGCACACGCGAACGCAGCGTCTTCGCTTATACTCATGCCCGTGTCTTTGACGGAGAGTGCACACGCGAATGTGCGTCTTCGCTTATACTCATGCCCGTGTCTTTGACGGAGAGTGCACACGCGAACGCGCGTCTTCGCTTATACTCATGCCCGTGTCTTTGACGGAGAGTGCACACGCGACGCGCGCTTCGCTTATACTCATGCCCGTGTGTTTGACGGAGAGTGCACACGCGAACGTGCGTCTTCGTTTATACTCATACCCGCACCCCTGGCTACGGAGAATGCACACGCGAACGTGCGTCTTTGGTTTATACTCATACCCGCACTCGCTCACGGAGAGTGCACACGCCGAACGCGCGTCTTTGGTTTATACTCATACCCGCACTCGCTCACGGAGAGTGCACACGCGAACGTGTGTCTTTGGTTTATACTCATACCCGCACCCCTGGCTACGGAGAGTGCACACGCGAACGTGCGTCTTTGGTTTATACTGCGAGAGCACACGCGTGGGCGAGACCTCCGCGCATGCTCGCCGCGTCTTTTTGCACAGCGGTAATAAGTTGGTGACAAACGGAACTTTATTACATTCCCGTTTGCGCGGGTGAGCGATTACATAGGAGGGGGGGTTTTACTAACCGTTTGCGCTCAGCGCGGTCGGAGCCTCTAGTGGCTGCACTACCGGCAGGGCTTGCTGGGTCGCCTCCGGGTGCCGCCGTGTGCCTTCGCACGACGGTGCCGATCCTAGGCATGCCGCTGCCCGCCGCGACAGGGACATTTGGTGCCGTGCTCGATACGCCGTCCATGTCCTGGTCGCCCCGGACAGTAATGACGGCTCGCGGCCCCGGAAGCTTCATGCATAAATAGCTGTGATGCGGTACCGCCCCGAAGGCGTTGAGGATTGGACGCCCCAATATGGCATTGTATAGGTATGGGAGGTCGACGACGTCGAATGTGGCGTCTTCGATCCGTTCATTGTCACCATGGCCGAAGGAGACTTGCAGGCATATTTGGCCGAGCGCCCGTAGGGGTTGTCCTCCAAAGCCTTGCAGCGGGACTCCCGATGGGCCGAGGCGACTTCGGGGGATCCCCATCTGGTCGAAGGCTGCCGCGAACAAAATGTTCGCGGAACTGCCGCCATCAACCAGGGCGCGTCCCACATCACATCCCGCTATTACGACCCGGATGACCAGGGGGTCGTGGTGGGGAAGCTCCACGCCTTCGGCGTCGGCGGGGGTGAACGTGACCTCATGCTATGCCCAGTCCGGCGGTGCCTGTGCTGGATACGCCGCCACGTGGTGTAGCCTCCGCACGTAGGCCTTCCGCTGCCGTGCCGAGGCAAACTCCAACGAGGAGCCCCCGGAGATGACGTTGATAACCCTTCGGTGGGTGGCCTCCGGAGCCTGTAGCTGCAGAAAGCCCTCCTGGGGCTGCTGCACGTGGGCCTGAATCCGCAGAGGACCCTCATGGGGCTGCGTCCCTTGTGCCTGGATGTGCATGGGGGCTTCATATGGGTGTTGTACATGGGCCACCACGGGCGGACGTGCTTCCAGATTCTTGTCCCTGGTGACGCTATCGCGGAGCGCCGCGATAGAGGTGCACGTGCGGGTGTCGTGGTTGTCGCGGCCGTGGACTACGCATCACAGCCCTTGTTGTTGGTCGCCATAATCTCCATGACCTTTATCGTCGCGGCCCCGGCCGCGGCGCCCCCGACCGCCCCGGCCCGTGGGAGCGCCTTCGTCGGAGCCGCCTTCGATATCGAGGACGAACCGGCCTCGCCGCGACTTCTGCTGGCCATGCTTGGGCCTATCGGACGACTCCTTGTGCGGGCGCCCTGCGGTCGGCGCATCCTCGACGATTCTCGCTACGCTTGCCCTTCAAGAATCGTCCCGGCGGATCTTCGGCTTTTGCCGAGGCTCCGGCCTGGTTGGTGTCGGAGTCGTCATATTGCCTTCGCCGCGCGTCTTCTTCCGCCCTGGCGTATTCCTCCATTTTGTCAAAGAGCTTCGTCACCGTTTTAATTGGCTTCCTTGCGTTGTACTCGGCCATCGGGCCCGGTCGAAGGCCCTGTATGGCTGCATTGACAACGGTAGTTTTATTAACGTCTTTGACTTGACAATGTATCTTCGCGAAGCGCTTGAAGTAGTTCCGGAGCTTCTCCGAAGGCTTCTGCTTGACGGCGAAGAGTTGGTCCGCGTCGACCCGCTCGACATAATTGCCTTGAAAGTTGTTGTGAAGGCGGTCGCGGATCTGCTCCCACGCGTAGATGGAGTTCGGCTCTATGGTAAAAAACCAGGAGAGCGCCACTCCTTGCAACGCGAGGGGGAGTCCCTTCGCCTTTGTGGTGTCATCTCCACCCGTGGCCTCGATTGCGGTTTCGTACACGTGCACGAACTCGCAGGGGTCCGTGTCACCTTTGTAAGGCTCGATGACGCTGGGGTATTTGAAGTCTTCGGGCCACGCCGCTTGTTGAAGTCCCGCCGAAAGCGGGGACTCTGGATCGACGCGCCGCAGCGGACGCGGCGGCTGGATGTGGGGCATCGCGCTATCCGCCCTTTCCCGGCGTGGGCTCGCGCGCGACCACCGGCGCGGCTGTTGGCTCCGAGCCTCTTGTATGTCTCGGACAGCCCCGCGAAGATCCCCGCCCCTGCTGAACGCTCGAGGCCGCGCCGAGGCGCTTCCACCGCTGTCGCGGCGGGTCGCCGACGCCCAACGGACGGATCGGCGCGAGCACGACCGCGCCGCGAGCTCCCGAGCCGCCGGTCACTCCGCTGTGGCTACTCGAATCGCTCGGTCCGCGCTACGGCGAGGGTTGCGCGGGGCGACGAGGTCGGCCGCCGCCGCGCTCGGCGGGGTCGGTTGTTGCCGCACCGCGTCGACGTCTTCGACCACGGGTTCGCCGCCGCAACGCCGTGACGGGTCGATCGTCGCGCGTGCGGTGACGAGGTTGGTCGTCGCGTGCGGTGGCGGGGTTGGTCGTCGCCGCGTGAACGCCGACGTCTTCGCCACCGCGCTGCGCCGCCACCGCGCTTCGCGCTGCCGATGCCCTCGTACTCATGCGACGCTCCACCGGCCGCCTTCTTTCCTTCGCCGCCGACGAAGCTTTTTCGGTGCCATCTTTTTCGGTTTCGGCTTACTCTGTCCTCCCCACGGACGGCGCCAACTGTGTGGCTGGCTGCATCACCAAGCAGAGAGAGATGGTAGTGGAGAGTGAGGAGATGAGTAATGGCTTGGCCCTTCCCCATGGCCTGTATTCCACATATATGTGCACATGAGGAGTGCTTTTACAGTTATACCCTTACATCTGGTTATCCCCTCCGGGGGTACTTATGTCATTACACATAGCCTATCCTAGGCTTTATAACCTCCTACCAGGCCTGCTGGGTTTAGGTGGGGGCCACCCCTACAACACGAATCAAAATGAATACGTCATGAATATTTTTCGGAACATGAAAACCCCTTAAATTGTATGAATTTATCACTTATGTTGAACTTGTGTTGTGTCAGTTATCATACTTAAGTAATCTAGATGAATTTATTGCTAGTTGAAGGCTTGAAATGATAGTGGTATGGTTCAATGTATATTATATTATTAATATAATATGTATAGACTATCCGCCTATATTGTCTATTTCCGATCCGAAACCATCATCTATCCGTCCCGATGGTACCGTATCCTAAACTTCGATTTCATATTCGTATCCGATCTTGCCATATTCGATTCTGAATCTAGGAAAAAAAAATATGGGTTATGATATAGTATAAACAATATCCATCCGAATTCGATCAAATTGCACCCCTACACTCAGTGCACTACATATACCAACTCGCATGTTCACGATTCTTGTCTTCTCTATGCTTCCCGCTTGAGCCATGTAGTCTTACCCGTACTTACCCGATCGCATGGACCTCGTCTCTCTCATCTAGTCCTGATCCCTTGCCGTTGACCACTAACGTTCTCCAAGCCTCATGCACATCCAAATACTAAGCAACCATATCGAGTATAAGTTTCACACATTTGACTCATGTAAGATAATGCATCATGCAACTCTACAAAAGCAAACACTGGCACTCATGTTATGCTCACACTCAAACCAATTTAATAATGACTGCTCTTTCCATGGCGGTTGGACTGCCCCAGTCAGACCACAAACCATTGGCCAATCTGATCGCACGTGCCCAACTCCAAAGCACACTATCTGGAAAAAGTAACCACCAACTAGAATCTGGTCATATCGCCCCGGTAATCCGACCACCAACCAAATTTCGATCACACCAGGCCGATAGTCAGATAATCAAAACCGGTCGGTCGGACCGCCCGGCGCACACCGGTCAGACCGTCATTGACAGATAGCAAAAGCTGAATTTTGCTAACTCTTAAAATTAAACTCAAACTTTGACAATATTTACACAACAAAGTTAACTACTTATTCAACACCATAGATGACCTCCACGTGATCTCCCGTGTATGTCGCAGGAAGGAAGGAAAAAAGGAAGATCAACAGTCAACAGTAACCGATGGACCAACCGAAGTTGATCGAGGGAAAGAAACTGGCTGGCCTGGCCTGACCATGACCATGCACGCATGCGTGGTATTCTTCACTGCAAGTTGTACGTATTCGTGACATGCAGTACTGCAGCAGCTACGCATAAGGCCTTGTACAATGCTTATACACAGGTGCTTAAAGAGAGAGTATTGCCATATTATTAAGCATTTGTGTAAAAACTCTTTCCTCCGATGCAAGCAAATCTATACAGGTGCTTTAAATAGTTCGAATACCTCGTTAAATGATAACGCTAAGTTGTACATGGTCTAATACTCCATCTGACAAGGAAGGATCATGCAAGAACTCCCAAATACCAAAAGTAGTTGTATCAATGGAGTCAGTATAATGTCATCGTCTCAACAACACGCCAAGCACTGTAAACAGGAGTAAATCATCACACCAAAATGGTACCAGTAGTAGAATGCAACGACGATTGGAGAGCGATAATGTCTGATTCCCAAACAAACAAACTCTTTGATGAGTAACAGTGTGCTACTCCAGTACGTTATTCACTCACGGCTGAGCTGAGCTGAGCTGAGCTGAGCACACCAAGAAATAAATAGAGAGAGAAATAACAACAACATTAACAACAACAACAACAACAACAAAGAGAGGAAGAAGCGAAGCGAGCATCATCTCATTCTCCGACGACAATCAAGTGTCGGCCAGATACTGCCTTCAGAGTTGAGAGAGACCGTCGGCAAAGCAAGACGCGAAAGCTTCCATGGCCTCCCGCGGTAGCACCACCCCGACCTCGATGCCGCCGTCCCCCTCGGGGCTCTCCGCCAGCGACACTGTCCCGGGCGTCTTCTCGATCGACACCATCTCCACCCTGGCAGGCCTCCCCCACCCGAAGTCCGTGTCGTACACGCCGTACCGCGGCGACCCGCCCACCGACATTGCCCGCTCCGGCAGCACCGACAGGACCTTCCCCAGCCACCCCTCCGCGCCCTCGAGCACGCCCCGCTCCATCTCCCGTATCGCCCTTCCGATGGCCGCCGCCGCCGCCGCCACGGCCCCTTCTTTGCCCGACAGCTCCTCCTGCACGAAGCACGGCCTCACGCAGTTGCCGAAGTACTCGGCGGGCAGCGGCGGCGTCAGCCTCGACCGGCAATCCGCGGAGAAGAGCATGTGGCTGCGCTCCGCGCCTTCCACGCCCACGGATCGGGACCGGAGGAGGCACACCCACGCCAAGGCGGAGGACGCCACGAACGCCGACAGGTGCGCCCCTGGGGTCGCTGCCGCGTCCTTTATTCGGTCGATCTGATCGCGCGTGAGCAAGAAGGACGCGATCACCGGAGCCGGCCTCTCCTGCGGTGGCGGCGGAGGGGGAGACGAGTTGGACGCGAGGCGCCTCATCCCCGCGAGCGTCTTGCCGCGCAGGTCGTCGGGGTCGGCGACGAGGGACCGGTCGAGCACCGGCGGCGGCGGCGCGGCCTGGGGATCATCCAGGCCGCCGAGGCGGCAGGCGGCGGCCCACGTCCGCACGAAGTGCGTGGCGGAGGCGTCGTCGCAGGCGGCGTGGTGGACGGAGACGCCGAGGCAGAGGCCGCGGCCCGGGAAGACTGTGGCCTGCACGGCGGCGAGCGCGAAGGCGCCGTCGTTCCCGGGCGGCGGCAGCTGCGGCACGAGCGGGCGCATCTTGCGCAGGTCCCTTGGGGACCTGGCGACGAGGTGTTGGAAATCGTCCGGGCAGTCGGACTCGGCGAGGAGGAAGGCGAGGGCGTCGCCGTGGGAGTAGGAGTAGAGGAAGGTCGCGTCGGAATCAGGCCTGAGGGTGCCGGCGAGCGGGTAGAAGCGGTGGAGCGCGAGGGAGAGGGAGGAGCGGAGGAGGGGGAGGGAGGAGGCGGGGTCGGGGTGGCGGAAGAAGAAGAGGCGCTCGACGGGGCCGGTGAAGAGCCAGGCGGCGTCGAAGAAGGTGATGGGGAGGGCGGCATGGGAGGGCGGCGCCGGTGCCGGAGAGACGCGGATCTGGTTGAGCAAGCGCACCTGCACCGCCGCCGCTGGGGTCGACGCCATGTATGCTGCTGCTTGGTCTCTCTCTCGTCGATCCGACCTGAACCGATCCGTCTAACAAGCTCCCTCTGCTTGCCCTTGAATTCCCTTGGCGAGAGGAGATAGATCTGCTCTGCTGTGCTGTATGACCGATCGACCAGGCCAAGCCGAGCGTCAGGGGAAGGAAGGAAGACGATGGTGGGTATCATTCCTCATTTTCTGTGGAGGTCCCTTATAATTGATTGATTAATTAATTAATTAATTAAGCAGCTACAGCTTTAGTTAGAGCAAGTACAATAGTATAGCCAACTAGTGGATATAATATTTGTCTATTTCATCTATAGACTTCAAAAAAATAGTTCATACAATAAGGTAGCTATTACAATAACTATTTGGCCCCACGTGTAAGAGAGTGAAATGCATATTTTTACGTGCTATAGCTAGCTGTAATTTAGTAGCCAGCTTCCTTCTCTCTCTTCCTTTCTCTCTCTGTCACGTAAGATTTGGTTGATATTATATTTGTTATAGCCTGCTGACTAAGCTTTATTATACCTGCTCTTAGGCAGCCAGTCAGGCATCCACCTGAGCACGAAGAAGAGATTGATATACGTGATTCTGATTGATATAACTGTTGTAGTTGATATAGTATCTATTATAATTATAATTGATTTATATATCTTGTTTTAGAAATATAGATTATTTAAAAGTTGGGAAAATTGAATATATAGGACTAAGTTGAGAGTGGTTTGATAAAATAGGACTAAGTTTGTTTTACTTGTAAATATAGAACCGAGTTGAGTGTCTTCTTGCATATATGGTATTTTTCCATTTTAATTTCATTTTCAATTTTCAGCCCCCTTTTTCCCTATGCGAAATGACCCTTTTGCCCCTTACCTCTATGCCTCAATTTCTTTTGCCCGATTCCCCTCCTCCCTCTGCGCTTTTTGCTTGGGCGCTGCTCTCTCCACCTCGAATCCTTCTCCTCGCTCTCCCCAGATCATTGGCGATCCCGCTCTGCTCTGCTTCTCGCCGCCGCTTGGAGATCTCGGGTGGTGTTGGGGAGTGACCGCGGGTGGCGAGGAGCGCGCGCGCGATCGGCGGCGAGGAAGCGGGGCGGTGGCACTCGCGGCCGGCGCGCTCGGGGCGGCGGCCTTCGCGAAGCCGCGCGCGCTGCGGCAGCTGCGAGGAGCCGCCAGGAGCGGCGCGGCGGTGCGCGTGGGAGCGCCGGTGGAGATCCGTGGTGCATCCCTCCTTCCTTTCTCTGGTAATCTCTCCTCCCTCTACTCTATGCACAGAATTTATTGGGAAACTCAGTGGAAAATGTGTAACCCTAGATTGCTTAATGGGAAAGGATTGACTTGGAGGGAGGTCACCATGGCTACGAATCATAATGGAAAAAGGGTATGTATCATCTGATCTTACACCTAGTATTTCTTTTGCGAGGTATGGTTGGCACATAAAAGAGGGACAATAAAGCAAGGTCCTAACTCGTTATTTTCTGTTTGGGCACGTAGAATTGATCAAATTTCTCTAGTAGCTACGGGTGTTGATTGTTTCATTGCTGCTGAGGATGCCTCTCAAGCAAGGCAGTGCAGCACTGCAACATTTGACCAATCGTCGTCTAAGAGCATTGGCACTAGTGTTTGTAATGCACCTCTTTTGTTGAAGGGGCATGCTAATAGCAATGCTACAGAAGTAGAGGTTCCAACGAATGTGTGGTCGGCACAAGGCGTTGTGGATTGGTCATCTCTGATAGTCACTAATGTGTCTGATGAAGATGATAGTGGTGTACTAATGACCGATGCAGAGATGTGTAATCTTCTGGGCATAACAATAGACTGTGATAATGTAAGGGAACAAGTAACTCCAAATGCTCCTATGGCTCCCAAGGGTGTTCAATCTAATACACAAGAAGATGACACCATAGGAGCAGCTATACCGGTTGATGATTTCATCCCGGAGGAGAATCGGCCTATGTATGATAAGGATCATCCCACAATGAATTTAGGCAACATGTTTCCTTCCATGGATGAATTTAGAATGGTTGTTAGACAATATGCTATTAACAAGGAGTTTGACATGGATATCGTGAGGTCTGAACCTAAGAGGTTTGTGGGCAAATGTAAAGGAGAGGGATGCACGTGGAGGATCAATGCTCGTAGGATGTTAGATGAGAAGACTATCAGGGTACTAACTATTTTATGTTCAATGAATCACCATTAGGAATATTTTTTGGTTGTGTAGCTAACACCTTTTCTTTTATGCAGGTTACCAAGATTATAGATGGACACATGTGCTCATCAAGTAGTAGGATCAAGTCAAGTATGGCCTCTCGATCTTGGGTTGCTGATAAGGCAATCACAATATTGAAGAATACTCCCAATGTAGGTGCCAAGCGCCATACAAAAACAACTACAAGATGACTACAAAGTTACCATTGGGTATGATACCGTATGGCGGGGAAGAGAGATAGCTGTCAATAACTTGTATGGCAATTGGGAAGAGAGTTTTCAGAGACTGTACAATTTCAAGGCTGAGGTAGAGTTGAGATCACCTGGGAGCATAGTAGAGATTGACACTGTAAATGTGCGAGGTAATGTGCATTTTAACAGATTCTTTTGTGCATTTACACCTTGCATTGAAGGTTTTCTTGTAGGATGTAGACCATACATCAGTATAGATTCAACAGCATTGAATGGCAAGTGGAATGGACAATTATGTGCAGTTATAGCTCTTGATGGACATAATTGGATGTACCCGGTTGCTTTTGGGTTCATACAAGTTGAAAACACAGAAAATTGGACTTGGTTTATGTTGCAATTGAAAAGGGCTATAGGTAATATCCCCACCCTTGCTGTATGTTCAGATGCTTGTAAAGGTCTAGAAAATGTTGTTGTTGAGGTGTTCCCCCAAGCTGAGCAGAGGGAGTGTTTTAGACACCTTATGCAGAATTTTATGAAAAAAATTTCATGGTGATGCTTGTGAACATATGTGGCCTGCAGCTAGGGCATACAAGGATGATATATTTTATCATCATTTTCAGAAGGTCATCTCAGCATCTCCACATGTGCATGAGTATCTTACCAAATATCATAGTTTACTTTGGATGAGGTACAAGTTCAACCCTGCAATTAAGTGTGATTACATTAACAATAATCTTGCCAAATCTTTCAATAGTTGGATCAAGGATATTAAAGACCTTCCTGTTGATGAGCTAGTAGATAAGCTAAGGGTTATGATCACGGAACTTTTTGACAAAAGGAGAAAGATTGGTAATAGGCTGCAAGGTAGAATACTACCAGCTGTCATACATCAGTTAAATGGCAATACAAGAGGATTGGAGCACTTAAAGGTTAGAGTTTCTAACACATTCAATGCAGAAGTGACAGATAGTAGGAGTGAACAAGATAGGCATGTAGTGAAAACACATATTCATGAGTGCACATGTCTTGAGTGGCAGCACACAGGAAAACCTTGCCCACATGTATTGGCATTTTTGACAACTCAGAAAAATGTTAACATGGAAGACTATGTGCATGAGTATTATTCATTACAAAAGTTTAGGGCTGCATATGAGGGTGCTATAGAACCAATGACAGGCAAGGCTCAGTGGCCAAGGGTGGAACTTGGGTTCACAGTTTTGCCACCAATTGCCAAGAGAAGTGCTGGTAGACGCAGGAAGCAAAGGATCAAGAATTGCTTTGAAAAGGGGGTGAAGGTGAAAAGGGTACAGAACAAGAACAAGTGTAAGAGGTGTGGTGAGTTAGGCCATAGGCAAGCTGGTTGTCCACTGAATGGAACAAAAAAAGGTTACATAATTAATACAAACTAATTTTTAATTTCTTATTAATTGCATCTCTTTTAATATCTAATCTACATTTTTCTCATGTTAGGAAAAGAAAGAGCAGAACCAACACAAGATCAAAAGCTTCAAGTAGTGGCAAAGGCAAAGAAGCTCCCAGCACACCTATACAATCCACCATAAATATTCCTTCTTCATTGAGCGGAAGTCCTGGACCTATCACAAGGAGGTGAACCACTCTAAACTTAGAACATCTATTTAATGTGCGACACAAACTACTAACACTTAACATGTGTGCAGACAACTAGCACTTGCCATGGCAGATGGCCCATCTCAAGTGGCTTTACCTACTTCTCCACAAAGGGTAGGACATCTCCAGCAAAAGCAAAGAATATTACCCCTAAGAAGAAAAAGAACTGATGTTGGACTGCTAATTATTAGTACTTTTGTGTATTGTAGCTGTGAACCACTATGTTAGATTCCTAGTATTTTGCTGATGGAGTGGTGCGGCTTTGAGCCAGTCCGGCTCAGCAACTATGCCATGAGTCAGGCTTTTGTATTAGTTCACTCCCTTAAACTATGCCATGAGGTGTTTTCTGTGTATTTGTGCATGCTTGTGGCATTGTCATAGAATCAGGGAGAAAATGGTTAGGAAATTGTTTTGAAGCTTCTGTATTAGTTCACTCCCTTAAACTGTGTTTAGCATGATGATAATGACTAGATGGTATAATTGGCGAATGTTAGTTATATTAGCTTGTTTGGTGCCTGTTATGCTGCATGTTATAGCTTGTTTTGTCCCAGAAACTGATGTCATTATTCCTTTAGGATGGTCCCAGGGAATTGATTGCTCATGATTTTTGGATGATATTTTTTCGAGGGCCATTTTTGGATGATAATTGATAGTCTGTATGTATATGCAATGGGAAAATCATTAGCATCTCTAACATTGTCAGCTTCAAAGCAAAAATGGTCTTCACTGCTTTAGAATCTGAGGTGCAGCGCCCAAGCAAAAAGCGTTTAGGGAGGAGGGGGATCCTGGATAAGGAGCAAAAGAAATGGAGGCATAGAGGTAAGGGGCAAAAGGGTCATTTCGCATAGGGAAAAAGGGAGCTGAAAATTGAAAATGAAATTAAAATGGAAAAATACCATATATGCAAGAAGACACTCAACTCGGTCCTATATTTACAAATAAAACAAACGTAGTTCTATTTTATCAAACCACTCTTAACTGGCAAGATTGCGAGATGAGATACTCGAAACAGATTGCTAAGTGTTGAGTTTGGAATGCAAGTAAACGACAGGAACTTTTGTTCCGGTAGCTTTTATAGGAAAAATGTGCTGATTCTTCTTCTTACTAGGGTGATTCAACTTGCCGTGAATAGCTGCTTTCGCCGCCCCCTCTAAATGATTTAAAATTGAACATTCCCCATCGTGACATGAGCGGTGCCAGCAACCTGTGCTAATCGTGCCAGCACAACACGTAACGTCTAACCATGCTTGTGCTAGCACAGCACGATGAGGAGCCATGTCTATGCTCAGACCTATTTGCCGTGCCTGATTGAGCCCCTACAACTTTATCAGTGATGCGATCGAGTTGCTGCATGCAAAGGTAAGTTCTTTTCGACTGTAGCTTATAACTTTTGGATAAATTTTTGAATTTTAGCTATTTACGGTACAGATTACGAAGAGACAGATACTCCCCTGCGATTTTGACTGGTACAGATATTAGACTTTTAACGTGTAGATCGTTTAACTTGTAGATCCTATTTTAAAAAAATAGTCTATTTAAAAAGTTAGGTGCTGTACCAAAAACCACCAGCCTTTGAAGTAAAGAACAGGCCCAAAGCCTACAACGGAGCAGCGTAGAGTAGTCATCTGCCCGTTTTACTCCTTACTAGAAAGGGATGCGGATTTGCATGAACCAAGTAAGTGGTACTAACTAGTATCAATGGAGTACAAAACACCTTGTTTCAATGTGGAATCCATGCGCACCGAATGAACTAGAAGAGCTCAACCATCATCATACATAATATGTTCCTCCTCACTCACGACGACTCTGCTGCTCACTGCTCGTCCTCGGCGAGCTGTCCGCAGTCCTCGATGACGACCTTCTCCGCCGTGGTGCCGCTCTCGGATCCCACCGCCTCCATCTTCTGCACGACACCGTAGCCGTCCACCACCTTGCCGAAGACGACGTGCTTGCCGTCCAGCCAGGGTGTGCGCGTGGTGCAGATGAAGAACTGGGAGCCGTTGGTGTTGGGCCCCGCGTTGGCCATGGACAGCACGCCGGGCCCGGTGTGGCGCAGCTTCCAGTTCTCGTCCGCGAACTTGGCGCCGTAGATGGACTCGCCGCCGGTGCCGTTGCCGCGGGTGAAGTCGCCGCCCTGGCACATGAAGTTGGGGATGATGCGGTGGAAGGGCGACCCCTTGTAGTGCAGCGGCTTGCCGGACGCGCCCAGCCCCTTCTCGCCGGTGCACAGGCACCGGAAGTTCTCCGCCGTCTTCGGGGTCGTGTCCGCGAACAGCTCCATCACGACGCGACCGGCCCGCGCCTGGCCGATCAGGATGTCGAAGAAGACCTTGGGGTTCTTGGCCATTGCGCTCTCTGCACTCCAGATGCAACAGTCAGAATACACACTCATATATCCTCCGGTCTCAATGGATTTCCTCGATTTATATCTCCAAGATTTGTCAAACACCACAACCGAAGAAACAGTTTCTGAAAGAAAGGAACATGTTCCATACTACCTACCAAGATTTGGTTATATTGCTGCCTCCAGATGTGTGATGCCATTGCCATGTAGGCATCAAAACAAATAAAAAGATTTGATGTGGAGGAGTGCTGTTTACGTGTGTTCATCGTCCTAACATGACCTCCACGGTAGCGCTGCTAGAGATCATTTGATGTGGAGATGACCATAGTATGATTTCGCACAAGATTTGAGCTCAGTAGGCCTTTCGATGATGACGCCTAAAAAGCCTTCGATATGTGCAGGCATGCTTCCAGATCCCAAACGATCCATCCATCTTACGGGGGCAGATTCATCAATAACAATAATAAACACACGAACGGAGAAAAGCAGAAGATCACCAGCAGAGCAGTTGGGGAGGAGCTAGCTGCAAGAATCAAGGGACCTCACCTCAGCTCGGTCACCGTCGTCGGCCTTGTGACGAAGAAGAGGGATGGAATTGGCGGCGGCGGCGGCAAGGAAGGCTATATAAAGGGAGAGATTTAGGGTTTCCGGCACTTTAATGGGCCAGTGAATCAAGGGACCAAAATCACCTCGTAATGAGGGCCCATCTAAACTGCACCTTATTGGGCTGACTAGTGACTTCTCCGACCCATTTACCCAAGCCTATAATTTTACAAGTTTTCTTTTCTGAGCCAGGATCCACTCACTCCGTCAAAACACAACTAGAACCAAGATCAGCTGCAAGAGTGACAGCAGCATCCCATATCTGGTTGCACAGGCAAGCATATTATATGGGCACCTGCAAGTGATAGTTTCCATCCATTAATCGGTGCTTTATCTGCCGGTATATAGTAACTGGGACTCACAGCAGACAGTAGTGTTGTTGAGTTACCAAGCTTTGCTCAGCTCAACTCAATTCCATGTTGGAAACTTAGGGGCTGTTTGGTTGCTAGCCACACTTTGCCAACAAAAATTGCCACACTTGCCTAAGTTGAGGTGCTCAAATTCTTTGCCACACCTTAGCAAGTCTAAGAGAATCTTACCACACTTTTTTTAGTCATTGACGCGTGAGACCTAGTTTGCTGGAAGGGAATCTTGCCACAACTGTGGCTGCAACCAAACAGCTCCCAAAGTTGGTCAAACTTGCCTAACCTTAGGCATGGTAAACTGTGGCTGGCAACCAAACACCCCATTAGTCTGTAGCATCGGTACGGTAAGTCAGAACATGGTGGATGACTTTTTAAAAAAATTTCTCTATGGTATTATCAACTCAATATAGCGGAAACACAGACTCACAAGCTCATCAAAGCCAAAAACCAAAGAGCACCCAAGACACAGTCTCCACCTGTGAAACCGTCGGCTAGGGGGTGGTTAGACTGCTCGACCGGTTTGACTGGGCACTCACCGTTGTGACCGCTCGCTGAGGTAGAAGCACAAAAATAACACTGCACACGATCCAAGAAAAATGATAAGTTCTAAACCACTGATCCAATCACAATTAAACTTGACACAAATCCTTCCTAGGATGTCAGAAACCTATTCCCATTATCGATCAAGAAAATCAATGCCAAAGTTCCAACATTTATCAAAAATAAAGAAGATTGCACCAAAACCAAGCAAAAAGGGGTGACATTGATCTGCTCTTGCTTGTAAGTCCTTGATGATTTAGATGACATTAGATGTGTTCTTATATGTCATAACAAGCTAGATCATAGCACGAACTCAAGCCAAATTGCCCCACAAGAGTAAAACCTCGAAATCACCTCTTGAGAAAAACCAAGTAAATATAAAAACTCTCCCTAGAAAGTGTCTCAATGGATGGAATCTGATCTTCAAGAGATATCTTCACCTCTTACAAATCCAAATGAGAAAGCCAAGCAAATAAAAAGATTCATGGCATAACTCATTTGGATGAAGTTTGGATATTTATTTCACTTGAAGAAGAATATTTTATAGCCACTACCTCACGAAGGACAGAGCTCTAACTCTAGAGCACACAAGCAAGGCTTCACACAAGGAAACCCTAATATTTCTCCTCAACTTCTTACAACACTCAACTCACACAAGGGGTTATATAGTGAAGGCTCCTTACCTCACACCAAACCCTAACCAGCAACCCTGTTGGGGGAAGGGTCCTTGCGTTGCCTCCAGCCGACGATAACTTTAACAAGATAAGGCGTGCCAAAGTGTGCCACAAAAACTTCGTTGTAGCGTCATACATCGAGGAACCCACCTCGAATGAGGTCCACGGACCAACCTCATACGAGGCTCGAGGTCTAGAGTCCACCCTGGATGAGGTCCACGGACCAACCCTAGACAAGATCCAGAGTCCACCTTGGACGAGATCCACACCACCTTAGACGAGGTCCATCCCTAGATGAGATCTAGAGTCCACCCCGAATGAGATCCGTGCCACCCAGACAAGATCTATGAGCCAACCCAAGACGAAGTCCAGAGGCCAACCTTGGACGGGATCCAGAAGCAACCCCAAGCGAGGTCCATGGGCTGGCCCTCGGAGTACCTCGGACATGGCTGGACCTACTTGGCGTGAAGGATGAAACTACCCTTAGGAATAAGTTAGGCCCTGAGGGCAGACTTGTAATTTCACTCGCCTCCTCTCACTCTATAAATAGGACCCTTGAGACAAGGCCATTTTGTAACCATAGACATTCCTATGCAATATATTTGTTCATCCATTCATATGTGATTCTCGTTAAGTCCCTTCACGTCCTCAACGATTATCAAATCTGATCGGGTCTGCTTGTAAGTTTATCATCCAATCCCGTATCGACGACAGTTGGCGCCATCCATGGGGACTTGAGCAAGAAGCCATGCTCGCCTAGGAAAATGAAGGCGTAGAAGATCACTGGGTGGGTTTGTGTCGTCCTAGGCTTCGCCTGGATGTCGCCCCCTCCGAACCCCCTCCGTGCCATCTCCACTTGGATGTCTCAGATCCCTCCACATCATCTCCACTCAACATACATAAACGGCTAATTCTTATTAGAGAAGAAAGTATAGAAACACCACTCGACTCCGTATTCATTCGCTGATTTGGTAGCAACGGACTCGAGATCCGATCGACGGTCCGCGTCTCAACATACATAAACGGCTAAAGAGAGCCAAGCTAAAGAGAGCGTCGATCGATCCGGCCATTGCGATGGAGGGTTCCGATTCGACGAACGCGGTGGCGTGGCGTCTGCACCTTCCGTTGTTTGATGAATCGTCTCGCAGATTTACAGTGTGCGCTACAACATTGTCATGTTCACTTGTATAGGATACCATCTAGCTAGGATTAATGTTGGTTTGGTAAATGTGCTTTGAGGTCGCAAGCAACTGCTAAAGTAAGAACTTAAACGACAAATGGATTAACTTTCCTACACTGATTATCTGAGGAAACCAAATTCTTCTATCTTATGAATTCAGAATTCTTGGCTAGCGTTATGTTGATGCTCCTATCAATCTACTTTTACTTTCAAGTATGAAATCTTCGCTTTCCACAATCTAAAATGACATGTAGATATTTAAGTAAAGTAAATGCCTCAGGGCTGCATTCTAAAATGATAGCTATTAACCGGTCAGACCGCTTAAACCCTGACAGCATAATCTGAAATCAGAATTTTCTCAAACTTCTAATTGCCAACCATTGGCCAGTCAGACCACCCCAAACCGACCTAAACGCTCCAAGTAATAGGGGTAAGTTTGACCATGGCAATCATGCTGGTCAGACTTCCCTAGTCCCAGCAGTCAGACCATCACGTAGGGCCGATTAGACCGTCTTTGCAGGTTGGTCTAACCACTGTCTCCCAAACAATGAAAACTTGAGAGCAAATGACACAAAATCAAACTCACGAAGCACAAGCACAATCAAATACTAATCACAAAAATAAGGTGATCTCTACATGGTTTCACATAATTTGATACCTGAAAACATCCTAAAGAATCTGTATCAAGTGCCTCTTGTTAGTGCACAATTACAGCAACAGAAAAATGCCGACCTGAACAAGTTATGCTGGCCACAAGTGTAGAGCAGAATGTATGCATTTCTTGCCGTCATGCGCGTTTCTTGAGCCGCTAAGCAAGCTAAGCCCGGAAGATTATTAGATTCCAGGTTGCCAAATGCAATGCAGTCAAAGAGACACACTAGATATATATTTATTTATTTATTTCTGCAACACACTAGAGCTTCATTCTTGTGCCAAATTCAATGCACGCATGCATACATGATGCAGCTCTAGCTTCGTTCTTTAGGGTTTAGGGCATGTGCCGCGGTGGCAATGGCATGCAGTCTGGATTTCTTCCCTCTTGGTTGGCTCGGCTCTTTCTACCTGACCATTCCATATTTCCATTCCTTGATGCATCTCTATCAATCAACACGGATTAAACAAATAAAAACTTTAGCTTCAAGGCTCCTAGCGGCTAGCTAGGCTTTGAACTTGTGCCTCCACACCACATGCGACAACAAGCACGTCTCTCTCTCTGTCCACAACCAAAACTTAAGACTAGCAACATACGAGTTACAGAGCAGCTGCACTAACGCACAAGGCCGAAAACGACCTAGCCATGGTGTGCCTTGTGTACCACCGGCAATGTTAGCCATGGGGGTCCCCTGCTGCTCCCTTCGCCATGCTTGCTCAGGTCCTTGATTTCAGCACGGGCAGATCGAGACACTACACCTGACACAGGCATGAGTTTTAAAAGTACTATAGGACATAGCAGCAAGCAAAGCGTATATGCAGACATAGACATTTGGAAGTGTTGGGGGCTCATGACCATCTCAGAGCGATGGTGCCCGTTGAAAGATCCACTCCGAGCCAAGTACTTAAGGGTGTGTTTGGTTGCTAGGATAGGGTGGGATGGAATGGAATGGTTCCTTTGACCAAGCCTATCCATGTGTTTGGTTTGAGGGATGAAATGGTCCAAAGTGGGATGAGCCTGTGCAAATTTAGAGAATATTCTTCTTAGATGCTGGACCATGTGGTTCCACTTTTTTGTGGAACCATCTCATCCCATCCCCATCCCATCCCACTCTATCCCAGCAACCAAACACACCCTAAGTCAACTCTATGCGAGATATGCGAGGCCAATCCTGGAAGGGTCCAAGACCAACTCTGGACGAGGTACACAAGACCTATTCTGGAAGGGTCCAGGGTCAACCCCGAACGAGGTACCCAGGACCTACCCTAGAAGGTCCAGAGCCAACCCCGAACGAGGTACGCAAGACCAACCCCGAAGGAGTCCAAGGGCAACCCCCTGGGTGAGGTACGTAAGACTGATCCCAGAGAGGTCTAGGGCCAGCCCTGGGTAAGGTACACAAGACCAACCCTGGATGAAGTACGAAGCTATTCACGAACCAACCTTGGAGTCATTGTGGGCCCACTCAGGGCAAATAATGTAGATACCCCTAGGAGTAAGCTAGGCCTCGAGGGTAAACTTGTAACTCCACTTGCCTCCCTCTCCCCCTTATAAATAGGACCTCATGTAATGGGAGAAGGGAGGCCATTTGTAACTCTAGACACTCATATCGAATATACTTGGGTCATTTGGATGTTTCTCCTTGAGTCCCTTCGCGTCCTCGATGTCTTCGTATTCGACCAGGGGTGTTCTTAAGTTTACTGTTCGGTCTTGTATCAACAACAGTTTACGCCGTCCGTGGGATTTGAGCAAGAAGCCATGCCCCCTAAGAAAGGGAAGGCACGGAAGGTTGTCGAGGTGGGGGCGTGAACCCCCTCCTAGGTTGAAGCCGAGCCAGGTCACAGCCTGCACTGAAGGCACAACCGGATATCTCCATAGAGGCCCAGGTCACCAGCGAGACCACGACATCCTGAGAGACCAACCCTCCAAATGCTTGTGAGGTGGAGCAGGAGTTGAAGGACATCCAAGGCATTTGAGGGAGTCGCAGGCCGAGGCTTTGTGGTTAGTGGCCGAGACTCGCCAAGCGGGGGAACTTCAGGCGTAACTCCAGAGTGCACGGACTGAGGCAAGACCCCGTCACCCGCAAAAGCCCAAGAAGTTGAGGAGCTAAGGAAGCCGCTGGAGGAATCACGCAGCATCGACATGGGAGACAACACGCCCTGAGGTCGAAGCCCTTCGAGCTGAGATAGCTGAAGTCCGCACTCGGGTGAACCTGCCACCCCCGGCCGGGCCCAAGAAGTCAACGACCTCCGAGCACAACTCGACCAAGCGCGAAGGGATGTCCTATTCTTGGCCAGGGGCGCGGAGACGAGCCATGAACTCCTAGGGGCTGAGCTGCCCCAGGTCAGCCCAATGTGAGACGTCACACCCAACCAAGTGCCGGACTTCCCTCGCGCCCTTCAACCCCAAGGGACTCCTGCCCACAAGGTTGCTAGCTCCGTTGACCATTCCAACCCACTGAGTTTGGCCTTGCAAGCCACGTCGTGGCCGGCGTGGTTCCGGATGCCCGAGGTCACAAAGTACTCGGTGAGCTCCGACCCAATGGAGTTTGTCTGTGTGTACGAAATCGCCATAGCAGCAGTTGGAGGGGGCGAGGTCACCATGGCAAAGAGCTTGCCCTAGGCCCTCTCAGGGTCACCCAGTCCTGGAACTCTCCCTCCCATCGTGCTTAGTGTACTTGTGGGAGCAACTTCAGGAGAAGTTGAGTAAGCACTTCCAAGGAAGCCGAATCAAGCACTACAAGAGCATCAAGCATGCATGTCCAAGTAAGGTTTAGAAGAGGGCCTAGCGAACATTACATTGTAAGGGCGTGGAAACTCACACTATGACTTGGCAAAGCCTCAGAAGGCTCGGATGCTCTTTGATACCTCGCCTTTCGTGAAGGCCAAGTTCTAGCCCTGGCGGAGGGGGCAATCCTCAGCATGCAATACTCCTCAACACGGGCATACATGCTGAACTTCGCAGCAAGTCCTAGCAAAAGGTGCCGGTGGGCCTTGTTCGTTGTGCCCAGGGAAAGCGAGAAGTGCAGCGATCCCTGAGCGGGGTAATAGAACCATAGATATCTCAGATGTCACCAATCGGGAGCGCCTCACGCCCGCGCGTCGTCTTCACTTGGGGATGCTGTAGGGCCTCCCCCACTCTTCCCTGGGAGTAGCCTGGGGGTCACAACGCCTTCACCCAAGAGTCTGTGCCCACACTCCTCCGCTCGGTAGCACCCCGCGCCCGCGCTCCTTCTCCGCCTAGGGGCACCTGGCGCCCACGCGTCGATTTCGCCCAAGGGCACTCGGTGCCTCCCCCACTCTTAGCTCAGGAGCGCCTAGGGTCAAGTCACTGACCTGCCTAGGGCAGCCCGAGGGGTCACGACGCCTTCACCCGAGAGCCCGCACCCACGCTCCTCCGTCCGACAACACCCTACGCCTATAAAATAGGACCTCATGTAATGAGAGAAGGGAGGTCATTTGTAACCTAGACACTCATATTGAATACACTTAGGTATTTGAGTGCTTCTCCTTAAGTCCAGGGGCGGAGCCAGCTATCTGGCAAGGTTTGGCGGACGCCATACCTAAAATCTGTAGAAAATACTAAATATATGTAGTATACCAGTATATATACATGACATACATACGTTAATACATGGGTCGATGGTCAATTGGTGGGCTCAGCTTGATGGTGATGGGCCGCAATTAGCAAACCGAACGGATGGAAGCTAATGGCCTGATCGATCGACTGCTCGTCTCTTCGTATTCTAGAATCCGATCAGGCGATCACAACTCCAGAGTCTAGAACGACAGACCCCTATACATGTATTTTAGCGAGCCCTTGTATAGTTTCACTATACATGTTTGATTTTTATAAACCCCGCCACACCTGAAAATTATTCCTGCCTCCGCCACGGCTTAAGTCCCTTCATATCCAACTAGGGGTGCTTCTAAGTTTACTTTCCGATCTCGTATTGACGACCGGAAGAATGGTATCCATTGGCCAATCACTTCATTTATAGTAAGTAATTGAGCTCTCCCGAGTGTGAGTCCCGACTAAATGCAGATACCTTATAAGCCAAGACGCATCGTCTTGACTTAGATTGGTTAATCAGATGGAGAACATGAATGGGCAAAAGGCAAATGGAAGGCCCCTGCACCGAATCTAGCAATCGTGCACACGTGCAGTGTGGGCGATCCGGCCGTCCTCTTACTGGTCTCCCAATGAACTGCTACTGTTTGTGCTTAAATTTATTGGATGCATGCGTGCTTGCTGTTAACACTAGCTACCTCTGCTTCTATCATTGTGTTCTAGCTTCTTGTTCCTGGTTTATTTATGCAACAACCGGCGATTATTGCACCTCTGAGAAGGTCATCTTACTATAATAGTGACAAATTTGACCAGACAACTGAAATCCATTGTACTAATCAACCATACCATATCTTCCAACTCATCCAAGTGCCCGTAACAACAAAAACTCTTTATTCTACTACCGTGTTAGTTGGTTCATTTTTCTGTAAGACAGTCTGATTGGAAACAGCGATCCAGATCCCATATGTGAGAGAGAATTTCTCACAAGAAATTGAGATCCCTATTTCGTGTAAACTACAATTTGTCATCCCCACTAAATCTTAACAGTTAATATATCGAGTGGGCAGTTCACACAAGCATACTATCCCCTATTAAACTCTGAAAATTTGGGTACCTTATTTTCTCAGGGAACGCTTTGGCTTCAGCTCATTGCTTGAGTACTTTAAAAGTTAAACAAAATTTAGCTCGTTCCTTGATACTGATAAATTAATAAAAAATATACGTGGCCGAGTTAATTAAAGGCATGCTTTTGGAAGACAACTATAGAAGACTAGTAACATGCCCGTGCTAACGCTACGATAAAATACAAAACAAAATAAAATTTGTAAAAAATAAAACGAACAATCAGATTCATTAAGATTCACGTCTCATATATTGTATAACCAAATATTTTTGTCATATAATGAATTTCACATAAATTTGGCCGTAAGATAAGGAGCTAATCTGCTTTCTTTGGTGCATGTGAGAGCATCAATACGAGCCTACATAGAACAAATTTCAAGCCAGAAGAAAGTACAGGTAAGCAAATTCACAAGATGAAGCAGCTATATATTTTTAGCAGTTGACTATTAAATCATCAGATCCTTGTGATAAAAAAAACCAGGAATGCCTGCTACAAAACAAGTTGGGAATTTTTGCCTTGTGTTTAACAGCTGACTCTATTTGCCAAATATTCTAGTCTCATTTCCCAAGGATATACCCTGAAGGAAAAATAAAAGCCATTTTATAGGATGTACTTTCAAGCTACAACTAAAACCAAATATATATTAACAAAACAAGATCAAAACCCAGATCTCGGAAAGCACTTGTATTGCATAACCATTTCGTAATATTGACAAAGTTGGCGTCCTGCCAACAGCCACTTGCTGAACAAAGGGCATAAGATGTTCCCCAAGGTATCCACTGGGATGAGCCCCAACTGGATTGATGTACCTAAGTAAAATGATCTTCCATTCAAGATCTGTACTGTAGATATCACGGCAAATATCCTCAATGACAAGCTGCAATCCATTTGTAAAATTGCAGTCAGGTCAGAGAACTCATGAACGTTAGCAGATTCACTCGTTGAAAGGAAAATGACAGGCCTCAGACCTTTGGTTATCAATAAGAGCCTACATAGAATAAATTTCAAGCCAGAAGAAAGTACAGGTAAGCAAATTCACAAGATGAAGCAGTTTCGCGGAGTCGTGCGAGGCTTCGCGGAGTCGAGGAGGCGACGCCTGGGACGGCGGCTGTGACCCGATCGCGCGCGATGGGTCGAGTCGCGCGGGGGAGGTGGGCGTCGCCTTTGAATTTGGATTTGGATTGTTGGATATGAGTGGGTAAGGAGAGAGAAAGGTGTGAATTGATCCTTGATCGTTGATTTCACTGGTTGGTTTTTCTGGGGACACGAATTGGTATGAACGCAGGAAAACTCATGACTGTTGGGGGCACAATTTGAGGTGGTCGTAAGAAAGAATTGAACTGGTGGATTTTAGGGGTAGAGATTAGTTTCATCAATTCGCTTTAATTTTACCTGGCTTCATGTTAGATTTTCAGGATTTTTAAATTGTTTAATTTAGCACTAATATCATGCGCTGATGCCTAAATTTTCTGTTATTGATGTTAAAATCTAATTCCTATTTGGTTTGTCAGATTAAATTTGGCAAAGAATTGATCAATCTCGTGATATAATCTTGCACCAATCACCTAATCCTAGACGTAACAGACCATGATTTCAGCACGAAGTTCCTAATTCATCAAGATTTTCTTTGCAGATTCGTTTTTTTAAAAGCATTTGCAGATTAGATTCGTTCAGGTGCTTGCAGATTTGGTAAGTTCTTAGGCCAAATTAGATTGTCCCCCAATACTTTATGATGATAAAATTGCCAACTGCCTAATCCTAAAAGCAACAGATGAAGATTTCAACATGTAGTATCGATTAAATCGCCAACTGCCTAATCCTAAAAGCAACAGATGAAGATTTCAACATGTAGTATCGATTAAATCGCCAACTGCCTAATCCTAAAAGCAACAGATGAAGATTTCAACACGTAGTATCGGTTAAATCGCCAATTGCCTAATCCTAAAAGCAACAGATGAAGATTCCAACACGTAGTTCCTAGTTGATTAAATCGCCAACTGCCTAATCCTAGAAGTAACAGGTAAAGATTTCAGCACGTAGCCCTAATGGATCGACATTTCCTTTGCAGATTCGTTTCATCCAGGTGTTTGCGAATTCATTCCATTCCTCGCCAAATTCGATTTTCTCCTATTATAATTTCTGATGATTAATCACAATTTTTCCAGCACAACCCAACAAGAACAATCCCGACTGATTCAAGATGCAACAGCAACGAATGGATATAATCTACCACACGACAAAAACGCAGAAGAATGAGAAGAGACAATCTTGATCGGAAATTTACCTCGCAAGAATCGCCTCGAGTTGCTCGCGGATGCAAGGGCCTTCGGCAACCGATTCCGATCGATCAGCGAGCCCCGCCGATCGACGAAAACCTTCGATCTCGGCCTCCGAATCGCGACGGCGGGAGAACGATGGAGCAGTCGCTGCCAACATGAACTCGCCCACCACCACCACCAACACAGCCCTATGGTGCTGCGCTTATATAGCCCCCCCGGGCGGCCGCACCGACCTGGACTTGCACGCGCCCGAGAGGCGGCGCGTGGTGGGGCCGGGGCGTCACGGCGGACGCGGACGGCGATGACAACGACTCCAGCGGAGGCGACGCACGGGATCGGCAGAGGGGAGGAGGCGTCCGGGAGCCTCCTCGGCGGCGCCGGGCGGCGTCGGCTTGGCGGCTGGCAGGGCTAGGGTTTCCGAAACGGCGGCGAGCGGAGAGAAGGCGGATTGGGGATAGGGGGAGAAAGAGGGGCCGGGGAGTCCTGAATTTTTTTGATCTCCTGAAATAGCGGCCAGTTTCCGTTTCGTTTCTAATCGGGCGCGGTTGGTGGTGCTTGGCTGTGCGTGGCCGTGTTCCGGTTATGGCTCATCGTGGATTTGGATCGTTGGATATGAGTGGGTAAGGAGAGAGAAAGGTGGGAATTGATTCTTGATCGTTGATTTCACTGGTTGGTTTTTCTGGGGACACGAATTGATATGGACGTAGGAAAACTCATGACTGTTGGGGGCACAATTTGAGGTGGTTGTAGAAAAGAATTGAACTGGTGGATTTTAGGGGTAGAGATAGAGATCTACACAGGTATGTTAGACCATGTGCTGGTCAAGTATTTAATGATGATGAATAATTAATATTTAGGTATTATTGAATTTGCTTTTGTAAAGTTCTCGTCGATGCGCTCGTGTTACTGGAGTTTTCAGGGCAGCATTACGATTACAGCAATCGCTCAAGGCAAATCGACCACGCCAGTTGCTCAATGCAAGTTGACCACGGCATTTTGACGACGTTAAGTCGAGCACTACATATTTCACGTCAGGCTTCAATCACATCCGACTTTGACCACGTCCAACTTCAACCGTATCTAGTTTCGACCACGACAGACTTCGACCACGTCCGTCTTCGACTCTGGCAGAACGACCACAGCAAGTAATCGTAGATTTTGACCTCGAACAATGAACCAGTTGTAAGCAACATTTAATCGGTTGTAAGCGACAGTGAACCGGTCATAGCTACAGTACCTTTCCATGGTTATAGTTACAGTACCTAGTCGACTTTGTAGACTTTACTGGTCGGTACTTGATAGTCGACGACTTTGTAATCGATACTCGTACTATACGGTCTGCTGCCGGTGTCTTAGATTTTTCGATCGGTTGTCATATACCTCACGATCGGTAGTCGAAGGCTTTGCGATCGGTTTCCATAGGCTTCACAGTCGATACTCGTAAATTTTATGGTCGATACGAGTGCTCCAATTCTTACTATCTTCGAATACTTTGAGTACTCGTGTTAGGCCAGCGGTATGACTGGTTGGTGAATGGTAGTCACAAGGACTCGGTACTCAATAGTTGTAGACTTTGCTGGTTGGTAGTTGAAGGCTTTGCAGTCGTGGGTTTCGCAGCTTGGTCGGTGCTACAGTACCAGGTGGGTGCTCGGTAGCGGTTGTCGGTGATTCTGTGGTCGGTAGCGACGCTTGTTATTCCCAAGTGTTTTAAGCAAAGATTGTTATTCCCGAGTGTTCTAAGCAAAGCAATGGTAATTCCCGAGTAGTTGTTGTTTTCGAGTACTCGTTGAGCTAGTGGTCGTAATAAATGGTCTGAGGCTAATTACTGGATAGCGGTGAGATTTGTGGTCATAAATGACCTGGTTGAAGAGGATGAATGGCTAAAGGTGTGATTTGAGTGTGTATTGATGACAGTCAAGTTGTGAAAAACTTGTGCCGTTGAAAAATATTTCTTTGGTCTTTGCATGTGCAGGTTGGCATGGAGGTGGTTATGGTCGGTGATGAGAAGGACCGGGACTAGGATGGGGAAGACTGAGGTCCAGGCGGTCAAGGATGTCACGCGAGATGGTCAAGATCACACTGGAGCACATGGAGATCAAAGGTGGTGATTCGTGGAGAAGCTACGGGCAGTGCAGTTCAAGAGGCTTCGACATGAGCGGTGATGATATGTGGAGCTATAGGAGGTGCAGTCCTAGAGACTTTGACACGAGAGTTGATGGGCGTGACGAAGATATAGGAGGTGCTGATCTGGAGGCTTCGTCACATGGTGAGTTAGGAGTTGTGGAGGGAGTCCACAACGGGGAAGAGTTAGAGATTGGATAAAATCCATGTTTAAAAGGGTTTTGGGTCTCTTGATTTTCGAAAGAGATAGAATCGCGTGTCCAGTTTGATAAGGACACGGTTTAGGACTCTAGCATATAAAAGCAGGGGAAAGGCTAAGTGTTTAGCCGTGGCTTTGAGGAGCCTTTTTGTGCTAGGATTTTTAGGGGTGCCGTGAAGGTGCTTTGTAGTCATATACATGAAATAGAAATAATAGATCAGATCTATTCAAAGAAAAGTTAGTCGGCATAGGCGATATGTTTTCTAAGTATTATTTTCTTGTGTCTTCGGCGGCGGTGTGCTAACACATCTTGACCTTGTGAGAAACAAGTACGGTGTTGTCTTCAGCTTGTTCTCATTCGAGCAGCTGAAGCTTTCAAGCGGAGGGAGATTTTGACTACATGCAAAGGAGGTCGAAGCGAGCGATCGAAGTGTTCTAGCAGTTGAAGCGCTATAACTGTTGAAGCAGTTGAGTGGTCGAGGAGCGGTCGAATGCTGAGCGGTCGGAACCTCCATCGAGCTTGTGCACACGGTCGAGCATCTTGCGGTCGAATTACACATATGTAAGTTAGAATGTTTGTCTTGTGGTTTGATATTCGATTTCAGGTACCAAGAAGCGAAGGCAATTATTCACCCTCCCCTCTGATTGCACCATATGATCCTACAAGTGGTATCAGAGCCAGCTGCGATGGCATCAGAGATGTATGTGAACCGTCTCCCCATGCTAGATGGTACTGATTTTGCGTTTTGAAAGTGTCGAATATAAGTGTACATTGAGGCTCAGGGTAGTAATGTTTGGAATAAGGTTTCTAGACCGTATGAGATTCCTGTTACAGTTACGACTTTAAATAAAACAAACATTAACCTAAATGCTCAAGCTCATAACCTGTTATTTTAAGGATTCTCTCGCAAAGAATTTGATCGTATAGCTCATATTAATTCTACTCACTTAATTTGGAAAACTCTTTGCGATTAATATGAAGGAACGACTAAGATCAAGAAAGTGCGTAAAAATCTAAGATCAAGAAAGTGCATAAAAATCTTTATTAAAAAGAGTATTATGATTTTGGTATGAAGCTTGAAGAATCTATTGATGATCTTTTTGCTTGGTTTGAGAAAATCTTGAGTGATTTGCGCAGTATTAATGTTACTCCTTCTAATAAAGATAATGCAACTAAAATTTTAAGATCTTTAGGTTCTGAGTGGTTAATGGTTGTCACGACTATTTAATCAAACTGTCGATCTAGATACTTTAACTATGGATGATCTTTATTTTAGATTGAAAACCTATGAGATGGAAGCTTTGCCATCTAAGACTAATAAATCTTCGTCTTTAGCACTTGTGATTAACCCCGTGCAAGCTGTTTCAACGAGTGTGTTGTCTTGTGTATCCTTGTCTGCTTTGTCTTCTTTTTAAGAGGAACGATTTGAGCAGCTTCTTGAAGACAACTTGGTATTGATCTCCACATGGTCATACAAGTCACTCAACAACGTGAGGATAAGAAAGCGAGGAGACGCTTTAGGCTCAATCAGATGCTTTGAGTGTGGCAAGCTAGACCATATTAAGATGGATTGCCCCTTGCTCAAAGGAAAAGTGATTAGGGAAGACAGGAATTATCATTGCCGACCATCCAAGAATAACATCAAGGGTGAAAATTTCTGTCGCAAAATTGCTGAAAAAGTTTTCTCAGCCATCAAGCATCTTGACTTGAGTGATGTGGATTTTGAGAGTTGTGACGATGATGACCACGACAATGATGATGCCAAAGGCAAGAATAACACCGACGACTTCACAGGCATGTGCTTCATGACAAACAACAACAATGATGATGAGTACAATGATCCCGATGAGGTAAGTCCGTCATATGATTAGCTTGAAGGTAGTCTAGTTAAATTTGCTATTGAATTGACCTAAAAAGAAACTAAAAGAAAATAATCTTCTTGTTAAAAATCTTGATTCAGATGTTGTTAGGCTAAGAGCCTTGGTTCCAGATGATAATTCATGTTCTTCATGCACTAATTTGCTGATTGAGCTTGATAATGTTAGATCTATTCATACAAATTACATGGATAAATTTGATTCTCTTAATACTGAATATGAGAAACTACATGCTTGCTTTGCTTTTGGTACAACTGTTCATGCTTATGTTCTTAATAATTTGCTTATTACCAAGAAGAATTTGAAAAAGATAAAAGTTGCTCTTATTGCTAGTTCACTAGTTCAATCTTTCTTTGCTAAGAACCTTAAGTCTAGAGAACACTCCATGTAAAAGATGTGAATTGCTTGAAGCTAGCTTAATTCATCTTAGGAATCAATTCAACAAATGTTTTATCATGAGACTCTTTCTTGCTCTAACTGTCCTCGGTGTAACATTGAAATAGCAGTGTTGACTAGACAACTCAATGATTTTGCACAAAAGGAGAAATTGGTTCAGTCTAGTGCTTATAAGTGTCTTACTAATGAATCTGTTAAGTGTTCAACTTGTCCCTCACTAGCTAAAGAAAACGAGTACCTTAAAGACACTTTAGAAAGTTTTTCTTTTGGCAAGAAAAATCTAAATATCCTCCTAAGATAGTTAAGCTTCTGGAACTTGAAAATTTCGAAGTTGAATCTGAACCAAAACAAATTGTCTTCAAATCTGCTGGTATAGCAAATGACCCCTCTACCAAAGTGGGTGCTGTGAAGTCAAGTGATACGACCACTCATCAAGTCAAGTATCAATGCACTCATTGTGGTAGAGATGATCATTTGGTTCAATTCTGTTTTCGAAAAGCAAAGAAAGAGAAAAAGGACAAGATGAAAAAATGTTTTTGACTTGCTTCCTATGGTCGAACAAGCAAAGCTGGATCAGACATTCGACCAGTCATCTCTCATAGTCAAATCTGAGTGGTTGACCCTACTTTTCAATGCCTGACTGGTTGAAATATGTCAGATGCTAATGCTTCACTTAAATCCTTATCAGTGCATGCTTTTGTTCCTTCTAATCAATCATCTGCAGATTGTCGCTTTGCTCCCTCTAATCAATTGTCTGCAGGTTGTTGCTTTGCTCCCTTTAATCAACCTTTTGCAGGATCGGGAGTTTTGCAACAGGACTGGTCAGACCAGCTTTCTCGCGTGGTCAGAACAACATGGTCGGATCAAAATTTCAACCAGCGTTTCATCAACCAGTGTTTCGACCAGTGCGTTCTACTTCGACCACGTGCAACTTCGATCACAGCAGACTTCGACCACGTCCGGCTTCGACCCCGACAGAATGACCCCGACAAGTAATCGTAGATTTCGACCTCGAACAGTGAATCGGTCGTAAGCAACATTTAATCGATCATAAGCGATAGTGAACCGGTCAGAGCTACAGTACCTTTCCATGGTCATAGCTACAGTACCTGATCGATACTCAATAGACGTTGATTTTACTAGCCGGTACTCGATAGTCGTGGATTTTACTAGTCGGTACTCGATGGTCGTGAATTTTACTGGTCGGTACTCGATAGTCGACGACTTTGTGATCGGTACTCGTAGATTTTACGGTCTGCTATCGGTGTCTTAGATTTTTCGATTAATTGTCATAGACATCACGATCGATAATCGAAGGCTTTGCAATCGATTGTCATAAGCTTCACGGTCGGTACTTGTAGACTTTATGATCGATACGAATGCTCCAATTCTTACTATCTTTGAGTACTTCGAGTACTCATGTTAGGGAAGCAGTATAACTAGCTGGTGAATGGTAGTCAGAAGGACTCGGTATTCGGTAGTTGTAGACTTTGCTGGTTGAAAGGAAGAGTTAGAGATTGAATAAAACCCGTGTTTAGAAGGATTTCGGATCCCTTGATTTTTGAAAGAGATAGGATTGTGTGTCCAGTTTGATAAGGACACGGTTTATGGCTCTAGTATATAAAAGTAGGAGAGGCTAAGTATTTAGCCATGGCCTTGAGGAGGCTTTTTGTGCTAGAATTTTTAGGGATGCCGTGGGGGTGCATTATAGCCATATAGATGATATAGAAATAATAGATCAGCTCTATTCTAAGAAAAGTTAGTCGGCGTCGACAATATGCTTTCTGAGCATTTTTTTTGTCTTCGGTGGCAGTGTGCTAACACATCTTGATCTTGCAAGAAACGAGTACGGTATTGTCTTCAGCGTGTTCTCGTTTGAGCATCTAAAGCTTTCGAGCGAAGAAAGATTTCGACTACATGCAAAGGAGGTCGAAGCGAGCTATCGAAGCAAGCAATCGAAGTGTTCTAGCGGTCAAAGCGCTAGAGCTGTCAAAGCAGTTGAGTGGTCGAGGAGTGATCAACCACCGAGCGGTCGGAACCTCCATCGAGCCCGTGCACATGGACAAGCGTCTTATGGTCAAATTCCACGTCTGTAAGTTAGATTGTTTATCTTATGGTTTGAGATTCGATTTCAAGTATCAAGAAATAGAGGCAATCATTCATCCTCTCTGATTGCGCCATATGATCTTACAAAGTAACATGGTAAAATAGAATGACAAGAAAGAAATGGTAAAATAGAAAGGCAAGAAAGAAAGCAAGGAAAGCAACAAAATGAGAAAAGAGTGACGGTGACTTCAGTTTGACAAGCACATGCAAACCAACAACCGCTGAAACTGGTGAATGATTTGTGAAGTCAATATGCGCCGCGGCCGTGTGACTCTGCAAGTTCCTGAGATGCAAGACCTACAACTTTTTCTTGATTAATGGACGAGACAATGAGACATTTGCTGTCATGCTGAAGCTTTTTGTTCCAAATTGTCAAGTTTTATTAGGAAGAAAGAAATGGTAACCATTAGTAAGCCTATCACTATCAGCCTATGTATATTCTTGTAAAACATAGAAATAGCAAGGCATACATATTGTCGTATTAATCTTTTTTCTCAAATGTGTTGTGCTCATCCAATCTAGGTAACAAAGCTCAAAAAACCTGGCTTCTGTAGAAATATCCTAATCTACACCATTCAACAAACTTGACATGAAAAATGGTTGCAGCAACAATGAACACGATCTCATTTCTGTAACAAGAGATCTGGAAAAAAGAATTGGACAACCATATATGCCAACAGTCAGGTATTCAGCATATAGAGAGCTAGGAAGAAAATATCTACACACAGTATCAGATAACATAATAAGTACGTATGCACCACACATCGTTTAGTTTAATTGCTTGTTGCATGTAAAGGCACGTCACATCAAATATCAAACGGCATTTGATACTCCATGTAGGTGATCTGATAATTATGCTACCCTGAGGCCTGAGGGTAAAAAAGAGTGTAAACTTTGAACAGCTACAAGAATCTTTGTTTTGATTTGGGCATTACTGTTTTTTGGAATAGCATGAAATTGAAGCACATCATGTAATGTAATTAGATAATGTTGACATTAGTTTGTCATGATATGGTCAATCTTTTAAAATAATCTGGATAGCTCTAATGCTTTTTATCATTAATATTATATGTCTTATGCACAGTATTCGGGCCAGCTATTTGAGTCGGACACACGAACAATCAATGGAAGTGTGGAATGGTATTATATATGCTCGCATATTTTGCCTTATGAAAATGCTCTATTTTGCTGGTGTTAATCATACATTAGCAAGCTAATCATGTATGATACCATAAGCTTGACACCTATTCGCAAAGGCTCCAAAAACAAGAAATGCTTTACAATGATCCCACAGAGCTCTGCAGGCTGCCTCCGCCTTTTGGGACCGAAACCAACCTACTGTCCACTTCACTTGGTTTCCTTCCTTACAGGGTCGAGGGCTGGGGTGACCTTCTCTAAACTCCAAAGATCGTATTTTGATTGCCTTAGCTTGCAATTTGATGTTCCATACCACCTCAATTTTCTAACAAGGATCCAGTTAAAACCTAAGTGAGTGTTGAGAACTTGAGGATACACTGGTTTTTAACAGTTGTTTGATCTAATGTTTGCACAATTAGAGCAATTATGGGTACACGAGAGCCAAAAGTAAAAAAAGGTAATTCAGAAAGCATAGCATGTTTAATCCTCCTTGGTGGTTATTCATGTTTGGATATTGCTATTCTGGCAGTTGTCCCTGTTCATTTTGGCTTTTTTGTAGTTTTTAGTTTCAGCTTCTCTGAAAGCCAAAACAAGCAGAGCGGTTTTTCCAAACGGCTTATAGATAATTTAATTTGATCAGGCCAAATTAAAGTTGCACTAAGGGCTCAGTAGGCCAATCCAAAACTGATAGGTGGAAGTAATCCACAACTTAATCATTAGGCAGTTAATAGCAGCAATGACAAAATTGACTTAAGTAATGCTGAACTATTGATCAAGATATTTCAATTAACTGAGAGCATATTTACAAACTTTTCCCTGTATTCGATCATTACGTTCTTCTAGGGAAAAACCGAAGGAACTTCTGTTGAACATAAGCTATGTTTATAAGTTTAGAGTAAATTATATGCTGGCCTAGTTCATATGAGTGAAATATAACCAAGATTGCCACTTCTTTAACATAATACTATCAGCCACCAATCAAATCAGTTCAATTATGCAGACCCAAAAGATAAAATGACATTAGGAACATCTCATCATCATTAGTTGTATTTTGTTGGGACTGCAATGCAATTTAGTTGGGAGCCACTAAAAGCTAAATAAGTGTCACCAGTGTGGCAGGTAGCGATTAGTGATTACTCCTTTTCCTTTCTATACTCTTAGGCATCTGGAAAGCAACACCTTTGTGAGCGTATGCTACTTCTACTATCTTAATCTTAATTTTTGATATCAACGAAATACAGCTGCATCTTTCTTCTGTGTCTCAAACAACGCACAGCACAGTGGTTATGTGGCAAACAAGTATGCATAAGTTATTCCAAAACCATATCAATAATACATGATGCTTCCCTGGGAGAGGGACCCTGTGCAGACAAGATAGCCCGTATTAAGTAATCCATTTTTACAAGCAAAGCTCCACTCGGGTGGCCAAGTTGGATTGAAGAATTATTTATAACTGTTCGAGCAGAATTACAAAAATGAAACTTGCAGATTGCAACCATGTGATGAGCTGTTATTAAGCTGAAGCAACTAAAGAATACATGGCCAATTTTGGACAATACATGATTCCTATATACTAAGTGATTTCACTTTTTTTTTCTTTGAACAATTAAGGGTTTGACAGGGAAAATAGCATGGATACAGGGAAAACTACACAGGCAGATAGACGGAAGGATTTCACTAATAATAAACAACCAGAAGAACTAACACAGCTTGATTTTCACAAAGATGAGCAAAACCTCGGTAAGCAAAACACCTAGCAAAGTAACCGGTATTACTATTATGAAAGTTTCATTGGAAAAAGAGAGAGAAAAAAGTATAGTTAGAAGGGCATGAGACTAATAGTGTTATAGGCTTTAGCCGGTAGGCAGCCTAATAGAGTAGTATGCACATCATCAGAGGTTCTTATTAGAGATACATAGGCGGCACGCAAGGTTGACTGAAAGCGATTACTTAACATAATCACATAACTATCTCACAATATTAAGTGGTGGGCTACTTGACATGGGCTTGGGAAAAAGTATAGATGTATAACAAACAATTTTTTCTTTGGTGCTTTCTACCAACTTTGCCAAGCTCGTCCACTGCCTTTTGTTTAATTGATTTCTGAAGGTATGTCCTTTTGATACCAGACCCTTTAATAAATTAATACTAAGTTTAGCACACTTACACACAAGTTAAACAAGGAAAATTTTAACAACTTATAAATGTATCTAACAATCAATAGTGAAACAAGGACTCTGAAGCAAACATAAATGGGTTGGGGTCAGTGTTACCTCCTTTGCCATTTGAGTCTTTCTGAAAGGAATCTCAGATGAGTATAGAACTGGGAACTGGGCTTTAGGATAATGAAACCTGTAGCCCATTAGGGAGACCATGTCACATTAATTATTCAAGAGACTAAACTAACCCCGCTGCTGAAGTAGCCTTTATAAATGGGAAAGGATGATGATTCACTCACAAGCTGCAAGGAACAAGGATACAATACCAGAGTCAGTTACCAGGAATACGAAGCAATGACAGGGTTTGGCTCTCCATGCGGTGCATGCAAGTTCCTCCGCAGGAAGTGCGTGAAGGGGTGTGTCTTTGCCCCATACTTCTGCCATGAGCAAGGGGCTGCGCATTTTGCTGCCATTCATAAGGTCTTTGGTGCAAGCAATGTCTCAAAGCTCCTCATGCATCTCCCGGTCAAGGACCGCTGTGAGGCTGCAGTCACTATCTCCTACGAGGCACAGGCCAGGCTATGTGACCCCATATATGGTTGCGTCGCGCACATATTTGCTCTGCAACAGCAGGTTAGTGAGTTTTACATCACTATTTGATGCACCAAATTCAACAACAATTTCGCTACTTTTCCATTGTACCATTGAAGGCATCTCTTATAGTCTTCATTCTTGGATGTTCATTTTAATGAAAAATTGCTAATTGCATGCACCATAAAGAAATTAGCAAAATTGACAGCATGTAATGTGCTCATAGGTGGTAAATCTGCAAGCACAGCTGGAGTCACTCAAAGCTCAAGCATCACGAGGATACACGAATGGTTCTTCGATATCAAACCCTCAAGAAAACAACTTTAAGGCAAAGTTTATGGCTTACCAGAAAGGGGAAGCTAGGATGCCACAGCCAGAAGAATCATGTCCTTCTGTTAAGAATGAGAGTCAGTGCTACTTTGGAGATGACCTTATGGCTTGCGCTTCCATGCAATCTTCTCAGGGTTACAATTCACGTGTGTACACACCTGATTATACAGCCTCCTTCAATGATGAAAGCAACCCTTCTTGTACAATGTTTTCCCTTGATATGCAAGAAGATGTACAAAAGAATGGATGTTATGACACTGAGGACCTCCAGTCGATGGCCTTTGCCTATCTCAACTAGGTGATACAGGATCATGTGTTTGGTAGTTACAACTTCCAGCAGTTTTGGAAATGATAACCTACAAAAGTGGATCAAATTGTAAGCCATGAAGAGCTGAAGTAGATTGTTTCATGAGGAGAGTGCAGCCTGTGCTAAATTGTTGAATGGAGGGTAAAGAAGACATGATTTAACCATTCGTCCTTGAATTATTTAAATGCTGCAAAGTTGTGCTTTCATAGTTGTAGTGAATTAGCGAGAGTAAGAGATGTTGAAATCCTGAAATGTTCCTAAGTGACGAGCAGCATGTTTTATAAAAAAAAATTATCCAAAGTTACCAAGGACATAATAAATTATAGAAAATAAAATGATAGCCACTGATGGTACCAAATATACAAGGAGCAAGGGTGCAAAACCAAGCTATGTTTTTTTTTTTGCGCTTGTTTACTATCTACAAGCCTGGCATTTGATTCTAGTGTAATGGAGAAAATACGTTGATGCTTTGGAATCACAGTAAATTGTGTGGTTTGTCAGCCCACATGACAAACGTTCATAGCCTCCCTTTTCTTTCTGTTTTTCAAAAGATAGTGATGATATGGCATTATCTTATCTTTGGGATTGAAAAAGAAGCACATCAATGGCAAAAGTAAAACTAGAGAGCGTGCGAAAGTGGAGGGCACAAAACAACAAGCAAGCGTGACAGAGGTTCAAGTTTTGTGAGAGTACATAGCAATCATGTTGTCGTGAAGTTCACTGAGCTTCTCTCAAGTTCTTTTTCCGCCTTTTTTTTGGAACGAATACGAGGACTGGAAGTTAGGATTGAAGTGATGCTCACAGAGACTCCTAAGTTGGAGCATGATGGGCAAGATTCTTGTTCGCATCATGCACGTTAATTACGTCCATGAATCATTACACCAGGGAAGAATGATTGCCCACAGATCTCTTTTTGCTAACGAGACACTTGGGCAACTTTAGAGTCAGTCTAGAGACAAGTTAATTTACAGATGATCTGTTTAGCTGCAGTGTGTGATGCACGACTCGGAATTTGGGCCTTCTTTCAGGGAAGGCAATGCCGTGCAGTTCAACAGTTAGATGAAGGACATGGGGACAGCCGTCCGCAGGCACCAAGGGGGGCAGTTCCAAAGTGCAGGACAGAATCCATTCCATTCCATTCCAACAGGAGAAGAAGAAGACGACGAGAATGCTAAAAGCTGCCTTTAGGTGATCTGGTACGCAACATCCTAAGCAATTCGGCCATGTTTTAACAGTAAATACAAAACCGACGCTCTGCTTAGCCATTCCGTCGAACAGGTGCAGTACATGGTGACCTTTGACAGATACTAGGACCGCTGAGAGAGAGAGAGGTGGCCTGACCTGCAGCTGCAGGTTGTTGCGGGCAGCATCTCTCTAGTCGGGCTCCCCGCCCGGACGCCGGCGATCGCCGGAGGCGGGTGTGGTTGAACAAGTGCAAGCAGTAGTATCAGTATTGGGGGCTTCCACTAGGCCGACTTCAACCTTTTTAGCGACACCAAAGGATGCAGAGAGAGAGCCGTGAAGGCACGCGCGTAGGCTACGATAGCAGAAAATAAAAATTTCTACCGCGCACACCAGGATATCATGCTAAGGAGGGATCATAGATCGTTACCACTAGACGCGCGCGCAGTGAAGAAGAGTTGGAGAAGCCGATCCAACCACGCGCGTCGAGGTAGTAGTGGAAGTAGCCGATCGTCCCGACGGATCGTCTCCTCCACGCGATCAACCACACCACGAGTCCGTTCCAATCTGTAGTTTGTTGATGCCGATCAACGCCGCAACGGCAGCGCCTCCACCGGTATCCACACATCCGGTGGGAACGCGATCGCGAGTGTACCGGCACTCGCGGCGGCTAGGGTTTCGCTCGGGAGGTGGCGGCTAGGGTTTTGCTCGGGAGGAGCAGATCGTACATCCTCACCCCGCCTCCAAATATATAGACCTCCTCACTTGGGCCTCGTGAGCCGAGGCCCAATAGAAGTCTATCCGGATCTCTATCCGAATTGAGCCCACATCCGAATCACATTCGAATTAGTGTTCCAACCCGTTAAGTGTGCGACCCTATAGGTTCACGTATACTTGGTCCCGACCGGAAACACCTTTCCGGTCACCTGATAATAGCGGCCTCTAGCAAGACATATTAACCCCAAAGTATACGTAAAGATCATATCATTGAACTGTAATGTTCTCATGTACGAATCCCTTTGCCTCACGATATAGATTAAGCTCAAGCGAGACTGTGTCATCCTCTTAATAGCTCAATCACTCTCTCGATTCCGTGATAGATTATAAACTTGTGATTGACTCCTCAATCACATTGGCATGGCCATGCACTTTCATAATCCATTACATCGAGGGCCAGAGATATCTCTCCCATAAGGAGGGCAAATTCTATCTTGATCATTCACATCCCACTACATGTTTCATAGCAAACCCGAAGACTACTTTTATGACTACCCGATTCTGGAGTAGTGGTTAGTAGTCCCAAAATAGGCTACTACGCATGTTGGGAACCATGATGATCTCAAGTCTAAGGATTCTACATAAACACTACTTAAGACCAACTAATGACACATGGAATCTCTGCGATGTCTCATGGCGGGTCTATCCAACATATGTTCACTAACACATGTCCATATTATTGATTTGGTATCACCATACCATGATCCATGAGACATGATCATCAATCAATACATATGCTGATCTTTGAATCATATTTGTTCCTCATATGATATATGATCAGGGATCATTTAGAAATAGCAACATTTAAGCATTAAGAGTCTCATGAATAAGTCACATACTCATTGATCAATAATGATAATGTCTATTTCAAGGAACAAAGTAATGCATCATAAACATAGTATGTGATATATTCAACATCTCCATGTTGCCTCTAGGGCATATCACCAACAAGCCGTCACGGAAGGCTGGCTCCCACTCACTACCCAAACCTCTCGTCTCAACTCTCACGTACTATTATGGCGTGTTTGCGCTAAGATTGTCACACCACAACGACGGAGCACCATCTTGACAAATCCCGAGTTCCTTCTACAGATATTGCAATCAAATTAATTCTACTGTTGCATTAGCGATGGCCTTATATTCTGCCTCAGTGCTTGATGAAGAGACGGTGGACTATTTTCGAGCACTCTAAAAAATAAGATTGGGACCAAAGAAGATGGCAAAACCTCTTGTTAATCGTCAGTCATCCATGCACCCACCCCAATCTACATCTGTAAACGCACTGAGAAGCTTTGATGATGATTTCTGAATGACAAGGCCAATTGATGTTGTACCTTCTAAAAATCTGAGTATCCTTTTTACTGCTGCCAGTGAGCATCTGTTGGTTTTTTGAAGAAACTAACAAACTTTATTCACTGCAAACAAAATGTTAGGCCGAGTAAGAGTTAGATACTGTAGGGCTCCTACAATATTGCGATACATGAAGATATCTGACTCCGAAAGTGGTTTTCCCTGAGTCCTGGTCAGCTTCTCAGTGCAAGACAAAGGTGTACCAGTAGGTTTACAATTCAGCATGTTTGCTCTTTTAAGTAGACCAGTGATATATTTCCTTTGAGTGAGGATCAAACCATTTTCCTTTGGTGTGGCTTCAACTCCAAGGAAATAATTCAGTGCACCAAGATCATTAATTGCAAAATCCTTTGTAAGCTGCTTGATCAATTTATCTATAGCTCCAGCATCTGAACTTGCTATGATTATGTCATCAACATTTATGAGAATATAGATGACAATTGTACCTTCTCTGAATATGAACAATGATGTGTCTGCCTGGGATGGATTAAAACCTAACTCTTGTAACTTCATGCTTAGCCTTCTATACCATGCTCTTGGTGCTTATTTTATGCCATAGAGCGCCTTTTGTACCTTGCAAACATGTCTTGGATGAACATGATCCTCATAGCCAAGTGGTTGATGTATATATACCTCCATTTCCAATATGCCATGAAGAAAGGCATTTTGTACATTGATCCATCTCAAGTTCTAGCCTTGTAAGACAACATATGAGATGATAAGCCACACGGTTGTAGGTTTAACAACTGAGCTAAAAGTTTCTGCATAGTCCACACCATAACGTTGGTTGAATCACTTCGCAATTAGTCGAGATTTATAGCAATCAATAGTCCAATCCGCCTTCTATTTTACCTTGTAAACCCACTTACATCCAATGACATTTTGTCCAGGATGTTGGGGTACCAAGGTCCAAGTATTATTTCTCATCAAGGCATTGTATTCCATGTCCATTGATTCTTTCCACTTCGGCTGACCAAGAGCTTGAAGATAAGAAGACGGCTCAGATGGTTCAGCAGTTGTAACAACTAAGCCAAACCCTCTTTTATTTAGTGAGTGGTGCACTGTCCTGTTAGTGATTTTCTTAGGCTGAAAAATGTTGTTCTAAGACCTGGTATGAGGCCTCTGAATCTGAATATTGTCTCCCCGTTGCTCTGGATATGGAGCAATGTTGTTATCCTCAATGCCTGCAGGGGAGAGAGCAGAATCTACAGCCATATGGTTAGCCAAATCAGGAGAATCAAAAGCTATATTGGTATCTACTGTTGCCTGTCCATTTTAGCCAAGAGAGGTGCAATTTTTGATGCCAGCAGCAAAGATAGGAGGACAGCAGTGGACTGCTTGGAATGAGAAGCAAGGGACTTATTTGATTTAACAGAAAAGGGAAACACAGACTCATCGAAGACCACATCTCTTGAAATGTCAACTCGCCCAGTTTCACTATGCAAATACTTATACCCCTTATGTCGACTGCTATAGCCAAGGAATATACATTTTATAGAACGGAAGGAGAGCTTTCTTGGATTGTATAGCCATAGATTAGGCCAGCATGCACAACCAAAGGTGCGTAAGAAGGAATAATCAGGAGATGTGTTATGAAGTCGATTAAGGGAGGTAGTATGATGAAGAATACGACTTGGTAATCTATTAATGAGATAACAAGCCGTCAGAAATGCCTCATCCCAAAAATGGATTGGCATGGATGCTTGCGCAAGAAGTGTAAGCCAGTTTCCACAATGTGACGATGTGTTCAATCTGCAACCGTGTTTTGCTGGTGTGTGTGAGGACACAAAGCTCAATGAGATATTCCTATGGTTTGGAGGCATTTGTTGAGTTTTTCATACTCTCCCCCGTCACTTTGAATGGATTGAATTTTGGTGCGAAGTAAACATTCCACATGTTTTTGGAAGTGATGAAAGACACGTTCAACTTCAAACCTATGTTTGAGCAAATAAATCTAAGTATAACGATTGAAATTGTAGGACCGAATGCAGCAATTAGAGGAGGATGAATAATTATCTCCGCTTTTTGGAATCTTTTAGTGCTCAATGAATGTTTCGACCGATCAGCGTTCGACCACTTGCTCAACCCCTTTGTGCGTAGTCATAATCTTGCACCACTCGAATGCTTCGACACCGATACTATTGGTGACGATCGAGTGGACGACTCAGCGCGTGATTGAGGAAGGTGAAGTCAACGGAGGAACACTATCTTGCCAGGGCCGGCTCAACGTTTTCAAGGGCCCTAGGGCGAATTCAGCTATATGGGCCCTTTACTATAATTTTTTTTTCTACTTATAAAATATGCAGTTTAAACTTTATATTGTCTAAAATAACACAAATCAATAGTTCTAACATGATAAACTAATTAGGTACTAATTAGTTCATAAACCAAATGTAACTAGTAAGAATTAATTTACCTCAAATAGGAGCGACAAATATCCAATGTCTTTCATAAAAAGGAACTTCTTCTAGCACTTCTTGATGCAAAATCATTAATAATAACATCGAGATCAATGTCGTCCAAGTTATTCTTCTCAATGCAGCACATAGTCAAGCCATTCAATCTTTCTTGTGACATAGTAGACCGCAAATAGTTTTTCAGCAATTTCAATTTTGAGAAACCAGACGGCGACTGAGATCCAAGAGGCGACGAGCAAATAAGCAATCGGGAGGCGGGGCGACGGATGCAGATGGCAAGGTGAATCGCCTGATCGGGCGCGAGGCAGCAGAGCAGAACGGATGGACAGATCATCGATCACGGATGGAGTATTGGAGTCTCTGGCTGCGACGGCCTCACGGCCACGATGTCGGCGCAGCACGCAGGAGACGATCACATCGAATCGCCGGCGCGCGCGCCGCGGACGGAGTTCACGACTTCACGTTCGGCACTTCGGCGAATCGGCGCGACGGCGCGGCGTTCTTCTGGCGTTAGTCGAAGCGTCGAGGCGTTCCGCGTTACGGTGTTAGTTGAAGCGTCGCAATCACAAAACGTGTATGCATGGCTCAATCACAAAACGTTGAGCCAGCCCGCATGCATGCAGGCTTCTGGGGACTGGGCTCTGGCTGTAGTCTGGCGCCGGGGGGGTGGGCCCTCCCTGGCCCGGGGCCCTAGGCCAGCACCCCTCTGGCCTACCCCCAGAGCCGGCCCTGACCCCAACACGCTGCTCCACTACACCAGCGTGTTCGGCGCCTTGCTCGGCGCGGTGCGTCGCGATGAAAAACCTCAACGTGGCGGCGGTGGCGTGGCGATCTTGGTGATCGAGACCGGTGGCCGTTATGCGGGGCCGGAAGGCGAGCCGTGCGCCACCGAGGACAACGCCGACGCGCGTACAACTCCAACTGATCAAGCACGTCATGGACAAGCCCGACGCCGATGCGCCGGCGTGCGGCGGCGTCTACATCTGAGCTTTCGCGAGGACCTCGGCGGGGCGATGTCGGGCGGCGGGGGGCCTCTTTTACGGCACAGGGCCGGCTCAACGTTTTCAAGGGCCCTAGGGCGAATTCGGCTATATGGGCCCTTTACTATAGATTTTCTTTTCTACTTATAAAATATGCAGTTTAAACTTTATATTGTCTAAAATGACACAAATCAATAGTTCTAACATGATAAACTAATTAGGTACTAATTAGTTCATAAACCAAATGTAACTAGTAAGAATTAATTTACCTCAAATAGGAGCGACAAATATCCAATGTCTTTCATAAAAAGGAACTTCTTCTAGCACTTCTTGATGCAAAATCATTAATAATAACATCGAGATCAATGTCGTCCAAGATATTCTTCTCAATGCAGCACATAGCCAAGCCATTCAATCTTTCTTGTGACATAGTAGACCGCAAATAGTTTTTCAACAATTTCAATTTTGAGAAACCAGACAGCGACTGAGATCCAAGAGGCGACGAGCAAATAAGCAATCGGGAGGCGGGGCGACGGATGCAGATGGCAAGGTGAATCGCCTGATCGGGCGCGAGGCAGCAGAGCAGAACGGATGGACGGATCATTGATCACGGATGGAGTATTGGAGTCTCTGGCTGCGACGGCCTCACGGCTACGATGTCGGCGCAGCGCGCAAGAGACGATCACGTCGAACTGTCGAAGCCACGGCTCGCGGACGGAGTTCACGACTTCACGTTCGGCACTTCGGCGAATCGGCGTGAGGCACGGCGTTCTTCTGGCGTTAGTCGAAGCGTCGAGGCGTTCCGCGTTACGGCGTTAGTTGAAGCGTCGCAATCACAAAACGTGTATGCATGGCTCAATCACAAAACGTTGAGCCAGCCCGCACGCATGCATGCGAGCTTAGGGGACTGGGCTCGGCGTGAGTGCGCGCCGGGGTGGGCCCTCCCTGGCCCGGGGCCCTAGGCCGGCGTCCCTCTGGCCTACCCCCAGAGCCGGCCCTGTTAATCTTGCACACACTACTCGAAATGAGAACAAGTCAAAAACAACACCTAGAAAAAAAACACGACGCCGATGCTGAGTAACTTTTCTAGAATAGATCTAATTTTTTATTTATGAATCATGTTCTATAGCTACAATGTGCCCTTAAACCCTAACACAAAAACTCTAAAAGCTTTATCCCAAAAAGCCATCTCCGATCCAAGCCACTCAAAAACCATGATCAACTCTAAACCTCTCCCTCCTTTTATATGCTAGAGCCCCAAACAGTGTCTTCATCAAACACGAACATGAAATACTATCTGATTCTAAAAATCAAGGGATCTGAAACCCTTCCAAATATGGATTTTTCAAAATCTCTAAATCTTCCAGTTCTGGACACCTTCCATAACTCTTTCCAACTCATCATGTGTCAAAACCTCTAGGACCGCACCTCCTATAGCTTCTCCACGTATCATCCGCCTTTGATCTCCACGTGCTTCAACATGAGCCTAATCACTTGTGACATCCTTGACTGCCTGAACCTTGGATTTCCCGCTCCTAGTCCTGGTCCTCCTCGTTATCAATCATGACCGTCTCCACGCCCAACCTGCACATGCAAAGACCAAAGAACGTTTCCCAGCACAAGTCCTTATAACTTGACTAACATCAAAGTAGCTGAACGAGATCGAGACTCGAGATACATGTCAGGTTCTGCACCGTACTACTTCTTTTATATAAAGCTACGTTAGGCGTGTTTATATTAGTTTCTATTTTTTATTTTTGTCTTCTATTTAAAAAGTCAGAAGCCAATGAACACCTAATTTTTTAAAATGGCTTCTCCACTCATTTCGCTCCTGTCTCACTCCGAAGATAAGACATGATCATGGACGCATTATGCACTCCATTCCTTTCGCTCCCATTTCGTGCACGATCTCTCTCACATTTTTTCCTCCGCTCATCTTCTTATTTTAAAATCCACTTCTTTTAGTTATTATTATTTATTTTTAAACAAAAAAATTATTAGTTATAGAAAAAACCATTAACCATAGCCAAACATTACCTAGCTAGCTTTATCTGTGTGATACTCATCATGCAGGTTAATTGCACAAAGGCTTGGCTCGGTTATATATATCTTTCTTTTATGGAGTACTACTATCTTATGTGTCACTAGTACTGTTTCTGAAACTGCGCTAGTGTATGAACGTACGTGAACGTTAATTGAATTGGTCAAATTACTGTCAGAATCATGCAGTTACCCTTGTACTGTACGCTGATCGATCCTTTAAGCACGGTAGGACCAGTCCAAACCTAAGTCTTGGACTGTGTTAGTTGCTTTTAGACCAACTCTTGAATTAATTCTATTTTTGTAATTTTTTTATAAATTTTATATGAACTTTGATTTCTAGACATTAAGCTACAGTTTAAATAGTCTAAGATCTGATTCCGTCTCTACCTTTAAGCATACAGATAAGGCAGCATGTCACTGAGAGAGAGAATCCTTATTTGGGATTTATTAATTGGACCTGGCCTGACGAACGTCAAAGTTTATTAGTGGCAGACCAAACAAAGCAAAAGGTGTGGGCTGACTTATCAGTACACGACGGATATGTACTCTCTGCAGTCTGCATGCTCCTTTTTACTTGGTTCTTCGCTAATGTCAAACTAGCTGTTCCTTCTCTCTCTTTTTTCATCCCTGGCTCCGATGATATTGCATTCGGGCAACTGTTTTTCTGCCGTAAATAACTTTGAGTTTAGATAAGCATCATTCAGATATTTTATTGCTAAAAATTATCTAAATTTTGAAACATCATATCTTTTTCAAGATTAATGTGTTCTGTGATTGATGAAACAGACATGTATACATTAATAGTATTCTACCTGATCCGTTTTGGAACCCGGACCGGTTAGGATTTTGTAGTACATTTATTTTCCTTTCTTGACCAGTGCTATTCTTCACTACAGTGTGCTCTGTCCGAGAGAGATAGAGGGAGGAAGGGTGGTTATTAGAGAAAGGGCTAGTATCAACCGGATTGACATCGACAGTAAGGTGAGGATAGTGTTGCTCATGTCCTATTCCATAGTCTCTTGCCTTTTCCCTTTCATATTTTTGTGTGGTTGTGTATGTGAGAGAGGGACAGAGGATATCGAAGAAACTATTACTATTTATCAGCTAAATCCAAAAAATCATCAACAAAAACTAATACGAACTCTAGCTAGCATCAAGGATTACATTCAGCATGCTACACTTGAAAGATGCCTTCTGCCAATTCGATCGGTACTGTGTGACGGTCCTGCCTGCTGCAACTAGCTAGTTGAAAGTCACCATGGTGTGAGTCAAATCTGGTGCGAGTGCCATGATAAGGACCGGCCCTATGCAGGTTTTGAAGCTAGAATAATCAGATCAGTGATTCAGATAATTACCACGTAGTAATAAGTTCAGATGATCATCTAATCTCAAGTTCTAAACGCACCAAAACAAGAAGAGCTAGCTAACACATGCTTTTTCATGCATGTGTGATCCAGTAAGTAACTAGCCGACCAGGCGATCACTGCTTAAATAAAAACTGATCGATCTAGCTAGGTTAGTTTGACCCACCGGTCAAAATTGATCTAACTCGGGATGAATCAAATGGACAAGTCTCTGATTTGTTTTTGCCTAGCTAGCTAGCTAGGCAGGCAGGTTAATGGCTTACTGTTGCCTCAGCTAAAAAAATAGGGATGTTCCTAATCTTGGTCTTCAAAGAAAATGAGGTTCCAGTTATCTTAATATAGTACCTCAGAGTAATAGTCATGCATAGGTTAACAAAGCTTATATCACCCAGTCTAGTTGCGCCGAAGCCACCATTAATCTATGCTTCCCCCTGTCACTTTCCTCCCCACCATTCGCATTCGCGAGGAGGCTATTACTAATCAATCTTCAATCTTCGTCCAAAAGCAAGCTAGCCTGACAAAAGTAAACCACACTAATAACTCCTAATCAACCTGCCGGAGTCCGTCCGAGACCAGCAAGCATTCGTAGGTGAGTTGCTAGCTAGCTCAAGCCGGAGTAATTATCTACAGTGTTCGACCTTGACAAAACTTTCCGGACAAACTGGATGAACTAGCAAACGCAGTTACTATTTCTGCGCTGCAATGCAGGACTAGCAACAGGTATGCTAGTTCCATACCCACTTCTGAATCTCACGAATCTCACACAAGAGCGTACTCTCTCCGATTACAAATATAAGTGGTTTTGTATATTTATCACGGTCTCTAATAAGGTACCATTTTAATAGCTAGTTTCTATCTAGAATATAGCAATAAATCATAAAAGCTATATATAACGAAAGGATAGCTCACGATTAATGCAGTAATGCTAATTTCATATGACCAATCAATGTATTTTTTTTTATACGCGTGAGGCTACTTTATACCGCTGAACTCCGTTGGTTGTCTAGATTTCAACCCTTTAAGTGTACAACTAGATGTTTTACCCCACTAAACTGTCAAACCCGTCTAGTTTCACCCATAAAACAGTTTTTAGTAGCGGGTTTTACTAAGTTGACACCACACCACCATGCTCACCACGAAGCCGCTTCCGCTGCAGCACACACCTCATGTCCAAAACATTGCCAACTCCATTGCCCTCGCCTCATCCACACACTGCTGCGCCAACGAGCTCGACACTGTGTACCTAACCCATGCCGCACCCCACCAATGCCATGTGGCCATCGCTCGTTGTTAGACCAAATGGCTATATCTAGAATATTTATGATGATAAATCTTGTGAGTCTTGCCAAGTTTTACATTCTGAGTTAGAGACTGCTAGAACAATTAATACATTAAACTTAATTCAACTTAGTGATGTAATTGTTAAACTTAATGAATTAATATTGGCACATGACTTTTGTGATGAAAAGTTAAAACTTACAAATGATGAAATTGAAAAATATCAAGTTTAATTCTTTTACATATTTAAAGTCAAGTATTTCAAATGCTCAATCTAAAGCTTACTCTAATTGTGAATTGCTAGAAGCTAGACTTAAATATCATCGTCTCAAAAGAATTCTAATTGTGTTAAATTTTATTGCACCTACTATGTTAGAGATGAACACTTGCATGAATTCTAGGACATGCTTTACTGAGATAAGCCATAATCAAGTGTCAGTAAAGTGCTATGTGTTGAGTTATGTAATCTATGTTAAGCTTTGTGCTTCAATTTTGCACTTTTGGCTCATTTAGTTCTTGATTCTAGCATCTAGATTTAAATCTATATTTTTATATAGCTATCTTCTTTAGTGAGATATTTAGGTATGTCATGTACATCAATTTGCTTAATCACATTATAAGTTTTTTTACCTGCCTTGTTATATATGCATGTTTATGATCGAGCAACCTTTATAAGAGCGTGACTTTGTACGCATCAATTCAATTGGTTTAAATAATCTTTTAAGTTTTCATAGTGTGTTGTGCTAAACAAAAAATTTGGTTCAATACTTGGATGTGAGTTTTCTTTGTTGGTTCTTCCTTTTTGTACCTTGGTGCTTACATTGCCAAAGGGGGAGAGATTTGTGAGTTTTGTGGCTCAAAATGCTAAATGCTGCTTTGTGAGAAATTTGTGGCTTATGGCTTAAAATACTTTTACGGCTTCAGTTCTTCACTTAGATTTGTTGGAAGTCATGTTATCTTGAGGTGTTGCCAATGTATTCATCAAGGAGGAGATTGTTAGACCAAATGGCTAGATCTATAATAATTATAGTGATGAATAATTGATAATATTATTTATTGATGTTATGCTAGGCGTGTGTTGTATGTGCACTAATATCGGTTAAGTTGGAAAGAACTTGTGATTGGAAAAATGTTGGTTTGGTCTTTACATGTGCAGGATAACTCGGAGGCGATCGTAGTCTACAGCGAGGACTGAGAGATAGTTTGGTATGAAGCCATGATCTAAAGGGTCAAGGATGCTAGAGGAGACGGTCGTGCTCGAGTTAGAGCATATGGAGATCAAAGATAAATAGTACATATCGGAGTTACAGAAGTACGGTTTAGAGGCTATGATATACGGTCAAAGTGAAAACTTATATTATGAAAGGTTTCGTGCCCCTTAGACCGAAAAACCTGGTTAAAGTAATTAGGCCTTGCTGGCATTAGGGTATGTGCTGTGACCAAGTAGATTAGTCGTGTTGTAATTGGCGGCGGCGCCGTTTCCGAGTTGGCCCGATGGCCAAGGTAGGGCGTGAGTGTTTAAAGGCCTAATTACTTTTGAGATTGGAAAGGTGTTCATGTGTTACGTGAGAGGAGATTAGGGATAGCAAATCAGGCGTCACATGCATTGAGACTTAGCTTTGTGGCCGCAGCAATAAAATAAAGAGGATTTGACGGATGCTTTGCATGCATGCAGTGTTTTTCTCCGACCGGAGCAAGGTAATTAAGGGTCTGTTTGGTAGAGCTTCATCATTGAAAAAATGAATCTGGAGCAGTAGATCCACCAAAAATAGCTCCACCGTGAATCTGAGATCCCACCATGGAGCTGGACAAAACTGTTTGGCTTGCACAGCAGCTCCAGATCCACGAAACTGAGTTTGTAGTGGGAATGGCCTGTTTTGCCTATGGGTTTTATGGTGGTATGGGATGGGGTGTGTAACCAATGGCAAAAGGTGGGTAATTACCACCCAACTCCACGAGTAGATACGAAACAAGGTTTCGTGGAGCACCTCAAGGGGTGCTCCACGAAAACTTGTTTTGTATCTACTCGTGGAGTTGGATGGTAATTACCCACCAATGCCACTGGTTACACACCCCATCCCAACCGTTTTTTTTTTCTAATCGACCTTTTCACCGAGGGACCGAGGGCCCTTCGTCTCCTCGCGCCGCTTCCTCGCGCCCCGGCTTTCCTCGCGACTTTCCTCGCGCCGCCACCCTCTCTGCTCGCGCCGCCACCTCCGGCGATGGCCGGATCTGGTAGATCCGACCCCCCTCTACCTCCTCCACCTCCTTCTTCTTCCTCCATGGCGAAATCGGCCCCTAGGGTTGGGCTCTCGCGCGCGCTTTGGAACCACTTGGCGGCGCCGTCCCGGCCTCAGTTGGCGCGGCCCCTCGGCCGCGCAGCTGCTGAAGCGCGGCGCCGCCACGGCCGCAGAAGAAGACAGGGTCTCTACATCGCAAGTGAGGGCACGTGCTCCGTCGACCAACAAGAGGGCAAGGGATGATGAGGTATGAATGTGCAATGTGCTATGCAATGTGCTGGTGCTGTTGAATGTGCAATGTGCTGGTGCTGTTGAATGTGCAATGTGCAATGTGCTGGTGTGTTGAATGTGCTGTGCAATGTGATAGAACTGGTTAGAATTTGCTGTGATGGTTATAATTTGTGGGATAGAACTGGTTAGAATGTGCTGTGATGGTTATAATTTTATTCGTGAGCATGATAGTGAAGATTCGGACTTTGCTCGTTTCGATCGTGATCCTCATTTTGTCCCAACAATACCGGAAAGGTATAACCGATATACAGTTACATCGGATGGTTCTACTTCGGAAGCCAATACCGCCACTATGGATGTATTTCGTGATGATTTGGCCACGGCTATTGCTCTTGCTTGGAACTAGCATGTAATGGAAGACTAGTCTTCATTTAATCTTTAGTTATTTTTATGTATGGACAATCGCAATAGTGTTGAGACGTTGTCATGGACATGGGTTAATTAATTATCTATCTTGTGCGTCAATGTTGAATGCTCATGAATATTTGTGTCGAGATATTGCATTTGTGTTCACACAAAAAATACACCATTTTTTGTGAATAAATATGAACAAAACACGTGTATATATATATATATATATATATATATATATATATATATATATATATATATATATATATATATATATATATATATATATATATATATATATATATATATATATATATATATCATGCAACCCAAGGGCAAAACAGGCCATTCCACCAAAAACTCAGTTTCGTGGATGCGAGTCTTTGTGGAAGCCAAACAGTTTGTCCAGCTCCATGGTGGGATCCCAGATTCATGGTGGAGCTGCTCCATGGTGAATCTGCTGCTCCAGATTCACTTTTTCAGTGATGGAGCTCTGCCAAACAGGCCCTAAGATTACCAATTAGCCTTTTGGTTTTGCATGGCCGTACGGGGCTTTTTGGAATACAAGGCTGGCGGCTGCACGCAGGTTTCTTGGCCGTGAGATGATTAGATAGGTAATTTGGTGAGACTAATTAAGGTTTTTTTGTATTATGCATACTTGACTGCATGCTTTGCATGTTTTTGGGAGGATCGTGAGTTCGCTTTGAGGTGTATTGGTTTGGTGATTGCTGCGTGAGTTTTGATAGATGTATATAGGTGGCTGCTTGTATATATTGTCTTGACTCTCTTTGTGCCGAGGTTTTTGATTGGGGACGAGATCTTGCTTGCGTGGTGCGGTGGTGGCTACTTGTATTGCGACCGGCCGGACAGGGTACTACATCAGGGAGAAAGCTAGCTCGACGCTCTTCATCGATCACCGTGGAAAAATTATCGAGATCATCAGCGTGTTCACAGCGCGGAAGGCTACAGAATTGCTACAGCATCGTGATAAAATAATTTATTTATTTTTGCTGTCACTTTTTGTTTTTGTTTCTCATTTTTGCTTGTTCGCATGTTAGAAAAAATAAGAAAATAGCAGATTGTAAGAAAAAGGACTTCAACTGGGGATCACAATTATACACCCCTCTAATTGCCATCGACAAATCCTACGCTCGCCCTTGCAGACGCCATGTCATGGCAATACAGTCAATGTAGAGCACAGCCAAAGCACACCATCGCAAATCTATGCCAACTGACATACACCATGATGTCAAGAGCAACGCCAGTAGCTACTTACTCGACTACCTTGCTGCATGCGCACCACATCTTGCTTGCCGCTTTGCTCAGTTGCCATGCACGAACGGCCTTTTCCTTGCCTATAAATGGACATATCATGATTGTGCGTAAGCATTCGCACTCAGAAACCTCGCAGGACCTCATCGTCACCGTCGATCTCATCGATGAGCCATGCAGCCACCATGCTCTGCTCTTTGAGTCTCATCTAAAATTCCCCATTCCAATCCCTTCCAATCAAATTGAAGCACTCCCAACCATTAAGGCTACCTAATCACTTCCCCTTGGACTCCCTCAGTTGGAGACACATTGTGTAACATCCCTAAAAGTATGCACTCTTTAAAATGTGGAGCCCTTGAGATATTTTGTTTTGATTTGGATTTCTTGGTGTTTCTTCAGGAATTTTTGGTTGAGGTTCCCTAAAGTTAAAATAAAAAGGAAACATACACATAAGGAGGTAAAATTAATTTCTATTTTGGAATCTGAAAAGATGATCCAGAAATTAGGAGGGAGAAATTTAAATAAATCTGGAAATTATTAATGAAATTGTGCAAAGAATAAACCCCAAAATATTGGTATATTTATATAGGAGAAAAGAAGCAAAAAAAAGAGAGGGATTTGGAGCCAGGACCGGCCACCACCCCGGCCCAGCTCCTGCGCGCGTGCGGCCTTTCCACTCGCGCGGCCCAATTCCCGCGCGCAAGCGCAAGTGCCACTGGCGGGCGGCCCCCGCGCCCGTTCTCCTCTGGTCGGCGGGCCCTCCCGCTCGCTCGCTCTTTTCCACGCACGCGGCGTGCCGCTCTCTCTGGCCGGCTGGACCCACGCCGCGACCGCGCCCGTCGGCCTCCTCGCTACGCGGCTGCATCCGCACCGTCGCTCTTTCCTTCCCTTTCTCTCGGCGGCGGTGGACCCGCCTTGTCGAGGCGTCTTCCTCCCGTGCGCCTTTTCCGCTCGGCGCGAACTTGCGCTCCCCGTGGAGCTCATGCAAGGCATCGCCCTGCCCGTGCCGTCCCGTCGCCATGGTGGAAGGCCTGCGGAGCTGACGCCGCCCTTGGTTTCCACCGCCTCCGCCCACGGTTCGGCGCCACCGCCACGCTTTCTCCTGCCGGTCGCGTCGGCCGACTACGTGGCGTTGGTCTTCGTGCTCCGCGTGCGTAGGGGGTAGTGGCGATGAGAGACCGCGCGGGAGAGGAGTGGTTGCGCTGCTTTCGAGCCATTGCGCGCTGCGTCACCGCCTGGCGCCACCACCTGCCCCGACGGGACCGAGCGGCCGCGCGCGTTGCGGCCTTCCCGAACGCCTATAAGGCAGCAAACCTTCCGTTGCGTTCCCCACGCCGCCTCTCCGTTCATCGAAAGGTAATCGGGTATTCGCGCCGTGGCGCGGCGAGCCTTTTCTCCCCATCTCCGGCGAACTAACCCCCCCGCGGTTTCTCTGTCCCAGAGCCCAATTCCTGGCGCTAGGACCATCTCCAGAGCATTGCGAAGCCTCCCCGACCTTCACTCGAGCTCCCCGACGTCCGTACCTCGCCGTCACCGAGAGCTCCTTCGAGTCGCCGCCGCCTGCCGCCAACCCACCTCGGTCATCCTCGGTCCTCGCCGATCGCGCCACCGGACTCACCGCGGCCAGAGGATCCCTTTGGCCCCTCCACCGGACCTCCCCGACATTCCCTCGCCGCCGGCCACCGTCGTCCTCGATTTCCTCTACCGGCCCCCTCCACGACCTACTCCAAAGGGATAACTTGCCCTTAACAGGTAGGCAAAGCCTCCCCGCTCACTTGGCAAGCACCGCTCGGTCTCCTCCCCAACTCCCGGCCGCTGCTGCGTCGAGCCCTCGGCTCCAGCGGCGGGTTGAGTTTCTTCATTTTCATTCGGGCTGACAGGTGGGCCCCACATCGACCACTGCGCATAGAGCCGCTCGTCCCATCGCCCCACTGGTCGCGTGCACAGAGCCCTCATCGACACATGGACCCCACATGTGCAAAATAGTCGGGCCCACATGTCGATGGGCACAGAGGAGATAAAGAAAAATAAAAGGGAAAATCAGAAGTAAACCTGACGCTGACAGTGGGCCCCACATGTCAGGATCTAGTAATTTTTGGATTTGACCCAAAACAGAGAACTTTGACTGGCTATAACTTCTTCATTTTAGCTCCAAATTGAATGAAACAAATTTGTAAATTCATCTAAATTCAAAATCTGTCTAATGGAACCAAAACCATAAATTTTTGAGTTCGTTTGAATGTTTGCTTGTGATTTGTATGATTTGCTGATTTATGTGCAAAAATGTCGTACAACGTATATAGCGTTCGAGGCTCAGCGAGAGGAGGCAGCAGACGACATCAGTCCCAACAGCCCAGAACCGGATTCTAGCGACCCAGGCGAGTCAACACTTTGAACATATTGAACCCAGCATTTTAAAGTTATTTCCTTTTAAATTAGCAAAGTGCATGCTATTATTTCCCGCGATATGATATGTTCAGTTTTCAGCAAGCTAGTTATGCCTCATTATTGCTATTGTTCATATTAATCTCCTTGCCATATTTGGAAATGTGAACCTTGTATCCATAGTAAGAAATAGCATATGATTTCACAAAGTAAGTCCCTATTTATATGGCATGCTTAGGAATGCTAGCAACTTGGGGCGACACTAATGCCCCAAGGAAAACTCCTCAAACTATTTTAAATCATATGGTGCGATGCCATATGTAGTGTTGGTGCGATGCCTACACTTAGCGTATGGTGCGATGTCATACGCAACCCTTGGTGCGATGCCGAGGTTAACTTATGGTGAGATGCCATAAGGATGGTTGGTGCGATGCCAACCATAAGCATATGGTGCGATGTCATATGCCGCCCTTGGTGCGATGCCAGAGGCAACCTATGGTGCGATGCCATAGGATTAGTTGGTGTGATGCCGACAAAAGCACTTGGACTATTGAACTAATGGTTTAAAAATGTGATTTAAAACCTGCTAGGTCATAGGAAGATTTTAAGTAATTGTATTCAAAAGCACTCTTTAGCAAACAAAATAGCCCTATGCCTTTCCATTGTCAAGCCATGCATGTTATATGTTTGCATTACGTGTGTTGGCTTGTTGAGCACGGGTCGGAGTGCTCATTCTCGCATTATCAAGCAGAGACAGAAATCGGGAGCACTATGAGCATGAGGAGGCTCCTATAAATGCAGCAGGAGGCGACGACAAAAAATAGGGCGCTTCATACGTATTTTGAAACATAGACAAGAGGACTAGATGGAGATTGTGTGCATATATATTATCCAATCATTGGGTAATATGTATGGACACGAAATACCAGTCACTTGCTGTGGAAATGGTTTCACTTTTGCTTATTCCATTGTTTTAATATTATGTAATTTTAGCCAACAAGGCACCGTGTGAATTATTGCTCGATGTGAGCAAAGACCTTTATGGCATGTAATATTTTGCGATGTATGTGTATGATCCAAAGAATGTTCTGTGTGCACTATTCATTGATCACGGGAATAGTGCGATAAAACACAGAGGATTTGGATTGAAAAATCCGGGTCCGACAGCGCTGGTATCAGAGCATGCGACCGTAGGGTAAAACCTTAGGATGGAAAAAATTAGGATGGCCTAGGAATACCATACTTATGACAGCAAGAAAATAATTTCCAAAATCATAGGATAATGTTCTTACTCGTATCCTTCTTAGAATCTGCTCTACTCCAGTTTTCATTATAATTTTAGAAGAGTACTAACATTAGAACTATAACCTTTACAGATGGCAGGAACTGGATATGAAGGGGACTGGGATTATTTGGGCCACGGCGTCTATGAAAATGAATTCGCAAGCATCTTACGCAAGCTTCTACATTACATGGGCTACGACGAGCAACCTATCTACCGTGGACTGAAGGCTACCATAGGAGAAGATGAATCTTGGACCATGCAGGTCTACATCTACCCAAAAAGTGAACAAGAACAGCCCCATGTCTTTACCACAGAGCATCGAAGGAGTACGAGGCGACGCGATCCAGATGCGCGCGCCTCGCGCGGCTGCGGTGTGCGACATATATGAGACTGCCATTCGACGCCGCCCTATCGTTTCTATCCGTCGCGCCGGGATGGTGCGCGGTACAATGAGACGAACTCGCGGTTGGCGAGGACGACCCTCGGCGACACACCAGTCGCTCTCACGGGGCTATGGCGCAGCCCTGCTGCAGCCTTGGAGGAGATCACCCTTCTCCGACGGCGCTTACCACCGGGCACGCCTCGGGGTGGCGCTAAAGAGCTGCTCGCCAAGAGCGGCGCGGGCCTTGCGCAGCCCAGCAGGTGGCCGCCCTCAAGCTCGGCTCGACGGGCCTCCACCCTGCGGCGGCTCGGCCACCGCCACCACGAGGATCCGGGCCCGCTCTCGGATGACCGCGCGTAAAGCACGCGGCCTCGGGTCCCGGGCTGCACCGGGAGAGCCTCCCGAGCCGTAGCCCCCACGCGCGTCCTCGACGCCGATGACTCGATCCGTCGGAGCTCGGTGGGAGCCGCTCCGTTCAGTCCCGCACTCTGACCCCTCGGTTCGGGTATCCGGATGAGTAGGTTAGATAGAGCGGTATGTACTTGCCCTAGGGAGGTGCAAGTACTAATCTATGTATGTTGTCACCCCATCAGATCGTAGTGTCCGTCGCGTCGAACTTAGAGCGTTATGTTGTACTGTTAAGTCGATTAAAAGCGGCTATGTGATTGTGTAATGAATGGCCTAGTATGAGCCCTTTTGTTGATGATCGTTTCGCTGTTCCTTTGTTGGTTTCATTGCATGGAGTTGTGTCCTCCTGTTAAATTGCTCAGTGCTAGTATTGAACCATGAAACCCGACTGCAGATGGCCAGCCAAAGGGTAACCCGAGCCCAGACTAGTGCAAATGTTCACCTCCAAGCGGAGGCAAACGCAGTCCAGCAAGAGCAGCACACAAGGCAAGGCAACAACCAAGGCCAGGAAGATGATCTTCCCCCACCCCCTGTCCATACAACCATGGCCCAAGTCATGGCACAGCAAACCCAAATACTGCAAGCAATTCTCACTGGCCAGCAGGGCAATAACCACCACGGCCACAGATCCGATTTGGGCGACTTTCAGAGAACCAGGCCACTCGCTTTTGCTTCAGCAGATGAACCGCTTGAAGCGTAAGGCGGCTAAGGGATACTGAAAGAAAGTTATGCTTGGCCAAGTGCGTTGAGGAGGATAAAGTGTTATTTGCCACCCATCAGCTCCAAGGAGCTGCAGCAGCATGGTGGGAGACTTATTCAGCCACTAGAAGCCAACAAGGCGTCGCCAACAATGCGGTAGTAGCCATATCATGGTCCGAGTTCAAAACCGCGTTCAAGGCCAATTTTATTCCGGCTGGGGTAATGAAGATGAAGAAGAATGAGTTTCGTACCACAAGCAAGGGAACATGGCTGTTCAGAGTACCATGCTAAGTTTACTCGGCTTGCCTTATGCCCCAAGAGACATAGAAGAAGAAGAGGATAAGATTGAGCGTTTCTTTGAAGGTATGAATGAAGAGCTTAGAGTCCAAATGATCACTCAAGATTTTACCAGTTTGCACCAAGCGGTAAACAAGGCCCCGATCTTGGAGAATGAGAGAAGGAGTTTGGCGACCAGTAGGAGCGCAAGATGTCGGTCAGGCAACCCCAAGGGAGGTTCATGCGAAGTACTCCAACAATCCTTCCTCATCCAAGACAAGTCGGTATAGGTGCCAACACTCCAGCCAAGGGTGGCTCTTCCCAAAGCTAACCGCCTGGGGCCAACCCAAGGCTTCGAGTCAAGGGCCCTCCTTCACCTTTTTAGTGTGGAGAAAAGGGACATTTCGCTTTCCAATGCCCATGAAGCAAAGCACCCTTGTGAAGCCCAACAGGAATTGTTCCACTCGGGGTCAAAGCGTAGGAAGCAACAAGGGACACCAAGCTTCTCACCCCACAAGAACACAAGAGCAACCAACGGGGGCGTGTAAATCACATCACCGTTGAGAAGGCACAAGAGGCGGTGAAGTATTGATGGGTACGTTTTGTCAAGACCATCCCAGCGCAAGTATTATTTGATTCAGAGCATCACATTCATTTATATCTAAGGGTATGCGGATAAATTAGGGTTACTGTTTATACCTTAAAGAGACCCCTAGTGCTTAGTTCACCCTCTGGTCCAATCACCGCTACCTTAGTATGCCCTGAGGTGACCGTCACTATGGAGAAATATGATTTCCTAGCAGACCTAATAGTACTGAGCTCCCAGACCTTGGATGTCATACTAGGCATGGACTGGTTAGCTAGGCACAACGGGATCATAGAGTGTGCCACCGGATGGTGAAATTAGTCAAATGTCCCGGATGACTATAAATGTAAAGTGGATCGACCCCATCGATGGGGCGTGCAATCTACTATAGTGAAGATATACCCTTGGAAGGGATGATCGTGGTGCAAGATTATCCTGAAGTGTTCCCCGATGAGCTCCCTGGCATGCCCCCAGACCGAGATATGGAGTTTGTAATTAACATGAAGCCAGGAGCTGCTCCAGTGTCAAAGAGACCATATAGAATGGCTGTAGCGGAGTTGGAGGAATTGAAGAAGCAACTTCAAGAGTTGCGGGAAAAAGGATTTATCAGGCCTAGTTCATCACCATGGGGATCTCCGGTACTATTCGTAAAGAAGAAGGATGGCACCGCCCGAATGTGTGTGGATTATCGGGCCCTGAATGAGGTGACCATCAAGAATAAGTACCCTCTGCCTAGAATCGAAGACCTGTTCGATCAGCTAGGTGGAGCGACAGTATTCTCCAAGATAGACCTAAGATCAGGCTACCACCAACTAAAAATTAGGGCTGAAGACATACCCAAGACGGCCTTTACCACAAGATATGGACTGTATGAGTTTACGGTCATGTCTTTTGGATTAACAAATGCCCCCGCCTATTTCATGAACCTCATGAACAAAGTATTCATGGAGTATTTGGACAAGTTTGTAGTGGTCTTTATTGATGATATCCTCATATACTCCAAGAATGCGGAAGAACATGCGAGCATTTGCGATTAGTTTTGGAGAAACTCAAGAGCATCACTGTATGCTAAGTACAGCAAGTGTGAATTTGGCTACATGACATCGACTTCTTGGGACACATAGTGTCGGCGGTGGGATATCTGTTGATCCGGCCAAAATAGCAGCAGTAATGGAATGGAAGCAGCCTACCTCCGTCACCGAGGTGAGGAGTTTCCTTGGATTGGCTGGATACTATAGAAGGTTTATAGAAGGATTTTCTGCAATTTCCAGGCCAATGACCCAACTGCTTAAGAAGGAACAGAAATTTGAATGGACTGATGCATGTGAAAGAAGCTTCCAGGAAAGAAGAGATTAACCAACACCCCGGTACTAATCCCTCCAGATGTGTGCAAGGACTTTGAAGTATACTGTGATGCCTCACATCAAGGACTGGGATGTGTATTGATGCAAGAAGGCAAGGTCGTGGCTTATGCATCAAGGCAACCGCCCCATGAAGTCAACTACCCAACCCATGACTGGAATTAGCAGCATGAGTGCACGCATTGAAGATCCGAGGCATTATTTGATTGGAAATCATTGTGATATCTACACCGATCACAAAAGTCTCAAGTATTTCTTTACAGTCTCACCTTAATCTAAGACAAAGAAGATGGTTGGAACTAATTAAGGATTATGACCTAAGTGTTCACTACCACCCAGAAAAGCCAACGTGGTAGCGGATGCTCTAAGCCGTAAAGCATATTGCGGTAATCTCATGGTTCAAAAGCAAAGCACTGACCTCTACCAGAATTAATGGCATTGAACCTAGAGATAGTGGAAAAAGGTACCTAGCGATAATGGAAGTGCAACCCAATTTGGAAGATAATATCATAGCCGCCCAAAGGAAGATCCAACCACTTGAGGTTGAAAAGATTGAAGGGAGAAGGAAGGCCCCAAGCTAAATGTAGATCAACAAGGTGTCTTGAGATATGAGACACGTATCTTTGTACCCCTCGAAAGGAACCAAGGATATGATACTTAGAGAGGCCCATGATTCTGCGTATTCCCTCCACCCTGGGAGTACCAAGATGTACCAGGACTTGAAGCAGTGTTATTGGTGGCCCCGAATGAAGAGGGATATTGCTGAACATGTGGCATGTTGTGATGTGTGCCAAAGGGTGAAAGCGGAACATCAGCGACCAGCAGGATTATTGCAACCCTTGCAAGTTCCACAGTGGAAGTGGGAGGAGGTTGGGATGGATTTCATCACTGGACTGCCAAGGACCAAGTCAGGATATGACTCCATATGGGTGGTGTCGATGTGTTGACCAAGGTTGCCCATTTCATCCCTGTCAAGACCACCTACAAGGGAGACAAGCTAGCCGAGCTATACATGTCCCGCATAGTGAGTTTGCACGGAGTGCCAAAACGGATAATTTCGGATCGAGGTTCTCAATTCACCTCACATTTTTGGGCCAGCCTTCATGAAGCCCTTGGTACTCACTTGGATTTTAGTACCGCCTATCACCCCCAAACAGATGGGCAAACAGAGAGAGTCAATCAAATACTAGAAGATATGCTTAGGGCATGTGCATTAGACTTCTCGAAGGATTGGGATAGATGTCTTCCGTATGCCGAGTTCGCCTACAACAACAGCTATCAAGCCAGCCTGAAGATGTCACCCTTTGAAGCTTTGTATGGAAGGAAATGCCGAACCCCTCTACATTGGTCAGAGGTAGGGGAAAGTTATGTCTTTGGACCAGACACTTTGAAGCAGGCTGAGGAGAAAGTTCGCCTTATCAGGGATCGACTGCTGGCAGCTCAGTCCAGGCAAAAAAGTTACGCAGATAAGAGGCGTAGGCCATTAAGCTTTGAAGTCGGAGACTACGTCTACCTGAAAGTGTCGCCCCTGCGTGGAGTCAAGCGATTCAAGGTCAAAGGCAAGCTTACCCCACGTTATGTCGGGCCATTCCAAGTTGTAGCTAAGAGAGGAGAAGTTGCCTATCAGCTGGAATTACCCCAACTCAGTTCGAAGTTCACAATGTCTTCCATGTGTCACAGCTCAAGAAATGTCTACGAGTGCCGGAAGACCAAGCCCCTTTAGAAGCCATCGAGCTCGAGAGTGATCTGACCTACAGGGAGCGTCCAATTAAAATTTTGGACACGGTGGAAAGAAAGACAAGAAATCAGACCGTCCGCATATGTCGAGTGCAGTGGAGTCATCACTCGAAGAAAGAAGCTACCTGGGAGCGTGAGGACCAGCTTCGCAGAGATTACCCCGATCTGTTCGCTAGTTAAGTTGAATCTCGGGGTCGAGATTCTTTTAAGGGGGGTAGGTTTGTAACATCCCTAAAAGTATGCACTCTTTAAAATGTGGAGCCCTTGAGATATTTTGTTTTGATTTGGATTTCTTGGTGTTTCTTCAGGAATTTTTGGTTGAGGTTCCCTAAAGTTAAAATAAAAAGGAAACATACACATAAGGAGGTAAAATTAATTTCTATTTTGGAATCTGAAAAGATGATCCAGAAATTAGGAGGGAGAAATTTAAATAAATCTGGAAATTATTAATGAAATTGTGCAAAGAATAAACCCCAAAATATTGGTATATTTATATAGGAGAAAAGAAGCAAAAAAAAAAGAGGGATTTGGAGCCAGGACCGGCCACCACCCCGGCCCGGCTCTGCGCGTCGCGGCCTTTCCACTCGCGCCCAATTCCGCAGCGCAGCGCAAGTGCCATCAGCGGGCGGCCCCGCGCCGTTCTCCTCTCGGTCGGCGGGCCTCCCGCTCGCTCGCTCTTTCCTCGGCACGCGGGCGTGCCCGCTCTCTCGGCCGCTGGACCCACGCCGCGACCGCCGCCCGTCAGCCTCCTCGCTCGCGGCTGCATCCGCACCGCCGCTCTTTCCTTCCCTTTTCTCTCGCGGGCGGTGGACCCGCCTTGTCGAGGCGTCTTCCTCCCGGTCGCCTTTTCGCTCGGCGCAGAACTTGCGCTCCGTGGAGCTCATGCAAGGCATCGCCGCCTGCCGTCCCGTCCGCCGCCATGGTGGAAGGCTGCGCGAGCCGACGCCGCCTTGGTTTCCACCGCCTCGCCACGGTTCGGCGCCACCGCCACGACTTTCTCCTGCCGGTCGCGTCGGCCGACTACGTGGCGTTGGTCTTACGTGCTCGCCGTGCGTAGGGGTAATGGCGATGAGGAGACCGCGGGGAGGGTGGTTGCGCGCTTTCGAGCCATTGCGCGCTGCGTCACCGCTGGCGCCACCACCGCCCCGACGGGACGAGCGGCCGCCCGCCTGCGGCCTTCCCGAACGCCTATAAGGCAGCAAACCTTCCGTTGCGTTCCCCACGCCGCCCTCTCCGTTCATCAGAAGGTAATCGGGTATTCGCGCCCCGTAGCCGCCGGCGAGCCTTTTCTCCCCATCTCGTGAACTAACCCCGCGGTTTCTCTGTCCCAGAGCCCAATTCCTGGCGCTAGGACCATCTCCAGAGCATTGCGAAGCCTCCCCGACCTTCACTCGAGCTCCCCGACGTCCGTACCTCGCCGTCACCGAGAGCTCCTTCGAGTCGCCGCCGCCGCTCGCCGCGACCCACCTCCGGTCATCCTCAGTCCTCGCCGACTGCGCCACCGGACTCACCGCAGCACAAGGATCCCCTTTGGCCCCTCCACCGGACCTCCCCGACATTCCCTCGCCGCCGGCCACCGTCGTCCTCGATTTCCTCTCCCCCTCCACGACCTACTCCAAAGGGATAACTTGCCCTTGCTGGTGTAGGCAAAGCCTCCCCGCTCACTTGGCAAGCACCGCTCGGTCTCCTTCCCCCAACTCCCCGGCCGCACGCGTTCGAGCCCTCGGCTCCGCAGCGCCGGGTTGAGTTTTCTTCATTTTCATTCGGGCTGACAGGTGGGCCCCACATCGCCACCCATGCGCATTAGAGCGCTCGTCCGCCCACATGCCCCACCGGTCGTGTACGAGCCCTCATCGACACATGGACCCCACGTGCGAGAGTCGGGCCCACATGTCGATGTACACAGAGGAGATAAAAGAAAAATAAAAAGGGAAAATCAGAAGTAAACCTGACGCTGACAGTGGGCCCCACATGTCAGGATCTAGTAATTTTTGGATTTGACCCAAAACAGAGAACTTTGACTGGCTATAACTTCTTCATTTTAGCTCCAAATTGAATGAAACAAATTTGTAAATTCATCTAAATTCAAAATCTGTCTAATGGAACCAAAACCATAAATTTTGAGTTCGTTTGAATGTTTGCTTGTGATTTGTATGATTTGTCGATTTATGTGCAAAAATGTCGCACAACGTATATAGCGTTCGAGGCTCGCGAGAGGAGGCAGCAGCGACATCATCCCAACAGCCCGTAACCGGATTCTAGCGACCCAAAGAGTCAACACTTTGAACATATTGAACCCAGCATTTTAAAGTTATTTCCTTTTAAATTAGCAAAGTGCATGCTATTATTTCCGCGATATGATATGTTCAGTTTTCAGCAAGCTAGTTATGCCTCATTATTGCTATTGTTCATATTAATCTCCTTGCCATATTTGGAAATGTGAACCTTGTATCCATAGTAAGAAATAGCATATGATTTCACAAAGTAAGTCCCTATTTATATGGCATGCTTAGGAATGCTAGCAACTTGGGGCGACACTAATGCCCCAAGGAAAACTCCTCAAACTATTTTAAATCATATGGTGCGATGCCATATGTAGTGTTGGTGCGATGCCTACACTTAGCGTATGGTGCGATGTCATACGCAACCCTTGGTGCGATGCCGAGGGTTAACTTATGGTGAGATGCCATAAGGATGGTTGGTGCGATGCCAACCATAAGCATATGGTGCGATGTCATATGCCGCCTTGGTGCGATGCCAGGAGGCAACCTATGGTGCGATGCCATAGGATTAGTTGGTGTGATGCCGACAAAAGCACTTGGACTATTGAACTAATGGTTTAAAAATGTGATTTAAAACCTGCTAGGTCATAGGAAGATTTTAAGTAATTGTATTCAAAAGCACTCTTTAGCAAACAAAATAGCCCTATGCCTTTCCATTGTCAAGCCATGCATGTTATATGTTTGCATTCTGTGTGTTGGCTTGCTGAGCACGGGGTCGGAGTGCTCATTCTCGCATTATCAAACAGAGACAGGAAATCAGGAGCACTATGAGCATGAGGAGGCTCCTATAAATGCAGCAGGAGGCGACGACAGTAAATAGGGCGCTTCATACGTATTTTGAAACATAGACAAGAGGACTAGATGGAGATTGTGTGCATATATATTATCCAATCATTGGGTAATATGTATGGACACGAGTACCCCCGGTCACTTGCCTGTGGAAATGGTTTCACTTTTGCTTATTCCGCTGTTTTAATATTATGTAATTTTAGCCAACAAGGCACCCGTGTGAATTATTGCTCGATGTGAGCAAAGACCTTTATGGCATGTAATATTTTGCGATGTATGTGTATGATCCAGCAATGTTACTGTGTGCACTATTCATTGATCCTGGGAATAGTGCGATAAAACACAGAGGATTTGGATTGAAAAATCCGGGTCCGACACATTGCCATCAGGCTCCTGCAGCCGTCGCCTCCACACTAACGGTGCCAAGCCGTTCCGCCCCCTTTGTTTCAATTGTGCCATGGCACGTCCATGTCACTGCACTGCCACACATATCCTAAATCCAAATTAAAGCTACCAATAGGTTGTCCATACTCCACTAATACTTTTGCTCCAGCTAGTTCGGCCGAAAACCCTCCAGACCACCACCGGTGAGCTCCTCCCCGCCGCCGCCATGGAAGGCTCACGCCGCCAGGCCGCGCTACCCCATCTCCACCTAAACTAGGGCGAGCATTGTAGTCTCATAAACCTACTGGTACTTGCCCACCTCCCAATCGAGTCGTGAAGCCACCCGAAGATTACCGCCAGCGACATCGTCTTCCCCAGATCTGGCCCACATCATCGAACTACCACTGGTCACCTTCGTCTAATTAACCAGTTCCAATAATAGCTTCAGAATGCCTAGGAACGTGTCATGCTTATGCTAATCGTGTGGGATCATCACCGTAGCATCATCAGCCATTGGAGTTGTCACCTCTCGACGTCGTGCACCATCACATGCCATCATCTCCAGTGTTCATCACTACCAAACTTTGTCTCTAGTGTGTTCCAGAGTCCCAAGACCACATTTGTACCAACCCTTTTCCGAGAACCGGCTGCAGCCACTAAGCCACTGCTCTGTTCCTAAATGTTTTTTATTTTTTTTTGCTGCTCTTAGTGATTAAGCTGTCATGTGGGTACAAAATCAATGAGATCGCCACTAAAACCAATGATGTGTCTGTCTTCATGGCAAAATCGCCACTAAAACCAATGGCATGTATGTCTTCATGGCAAAATCGCCACTAAAACCAATGGTGTGTCCGTCTTCGTGGCAAAACCGCCACTAAAACTAGTCTCAAGGGTGAAAAATAGATTATTTTGATATTTGTGAGGTGTTGGATACCTGATTTTATAGTTGAAAATTAGACAAACATAAGAATTCAAAGGTAAAATAGACTTATTCTTTTTTATATTGATGGTTCATCTTAAAATTCTTTCACTTATATAGATTCTAAGATAACTTACATTTGTAATTAGATGGAGTTGTCCATACGGCAATATGTTAGTGTAAGAGCAAGTATAATAAGAGGCTGTTAGTAGGCTTAATGCTGAGGTGGAGGAGAGAGAAGAGAGGTGGGCTGTAAGTTTACAGTCAGCTAAAGCACAAGAACTAAGAAACTTTGTGAGAGAAAGGGGTGGATCATACAGCCTTCAGCTGGCTGTAAACTACTATATAAATAAGCTGATAAGTGGGCTGTAAGTATCCATACAGCCAGTTAAAGGCTGTATTATTAGCCTTGCTCTAACAACACGTCGAGAGCAGTTCTAGGAAGTTGTGCTGCTTTAGGCGTGCGTACGCGTGTCGCGTTAAGGAGCAAACCTTACTCTAATCTGGCCTCCAACCCAAATTAATTAAACAAGCTAGGGTAGCATGCATGCATGATGATGATGGCCGGGATGGATCCTCTTATCAGTTTGATTAGCTAGTTGCAGGGTTAAGAGATCGATCGACGTCAACACTGCACTAGCAGTGCTGGTGGTACTTTGCAACTTGTGCCTAGGACCACCCTTAGCCTAATGGAATCTCCTCACTTTTATATTAACTGGGGATTAAATCTAACTAACCGAGACATGCTATGCATGTTTGTAGATGGTGGAATCAACTAGCTAGTGTAATCGCTCATAATTCACATACCATGGATTCGATTCCACATAAATAACTTATCCAATCTGCGATTGATGGGAATCAAACTATGTTCATCAGCGAGAGAGAGAGAGAGAGAGAGAACACCAGTAACCTATCATATGGACATGCAATGTAACATCAGTCGAGCGAGCTAGCTTTATAGGCGCAATTACAATAAACTATCCTCGCAGTAGGTGTTCGGTCGATGGCTCCGGCCTGGAGTCTAGTTTGTGCATTTGTGTTTGGTTGGATTACTTACGTGTTCTTCAAAATGGCTTATTCTGTGCTTCCTTTTATCTATGCTACAAGTGATCTTCCATTAAAAGTGTGCTCGATTGCTAGAACATATATACTCGCTCCGGTCGTTTCGAAATATAATGGATGCCTGTTTGGTGTATTTACTTAACAAGCTTGTAGATAATGCTTTGGTTTTTTGTTTAGTTATCCCATATTAAATTGTCCAGCAATGCTAATTTGCGAATGCCCGCTAGTTGAAGTGTAGTGGATATATAGTTGAAAGTTCACGTATATATATACAAAGTCAATTGAAAGTTGTTTTATGTTTTGACAAAGTTGTCTGGAAAACTTATGATATATAATACATTGAAAAAAGTTTAGGGAGGTTATTTAGAACTTTCCAATAACACAGAAAAGTTCCAGAAGGTTATGTAGAACTTTCCAATAACACGAGGAGCATTCAAGCGGATTATATCCAATATAAGTAAAGCTCTCAACAAGCATACAGCAACCTTAAACAAACTTGTACATCAAAATTCAGTAATTGTCCACCACTTCGGGAACTAGAGGATAGCTGTAAATTAGCATTTCCATTAATTGTACAAGTTCCTCACGCTAAGCACTACTACCAATTAATAAGCATGTAACATTGGCATGTGATAGAAAATATTGCCTAGACAGTCTGAAACAAGTGTTTGCAAACTAAAACAAACTTGATAAAGCAACATCTGTTTTAGACCGAATTAAGGAAGTATCAACATATATGCGCGCCCTTGGAAAAAAAATGCTGAGTATTTATGTGTGTCGTCCCCCCTTACTAAACAACTTAGGGTTAAAAGTGGTACTTTTTTTTGCATGGGTAAAATTGTCGTCGATACAAGACCGGATATTAAACTTAGAAACATCCCCGGTCGGATATGGAGACCACCGAGATTGCGGTGGAACTCAAGGAGAAGCATCCAAATGACCAAGTGTATTCAATATGAGTGTTTAAGGTTACAAAAATGGTCTCCTCTCTCTCACATTACAGGGGTCCTATTTATAGAGGGGGAGAGGGAGGCGAGTGAAGTTACAAGATTGCCCTCAAGGCCTAGCTTACTCCTACAGTATCTATATTCTTTGCCCCATGCAGGCCCAATCGAGTCCGGACTCTGGAGTTGGTTTGTGGTGGACTCTGTGCCTCGTCTGGTGTTGGCTCTGGTCCTCATCCGGTCCCTCCGAGGTTGGTCTTGCAGACTTTGCTGGGGTTGACTTGTGGACTTGGCTTAGGGTAGACCTTCCAACGGGCACCGTCGTTTTGAGGTCATTGTGGGCCCGAGGTGGCATGGGGACCCTCCCCCCAATAGTAGCTCCTCGCTGATATGAACGTTCCCTAGCCAATGCACCAATTTACAAAACAGGTTGGCGTGCGGCCACGGGCCAATGACTCACAATAACCTGCATGAGACCATACAACGTTAAGGTACCTTAGTCTTGGAGTGGCCCTCGAGTGGTAGTTGGCTGTCCGCTTGGCCATAGGATGAGGCTAGGTTTGCCAGTACAATGAGCACAGTTGCAAAATTTCCTTTGTGAAAAAGGCAAACTTCATCCTCGGCTCGGTGCGGATCGGGTCTAGTGATCGTGCGCATTACAAGGAGTGTTGCCATGTGTCACCAGAGCCCTGGGTTACTGTGTCATGGACCGACTAGGTGGACTTGGTCCACCATTGACCATGTTGCTCCTTAAATACCCCCTAAACCGACCTGCCTTTTCACCTTTCACCACTCGCACACTGCCTCACACCTCCCATCCACTTCAGTCCTACAACCAATGCCCCTTCTGCTTGCCTCCACCTCTGGTCTTCTTGCACCACTCGGCTCTAGAGTCCCTCCACGTCGCTCTGTTTCCGAGACCCCTTAGTGATGCTCCAGCCCCTAGGGCTCCTCTGCGCCACTCAGTCTCTAGGACCCCTCTGCAATGCTCCACCCCTTGGGACTCCTCCGCGCCACCTGGTCTCTGAGGCTCCTCCACGTTGCTTGACCTAGGGACTCCTCTCACGCACGGACCACCCTGGAGCTCCTTGAGGTTGAAAGGTGCGAAGGAAGTTTGGTGCGAATGCACATGGCCGACCTTGGGAAGCCTAGCCCCTAGGTGTCTGTGGCTCGTCCCCGCACACCCGGCCGAGGCTAGGGTCTCCCGTCGCACTCAGTCAAGTTGTGCTCAAAGATCTTTGGCTTCTTGGGCTCTGGGTGAAGGTGGCAAGTTCGCCTGGGCGCGGACTTGGGCCAGCTCAAGTTCGGAGGGCTTCAACCTCAAGCACCTCGGGGTGTATAGCCTTTTGTGTCGATGTCTGTGCTTTTTCCAACCAGTTCCTTTGCTCCTCGGTTTCCCAAGCCTCCATAGGCGGTAAGGGTTTTGCCTCGGCTCATGCCCTCTCGAGTTGCGCCTAGAATTCTCCCCCTTGACGAGCCTCGGCCGTGAACCATAAAGCCTTAATTTGTGATTCCCTCAACTGCCTTCAGAGGTCCTTCAAGTCCTGCTCCAGCTCCTCGTGAGCGCTCGAAGGGTCGGCTTCTCGGGAAGCCACGGTCTCGCCGGTGACTTGGGCCACCACGGAGAGGTCTGGCTGCGCCTTCGGGTTTGAAGCAGTGCAGGCTACGATCTGGCTTGACTTTGGCCTCGAAGGGGGGTTCGCACCTCCCACCTTGGTGACCTTCTGTGCCCTTCCCTTCTTAGGTGGTATGGCTTCTTACTTGAGTCCCCATGGATGGCACCAAGTGTCATCGATACAAGACTGGTAGTAAACTTAGAAGCACCTTCAGTCGGATGTGAAGACCACTGAGGATGTAGAGGGACTCAAGGAGAAGCACCCAAATGACCAAGTGTATTCAATATGAGTGTCTAGGGTTACAAAAATAGCCTCCTCTCTCCCCCATTATATGGGTCCTATTTATTGGGGGGAGAGGGAGGCGAGTGAGGTTACAAGATTGCCCTCAGGTTCTAACTTAATCCTAGAGATATCTACGTCCTTTGCCCCACGCGGGTCTTGCCAAGTCCAAGACTCTAGGGTTGGTTTGTGGCGGACTTCAAATCTCGTCTGAGGTTGGCTCCGGTCCTCGTTTGGAGTCAGCTCCAGACCCCCTTCGAAGTTGGTCTTGCAGATCTCAACGAGGTTGGTCTTGCGGATTTTATCGGAGTTAACTTATGGATTTAGCTTAGAATAGCTAGACCTTCCAATGAGCGCTATCGTTGAGGTCATCGTAGACCTAAGGTGGCGAGGGCATCCTCTCCCAACAAAAATATTTCTCGGTGACCAGTCTGCTAGTTATGAAAGTTTAGTTAATGAAGCAGAGATTCTTGGAAGTGTTCGATTAATGTTTTAATCAACAACATAACGACAGTACTATTGAAGTAGACTAATGAATCCATGCATGGATGCGCATGTACTATATATATGATCCGACTAAACAATAAACAAAGGCAGCTACGTATAGAGTGGAGTCTACTTGTATTAGTAGTTCTCTAATCTCTCTCTCTCTATACAGCTTTTGGTTTTCAACTTTTAACTTTTCTACAATACTTAGCTTTCAAACAAAGTGTCTTTTTAAAACAGAGTCTACTAGTTAATTGTAATACATATTGTAGTAACTTCATTTATATCGGCAAAAACCGCACATGAGTTTCTGTTACTCTGTAATATCTCCTATAAACAGCATAAAAGCCACAAAACGCAGCCAAAAGCCATAAACCGCAGCCATAAAGAACAGTCCTATAGCCATATATAGGCTTTGACATCCGAATGCAGATAGTTGGATCTTTCGCCTGGGACGTACTTGGCCTGGCCTTGTTTTTATACACTTCTTAATTATATTGTGATCAACATATGTACTCTAGTAACATGTTCTATATATGCTTGCAGCCGGGTACACAAAGCGCGCGCATGCAATATAATGGTTGTTGCAGTATTAGGTTAGAGCTAGCGCATGAGATCGATGGAGGAAGAGATGGAAAGCTACGTGATCCCACCTAGCTCTACTACCATCGATCCATATATGTCCTAATTAATTTATGCAATGCATGCGATCTTGCAAGGAGCCCTAATCTCCAACATCCTCCCTCCTACCTAATGCGCTGCTAACTGATTAAAGGACGAACCTCGATCACCAACATCACACCAATTATAGGTTATACCGTTAATTCAAATTCTGAAAGGCATGCACATATATGCTTGGCAATTGGCAAGCAAGCACATATATCCATCTAGCATTACCATTAGAGAGGGGAAATGGTAAACCTCCTTAAGCAACTTGTTTCAATCCTGCAAACTGTCTAATCTTCGATTAATTAACATCCATTTCCCTGTTACTTTTCTTCCATAGAGGTTCGCTAGAGATTGCACGGTTGAAGCTACAATTAAAAGAAACTGTAAGGTAATTAATGATGAGTTAATATCTTTATAAAAATCACTATAAACCGCTACTAGTTAAACAACAACTAATTTTAGTGCCCTCGTGTAAAATTTTATTTATTCATTCTAGGTTGTCCCATGTAGTCAAGTGATCGACATGTGATTTACTATATTGAGTGTACCGCATAACTGATACGTAAACTTTAGAAATCAAATCTCCAAGACTAAATTGATTGTCTGTGGAAAATAGATTTATATGCTTTAATTTGAGGATAATCAGCATTTGTCCGATCAAAGGAGGTGGCATGTATGCATTCATAACCATGGCATTATTGAAGCAATCGTCGAATAACATGTTCATTTAAGTG